>JARJHM010000660.1:0-178313 GCA_033356055.1 Carex pumila | reverse complement strand
GGCCTTTATGCAACGGCTCAATATTTGAGTTTTCAAAATTCTAATAGTCAATTTGAACTATTCAACATAATTTCCGTATGAATATGTATTTGCAAACCAAATTTTATATTTTTTCTAATTATTTTACTTTTTTTTAGATAGATACAAAATTACTTGATCTAAAAAATTCTGCACCATTTAGATATTTGATTTTCTACTCAACTAAAAAATAGTAAAATTTTTTTTAAAAATGTAAAATTTGGTTTGCAAGTACATATTCATATGGAGATCATGTTGAATAGTTCCGATCGACAGTTATGATTTTAAAAACTCGAATATTGAGTCGTGGCATAGAGATCCTCTATGCAACCCATAGCACCGTAGCCTTACTCATTGTATAATCAAAATTAATTTTCTTAAATTGCTCATAATCAAAACATATACAACAACGAATGGACTTCGATTATGGTTCATTACATGGTAATTAATGTTACTCTTTTTTTCTTTCAATATTTTCATTCTTTGCTCAAAGTAACTTCTAATTATGGACGAAAATTCATTTTTTTCAAAGCTCTAATATTCGCCACAGTAGATTATATATTTTATTTATAGACCAATGTTACTCGGATACTTTAAATAGACCTTCATATCTGTATCGGACACATATCCGATACTAATACGTGCCCAATACAGCACCGATAAGTATCCGCTTACATGGCATATCCTTACTCAGTCGATACAGTGACTGATACTCTGTTGAAACTCACAGGTGCGGCTGGATATAGTCGGTCGAATCCATTAGCACCCATGAACCGCACCTGCACCCATGAGCTGCGACGGTGAATTGTCCCCACACCCATGAAGTTGATAATTAACCGTAACTGTTTTTTTATTTGAATATACTTTGGTGATATAGGTGAACATACAGTACGTGGATGGATACAAAATATAATGTTATAATCAGACTTTAGTCGTGCTGATACTTGGATTGTGACAAAAATATGTCAACACCTCTACGCCATCGGTTCTGTAACCCATACGGTATCACAGAGATACTCAAAACCAACTGTAGGATATTTAAAGGGGATAAAAAAAGTAGGGAGCATCCACGCAATAGTTGATTAGACTAAATAGTCAGTAAAAAGTTGAAAGTATTTACAACACTGCCTCTGGTTACATAAACCATATGTGCGGAAGCAAATTCGACGTTTCAAGATCCAGTCAAAATCCAGTCGCTTGTAGAACTGTCTTTGCTAATACTTAAGGTGTTCCACGTTTCAAGATTTAACTATGGAGGTGTACAATATTGCTTTTGGCAGCCGCTTGAATAGCCATCATCTAAGTCATCATTTTAGCCATCTGCCCAATCATAGCAGCAGTGGTGGTTAACTCTTGGGATTTAGCTTTTGACATTGTTCTACCAAGTATGGATCTCTCCTTAGAGCAGTATAGCACAAAAAATTAAAGTTAAATGCAAAAAGGACAATAATTTCTCAAGCTATACTACCAGACAACTATGCTCTCATACTATGTCAAAAATAATAGAAATATTTCAGAACACAAAACTCCCAAAAAAACTCTTTTTGCCACCCTATTTTTATTTCTTTCTTTCTTAATTAATTTTACATGGCTGCTACTCTATATATAAGCTCAGCTAAATATTCTAGTAAATCAATTACATTTGTTAAACATAAAATACTCAATCTAACATTTAGAAGGAAATCAACTACTGTCTGTATATGAAAGAATATATATGTGCAGCACTCTTTCCCTCTTTGAATAGATATGAATCCTATCATATCTTCTTTGATTTGCAAATCTTCATTGATGTGCAGCACTTGAACCTACGATTTTAAATTGAGAATTCCTAATCCTGAACTTTTTCAAGGAATCCTTCATCAGTGGTTGTGAAGGACTGATCTTTTCATCCTTTCGACCTTGGTTCCATAAGAGCAAGTCATAAAGATTGATAAATAGAACAACCATATTTAGTAATTCGCAGACGATTAGAAGAATGAAGGTGCAAAATGACAGAAGATCGAATTTTATTCCTCTTCATTTCCTTGCTCTATTCTCCATCCAAATAAGATGTTAAAATAACAAATGACATTATTTTTATCAACTCCACATGGAGGGCAAATTTCACATTGAAATTCTTCTAATACCTTGTTTCTATAATAGGAGAGGTAAAGGACAGAAGGGCAGGGAGAAAAGTATAGAAACAAATTTTATTTGAGAGGGTAAGATCAGTGGAGATTATTTCTTATCCATTCCCGTTTTAAAAAAGAAAAAAAGAAAAAATCAACTAATATCCGTCGCAAAAAAGAAAGTGGCATCCACATGCTGATGCAATATGCGCATGCTTTACAAAAAGGGGCGTAACTTTTGATCCGTCCGTCGGATCGGGCTGAAATTTTGACAAGAACTCCACAACTCAAAACCGGATCCGAGTCTTCCTTCATGGACTTTTGGGACCTTTCTTTATAATTTTAGCGTTTTTAGGGTCTTTTATGTAATTTTTAGGCATTTTCTATTTTGAGGGTTTGCATTTAAACAGACGTGATGTCTTTTGGAAGGAGTTAGTTATTTTTGTATCAGTTTTATTAAAGAATTGAGAATCTGTGTGATCTCAGAAACAAACCTATCTTTCCATTACTTGTTCCAATTTCTTGATCGTTCGTGCATCACATGCTATATTTCCTTTTAATAAATTTAACTAAATTATCAGTTATAAAATATATTTGTTGCTTACAAAACGTATAGTCACTGAGTCATATATGCGTAGCATGACCTCAATCAGTTTTGTGCATCTTCTGCCATGATTAATTAATATAGCTAGCAGCTTAGCACAGCTATGACATTTTGGAGAGAGTTTTTGAGATTTGTAACTGATTGAATCATATGACTCAGCTTTTGTATCATAGTTGTGCTATTATTGCAAGAATGACTGAATGCATGAAACACATGCTTCCCGTGGAGAGAACAAAATTCTATCTAGTTTTCTAGATCTACCTTAGATTCAGCACGTGTTCATACAATTTCAATTATTCTCGTCCCCATTTGCACCTTATCAATTCAAGCCTAAAAATATGGAATGTTCTTCGTTGTTGAATAAAATAAATGTGTTGTTAAGATTAGTGGTTTTAAAATTCCTACTACTAATTTAATTGATAAAAAATATAGAGTGAGTCTATGGTATTATGCATATCACGATTTGATCCGTAATACAATTCAATATTTTTATTTTCTAGATCTTAATTGTCGATCCGAACCGTTAAAATTAATTTACATATGAATATGTACTTGTGGTCTGAATTTTATATTATTTATAATTTTTATACTATTTTTTAAGATAGACAAAAAAATCACTATTTTTGGATGATACAGAATTTTCAAATCAAGTGATTTTCTACCTATCTTAAAAAGTAGTAAACAAATTCTAAAATATATAAAATTTGGTACATATGTACATACTTTTATAGGAATCATGTTTAACGGTTCGGATTGAAAGATTTTGAAAATAGAAATATTGATCTGTATTACAGACCAACCCGTGATGTGCATATTACCATAGACTCACTCAAAAATATACTTATCATGGGTTAAATGACCATAATTCGTAGGGTACATTTGTGCGAGCAAAAATAGCTAGAATAGTGAAATTTGAGATTTGTAGATGAAAATAGAAAAAAATAGTGATTTTCATATTAGTGTAAAAATGATGTTATTTGAATTAGTAAGGCTACGGTGCTATATATGGGTTGCATAGAGGGCCTCTCTATGCAACGGCTTAATATTCGAGTTTTCAAAATTCTAACGGTCGATCCGAACCATTCAACATAATCTCCGTATGAATATGTACTTGCAAACCAAATTTTATATATTTTTTTAAACTTTTTACTTTTTTTTAGATAGGTAGAAAATCACTTGATATAAAAAATTCTGCACCATTCAGATATTTGATTTTCTACTCATCTCAAAAATAGTAAAAAAATTCTAAAAAAATGTAAAATTTGGTTTGCAAGTACATATTCATATGGAGATCATGTTGAACAGTTCCGATCGACAGTTAGGATTTTGAAAACTCAAATATTGAGGCATGGCACAGAGACCCTCTATGCAACCCATAGCACCGTAGCCTTACTCATTGTATAATCAAAATTAATTTTCTTAAATTGGTCAGAATCAAAATATATACAACAACGAATGGACTTCGATTATGGTTCATTACATGATAATGTTACTCTTTTTTTCTTTCAATATTTTCATTCTTTGCTCAAAGTGACTTCTAATTAATTATGCACGAAAATTCATTTTTTTTTTTCAAAGCTCCAATATTCGCCACAGGAGATTATACATTTTATTTATAGACCAAAGTTACTCGGATACTTTAATAGAACTTCATATCTATATCGGACACGTATCAGATACTAATATGTGCCCGATACTTCTTTGAGATGGCACTGTCAGTATACTGGTAAGAAGAAAGCCGAATGGGCAACTGCATTCATGGCAGTACTATGGGCATTGTGGAAGCAAAGGAATGAGGTAATTTTCCGAAGCTCAAAATTGCCAACATGGCTTGTAGCGAATCGGGCAAGAGAAGATGCGGGTCTATGGACCCGGTATTGTGGTAACTACAAGGTTAACATGGCTGTTCTAACGAATGGGAGAGGGGCTCTTGAAGATTATGTCGTATTGTAGCTTAATATTTTAAATTGTAATAATAACTAGGGATTGTGGTTGTAAGCACATTTATTAATTCCATCTTGGTAGCCGCTACCAAGTTTTCAAAAAAAAAAATATGTGCCCGATACGGCACTGATATGTATCCGCTTTAATGGCATATCTTTACTCAGTCAATACAGTGGCCGATACTCTGTTGAAACTCACAGGTGCGGCTGGATACAGTTGGTTGAACCTATTAGCACCCGTGAACCGCACCCACACCCATGAGCTGCGACTGTGAATTGTCCCCACTGGTTTTTTATTTGAATATACTTGGTGATATAGGTGAACACGCAGTACGTGGATGGATGCAAAATATAATGTTATAATCAGACTTTAGTCGTGCTGATACATGGATTGTGACAAACATATGTCAACACCTTTACGCCATCGATTCTGTAACCCATACGGTATCACAGAGATACTCAAAACCAACGGTAGGATATTTAAAGGGGATAAAAAAAGTATGGGGCATCCACGCAATAGTTGATTAGACTAAATAGTCAGTAAAAAGTTGAAAGTATTTACAACGCTGCCTTTGATTACATACACTATATGTGCGGAAGCAAATTTGATAATAAAGGAGTGATAGTAAATGTGATTTTTGTTGTAGTGAATATTTACTTTCATTGGTACTAATATACTTTAGAAAAGAAAATTCAGCGAAGGAATTTTTGCAGTCCCGCCAAGTAATTATGCTAGTTATAATACAAGGAAGCAGCTGACAGTCCTCCAACTCCAGTCCTCCAAAAATCTCCAGAGATTTTCAACTAATTTTGTAAATATCAATACTAAATTCTGTAAATATCAATATTAAATCCTGTAAATTAATGCAACAAATTTTGTAAATATAAAAGTGCGTGAAAGCTGTTGAAAACACGTGAAAATGGTTAAAAACGCGTGATAGCTATTGAAAACGCATGACAGCTGTCGAAAATGCGTGACAGCTGTTGGGAACCACATTATGTGAACATACACATAATATCCTGTAAACATGCACATATTATCGTGTAAACATACAAATATTATCTTATAAACATACACATATAATTCTGTAAACATACATAGTATACTTAAAATTATAGCAGTTGAAATATCTTGTAAACATACACATATAATTCTGTAAACATATATAGTGTACTTAAAATTATAGCAGTTAAAATTATGGTAGTTGTGGCAGTTAAAAACGCATCAGAACTAAGATAAAAATGGAAGGCTTTTATACATGAAGATTTTTGAAAAATTATAGCTCAGGAGACATTACCTTTTCTCATAATACAAATACCGTAGCGCAGTTACTGTTAGGTCCCAAATCAAAACATTCTATTTTTTTCACATGGACAATAACCTGTAGCGCTATTGGTCATATGTGTACGTAATGCTTCGAGTATTATATATAGTAGTGCATTTGAAACCAAGGCATAAAACCTTTACCCAGTCCCAAAAGACTAAGACACCTAATTAAACCTTACAATCAAAAATTGAGCGCCGAACATACAAATTAAGTGATGATCAACACCTTAGTAAAAGCCCTCTTGAATCCTTCTCCACACACATTTTCCGGCGCCATCCTTATTTTTACCCTGTTATTTGTCTTCCAAAAGTACCGTCCAAAGAAAGAACGCATTTCAAAACAAAACCAACTCCCTCCTGGACCAATGCCTTGGCCACTTGTCGGTTGTCTCCCGGCAATGCTCCAACAGAAACCTGTCTCTCGGTGGATCCACCTCCTCATGAAAGATATGAACACAGATATTGCCTGTGTTCGCATTGGCAAAGTTCACGTCATATCAATAACCTGTCCTAAAATTGCGCAAGAAGTAGTAAGAAAGAAAGATGCAATACTTGCATCAAGGCCAACATCTTTTGCCACAAACTTGCTTGTTGGAGGTACAATTTTTTGCCCTTTTGGTGATCAATGGAAGAAAATGAGGAGGATTCTGACTTCAGAAGTAGTATGTCCAGCAAGACACTGTTCATTGTATGATAACAGAGCTGACGAGGCAAACCACCTTGTGCAATATGTGTACAATCTTTGTCAAAGTTCAAAAGACATTGACATAAGAGTTGTTGCACGGCATTATTGTGGGAATGTGACTCGAAGGCTAATGTTCAACAAAAGGTACTTCAGTCAAGTGATGCCTGATGGAGGCCCTGGCGCTGATGAAATAGAACACATAAATGCTATCTTTGATTTACTCGGATACATCTATTCCTTTTGTATATCTGACTACTTTCCGAGTTTGATAGGTTTAGACTTGGATGGTCATGAAAAGATTCTAAAAACCGCACGGAAGACGTTAGACAAATTGCACGACCCTATTATCACAGAAAGAATCAAAGTTTGGAGACAAGCTAGCAATGATAGTGAAAGAGATACTCAAGACTGGCTGGATGTCTTAGTTTCACTTAAAGATGCAGATGGACACTTCCTACTTACTGCAGAGGAGATCAAAACACAATCAATTGTAAGGAAACATCAAACACAATCTATATATTTGTTACTTCTTCAACTTTATGTACTTAAATTTTTGAAAAACAAATTACCCCAAACATATTCAACTATAACGAGTTCTTGTCAATACAATGGAGAAACTAAAAAGAAATGCAAGTAAAACAATTCTGGTTGGAGTCGATCTGATAAAAAAGTCTCGCATGTATATACCAAGACTCTCACATATAATAACTGCATTAGATTTGTCCCTTTTAATAATTTTCAATGTAGCTAACTAAACTTGACAACAAATGCACAGGAACTCTTCCTTGCCAGTGTTGATAATCCTTCGCATGCAGTAGAATGTATTCTTGCAGAGATGATGAACAACCCTGATGTTCTTCAAGAAGCCACAAATGAAATTGATAGAGTGGTCGGCAAGGAAAGACACGTTGACGAATGCGACATCCCTCGACTTAACTACCTCAAAGCCTGCATTAGAGAATCTATGCGTCTTCACCCGATTCTGCCATTCATTCCTCCACATCAAGCCATGGAGGACACCACAATTGCAGGTTACTTCATTCCCAAGGGCAGTCATGTGCTTCTAAGCCGACTTGGGTTAGGCCGAAACCCTAAAACCTGGGAAGAACCTCTCAAGTTCAAGCCCGAGAGACACTTGACTGACAAATGCTCAGAAGTGTTACTTACTGAACCAGAATTGCGTTTTATATCATTTGGTAGCGGAAGGCGTGGTTGTACGGGCGTCACTCTGGGCACAACTATGACTGTAATATTGCTTGCAAGACTTCTTCAGGGGTTTACTTGGAGGAAACCTTATGGTGTTTCTTCAATTACTCTCATGGAATCATATGAAGGAACTGCTCTTGCTGAACCTTTAGTTTTGCATGCTCAGCCACGTTTGACCAACTTATTTATCAACTAAGTCGATCAATCGGTCATGGTGACACAAAAGTTCAGTTCATTATGTGAGGGTTTGAGTCATTTATTGTGACAAACATGTTTCAGTTGGCTCTTTGATCTGGTCATTGACATACCACTGATTTACTCGATAGAGTCGGATTGGTTGGTTATGTTAGTGATATTATCTAGTTCAATTGTATAAATAATTGTATCACGGTTATGTTTTATGAATAATATGCAATTCTGTCTCATAATAAATTATCAATTGTTATGGATCATCAATTGTGTTAGCGCATAACATATTCATTATTATTCTAATAATTCCTGCAACGACAAAATGAGCACCCTTTGCCACAGTGTTTCCTAGCCATTGTTTTCAATGACGAACAGAAAGCTTTTCCAAATCACACCAAAATCTTGAGCGCAGAAATCAACTAGGCCCAAACTTAGATGAGAAGGAAACAGAAACCAGAAATTTCTCCTAGCATAGCATTTTAATTACTATCAGTTCTGAGAAGATAGCTTGATCCAATGCCCTCAGAGCAGTTTTTAAATGTTGGAATAATTACAATTCCATAATTTTATACTTGTGATGTTTTTTTGTAGTGTGAATTATAGAAGGCTTATGTATTTTAAATAAGATAATATGTAAATTTCAATAGATTCAACATGAAGTTTCCTAATAGACCATGAATATTTATTTGGTCATATTGTAGTTCTTTACTGTTTTCTAATGTGCTTGGGAGGAAGAAATAGGATGAAAAGGGGACAAAAGAAGGTGAATCACTTTGATGCATGTTTGGAATAAGAGGTGAAGGGAGGTATCCAGCTGAAACCAAACTAGGTCCAACATCTCTAGGCAACTAAAGTCTAAAGGACTGCCTGGCCTTGCTTCCGCAAATTCCTAAATAATTGTGAGAAATTTATGTTTGCAAAATATCAATGTTAAAGAGACAGATTTGTAAAAAATAACGTTTATGTTTGTATTAAGAAAATAAATAAATAATTATATTAAAAAATTAAGTTAGTAATAAAATTAAAGAATTGTATAGTTCTTTTATAATTTTTTTATATGCAACCTAAGAAAAAAAATATATCGTCAATGTGGAAAGGAAAAAAGTAATTATATGCAATGAATTAGCTTTGCAATAAGTTATCAAAATACAATGGTCAACATTTGTTCCCTTTAATTTATGATATTTTATAGAATAAAATGAATAAATAAATAACTAATTAATTCTCCTTTTTTTTATCAACAATTCTTTGTTAAACTTATTACCAAATTAAGCACGAAGAAACCAAAATAGTACCTCTAAAAGAAGATACATATGTTAGACTAATTACCAAATAGCTCTCTCTACAGAGAGCTGCATATCTACAATAATTATACTGTATGGACATGGTTTATACTGTATCTACAATAATTATACTGTATGAACCAAGTTGTATTTTCAATTGCATATATTCAGTACAGTATGGACATGGTTTCTTGTGTTCATATCCAGTTGGAAATTGAATATTTCCAATACCAATATCCAGGTTATCTATTTAATAACCAGTATGGGTTTGGTCCCCAATGAACCAGCAAGTTGTATTTTCAAAACAAAACTGTACACCATATCTATTCAATATTTTTAAATGCTTTAAACTTCTTACTGAATAGCATAATGTTCATCCTCAAATTCTTTCGACTGGCCTTGAAAAAATACAAAATTTGTCGTATGGAATTATCAATAAAATGTAATTTTGTTCTAGAGCAAGACTCATTCTATCCAGTTTTAAAATTCTAGATGAATTGTGAAAATTCAACACAAATAACACTCATTCTATTTGTAACTAATTTTACTTTAAGTTTCTAATTTGACATTTTATCTGTAACTAATTTTACTTTAAAATACCTTATTGATTTATAGCCATAGTGTGCATTATTGTTGCTAAAGTCATATTATTTCCAGGGATGCCTTTCACACTAGATGCATTAATTTCACTACGGTGCAATAGAAGGGTGCTCTGCTTATTTTCCGAGCCATTTTCACTATGACCACTATGGTGGTTTGAGCAAGAGGTGGTGCCATGGTCCCATTTATTGCACCTCAAAAATATCATCTCATTAATCTTCTCAATTAAAACAAGAAGTGGTTAGAGCATCCAAATCCATGCAATCTCATCCCATTCTGGTTATTAAATAGATATGCAGCTTACGTTCAGAAAATGTGCAAAATGGTCGAGGCAGTTATTTTGAAGGTTAAGAAGTTGTAAGATATGATGTATATCGAACAAGAAAAACAGTTGGATCAGATTTACAGTATTTTCTTGTGTATACCATAATTTCCATTAATAATTAAAGCGATATTCAGGTTTTCATCTGAGGAGGAAGTAATTGATTTTGCTGTGAGAACAACACGCAAGTACTTGTAGAAGCATCCAAAAACTCCTATAGTTGTGGGAGCATACAGTATTGGGAAAGAGAGGGTTTATCTTTCAGTTTCTCAGTTTCTGCAGGTGCTTATTTTAAAATCTGAGTCAAGTTCTACCATTCCAGATAATTATTCTTATTAATGACAAATTGTACCTACTATCAAGTTCTACTATCTATTATTCTCATTTGTCTCTAATTTTCAACCGATGGTGTTGGAACTGAATGCCATTGGTTCAAACCAATGGCATATGTGTTTACGTTTCCTCGGGATGATAGGCAACAGTTCGGAATCCGATGGCGGAGCGCAATTTCAACCAATAGTGAAGTCATGTTTTTATTAGTAATATTTCATAAACTTAACAGACAAAACTACGAAAAGGAGGCATCGCATGTACATATATATTTCATAAACATTCATTATTTCTTTGCATGGAAAACCATTATTTGATAAAAATGCAAATTTAATTGGGTATAAATAGTTGTATGTCTAACACTGAAATTTTAAGAGGTGCAAATTCTGAACTTATTTTGTGATACGTACATGATCATGACTTGGTGTTTTTATGCATTTATAATGTTTTTTAAATAATTGAAATCAATTTTCAAATGATAAAACAAACTAAACCAGTAATTAAATTTTGAATCACATCAATTAATATATTAAAACAAAATCTATTTGTTCAAAATACAATAAATATATAAATAGGAGGGTTCAAATGCCTTCAATGTTTAAAAAGTTGATCCGAACCAATGAACATGATCTTCATATTTAAATTAATGTGGCAATATAATCTAAAATTAATTCACCCTTATTTAAACATGAAATTTAACATTGTAAGTATAATTTATACAAAAAATCTATCATACCTATATATAAGTGGGTTGTGTTGTATTTCATTTCTTGACCAACACTAAATAAGACTTAATTAGTTCATATTAATTTTGTTGTTTACTAAGTAATGTAAATATTTTTTTTCAAAAACCTCAAATTCAAAATGTCGATTATTGTTGTGTTACCAACATCGAATAAGACTAAATTCATATTTCGTAGTGCACTAAGTAATTTGCATTTTTTTTTCAGAAATCTAGATTTATGATTATGGTTGTATTATCAATTACTATATATAGTCCAAGTGTCGAAATTATTTGTAAATTTAAACAGCAAGTTATTGGTTGTATTAAGAACTATAATCAAAGTGTCAAATTGTCTAGAAAAAACAAAGTACGGAAGTCTAAAAAAAAAAAAAATTGGCCGGTTTGCAGACCATTGAATTTTTGTACTCATCTTAATAAATAGTAAAAAAATTCAAAAAAAAATGTAAAATTTGATCTGCATGTACATTTTAATATATTCATCATGTTGAATAGTTTTGATCAACTATTTGAACTTTAAAAATGTAGGGTGTAATCTGGTGTCACTAAAACACAGTGTAAGTGGATCCCTTCCCGATATATAGATAATTTTTTTCATAGGAATTCAAGTTTGGAAATATGGAATGTTCTTCGTTGTTGAATAAAATAAATGTGTTTTTAAGGTTAG
Source organism: Carex pumila (assembly GCA_033356055.1). NCBI lineage: Eukaryota > Viridiplantae > Streptophyta > Magnoliopsida > Poales > Cyperaceae > Carex > Carex pumila. The sequence goes on along the minus strand of JARJHM010000660.1, from coordinate 166,289 downwards.
TGGTTTTAAAATGCGTACAGGATTGGTTAGGTAGCGGTCGGTCAACATTAACTTGGTGGGCAATTAACATTGTTTAGGTGGGACCTGCTAGTCTATTATTGTCTCTAATTAAGTTGATAAAATATACATGTCCTTGTTTTTTGCAGTGTGTTAAATGCTTCTTTTTGCTTTTGTTTTTATTAGGTTTCTATAAACTTTGGTGATTAGGCTTTAGTTTTCATTACTAGTTAATTATTAATTATTATTGTGATATTCATTAGCTTTGCAATTAACTTTGTGGGGTTTTTTTCTCTTATATTTTTACAGTTGGGTTGTATCGATTTTGTTTTTGTGTTAATGGAAATTTTAATTTTTGTGGCTTTTCCTCTTCTTCATGTGAAGAGCTTGGTAACATCACTTCTCCATATCATCTTCCTGGGACATGCAAGCTGTCATGAAAGTCCCATGAGTTGCACTGTTATGGCAACGTCAGTGTGTTATTCACTGAGGCCAATAAGTATCTTGTATACTGACAGCCAGATTCTTGATTGTACAGCTCAAGTAGGTGACATTATCAGCAAAGTCAGGTGTTTATACTTTAAATATATGACATTAAGACACTATCAAAATGAATTACTTTTCGCAAGGATAAAAAAGTAACTTTTTGCGACGGACTATCCTCATTATTCAGCTTTTTCTTTTTACGACGGACGACCGTCATAAATGCGCTTATAAAGTGTCTACTTTGTTGTAGTGAGACTTACAAAGTTATATCTTGATTCTAAAATATGAATAAATTGTGCATAAAATTATGAAGTATATATATATGCATGTGTTAAATATTAATTAAGATAATCGTAAGATTCCATGAGCCCAATCACAAACTATGTACTATTTTTAAGGCCACATGAGCCCACCCAAACAGAGATCGGGTACGCATTCTAAGTCAAGCATCATTATTAATTAAAATTAGATTATACCAAGAGTTTCTCGATTAATTGTTGATCTGGTTATGCAGAAAACATCATTGAATGTGACAGCTGGGACGTCCTACCAACGGCGAACACAGTGATCGCACATGGGCCACATAAATAGGATCTTTATGTAAAATTTCCTATTCAATTTATTGAGCTAAGTGTGTTTTAGTTTTACAAAAAGTGTGTTTTGGTTTTAGAAAAAAAGTAGTAAAAAAATTTCAAAAGATGAAAAATTTAGTCTCAAACTACATATTAATATGGAGAACAAGATGAATTGAATATGTAGTTGGAGACATGCGTTTTGGATCGACGTGCAGACCATAGTAGAAGTTGATTGGAGAGCAGCCAGGGAAATTAGAACACTTTGGGAATTGTTCAAGTTTCTTGTGAATCTTAAATGTATGTGTGTGCCTCGTTGCCAAAACGACTTGGCAGATTACTTGGCAGGTTTAGGTAGAAGGGATAGATTTAGTAACTTGGGGTTTACTTTTCCATTATTCAAAATGTAACGAAGTATCATGTAATGTGTTTCTGAGTATTAATGGAAATTGCCTAAGCGCGTGCTTGAAGCACAAAAAAAAAAAAAAAAAAAAAAAAGATGAACAATTTGATCGGTCATTTGGACTTTAAATCCAGTGATTTATAGTGCAATGCACAAAAATGTCTATGCATTGCAATGCATCATAGCTTTACCCATATATATATAGAGAGAGAGAGAGAAGAGATATCAAGTTACAACAATTTTTGAGTTACAACAAGTTATCACAGCTATTTTCTACTTTTTCAAAGTCCAAATCGTCGATCCAAACCATTATATGTGATATCTACAATAAAATGTGCTTGGAGACCAAATTTTACATTTTTTTTATTTTTTTTACTATTTATTAAGATGGGTACAATAACTAGTCAAATTCAGACTATTAAATTTTGTACCCATCTTAATAAATAGTAAAAAAATTCCAAAAAATGTAAAATTTGATCTGGAAGCACATCTTATTGTGGAGATCATGTTGAACGGTTTGAATCGACGATTTGGACTTTGAAAATGTAGAAAATGGTTATGGTAACTTGTTGTAACTCAAAATTATTGTAACTTTGATCCCTCATATATATATATATGTGTGTGTGTGTGTGTGTGTGTGTGTGACTAATTTGTTTTCGGTAGCATATGAGCCGAATGTTACCAGTCCAAATTTGAAATTTTAGAATCCAAAAAGTCAATCTGAATCGTTCATCTTGTTCTCCATACTAATATGTGTTTGGAGACCAAATTTTACATTTTTCTGATTTGTTTTACTATTTATTAAGCCACTTTGATAATCGCTGATCCAATGGTGGCTTAACAAAACAATAAAATCAAAAGCCACCATTGGATCAACGATTTTCAAATTGGCTTAATATATAGTAAAAAAATTCAGAAAAATATAAAATTTGGTCTCCAAGCACATATTAATATGGAGAACAAGATGAACGGTTCATATCGACTTTTTAGATTTTGAAATTTCAAATTTGGACTGGTAGCATTTCGACCCATATACTACCGAATGCATATTAGTCTGTCTCTCTCTATATATATATATTTCACAAAAAAAATATTTAATTTTTATTTTTCTGTTGTATAGTGAAAAGGCCTATCTCTTTCTGTAATCAACCTCAATAGAAGTCTTTGAGATCTATTTCTTCGTGTAATCACATCAAGAACCTTTATCTTTTTTTTCTCTCAGTGAATTTAGCCCACGATGGCCCAAACAGCTCAACTCAATCCGGCCCAAGCCCAAATAACTTTTATGTACTTTGTCATTGAAAATAACATAAAATTGGTAAAGACTAAGAAACCCCTTTTCTCTATTTCTCCTCCGCTCGCAGTTATCTGTGGTGGCGAGGAGGTTTCAATTCAGAATAAGAAGTTTGCTTCAGCCAAATATCAAATTCAAGGTACTTACTACTTCGCTCCTAATTACTCTCCATTCATGAGATCATGAAAATTGGCTTCCAATTTTAGGGTTCTACATGTTCAATTTGTATGATTGATTAGGATGCTAACTATGGTTGAAGGTGTCATTTGCTTATTATTTAATTGGGCTTGATTTTTTTGTAACTTTGAAAGTGTGTTGTTGATAAATGTGGGTAAAAAAAAGCTTACCAATTTAAATAGGTCCTTTATCAAGTTCTATTTTACTGTGCCTTTTTCATTTCCCTTTCTCAGTTTGAAACCTCAGCTAAAAGCTCCTTCAATTTCTGTTTTAAACCTAACCTAATCAAGAAAATGATTTAAGCTTCAGAGCAACTGTTTGCTGAATTTTCTCTATCCTGAGATAATGGACCCTTTTTAATTTGTTGCTAATAAATTGAAAGATTTAGGGAAGAAGTTAATAAAAAGAATGTTGTATTATATTTTCCTTGTGTAAATTACATGTACAATCAAGAGGACTGACCAAAGCAGTTTGGGCTAGCAGCAGAGAACTTGTGCCGGAAGTCTAACTTCAGATCTAGCAAAAAGTTGTGTTGGTATAATTAGTGGTAGATTTATTTTCACCTCTTATTTACTTTTTATTACAAATTATTCACGGTAATTGCTCAAGTATGAACTACTATTTATTTTTAAATCTAGTTCCTCCTATTCAAATTTAATCTAATTCATAACTCAGTGGATCTCCTATTGTAATATAGGAATCCTGCACAAAAGGTGCTTCCCAAAATTGCTGTTTGAATGCGGAAAGATGAACAAGCCCAACAAGACCAGGGCAATAAGGCCGTGCATGAAAAATGGGGTTTCTTCTATTAACGGAAATAACATTGAGGTTGACAGGGTAAGTAGCTTGCCTAATGATGTATTGACCCATATCCTCTCGTTTCTAAGCACAAAAGAGGCTGTGCAAACCTGCGTTGTGTCCAAAAGATGGAAAAACACATGGGCTGCTGTGCCAATTCTAGACATCAAACAGAAGGATTTCCTGATTTATGATTGGAGAGTAGAAGATTATTACAGTGGAAACAGTGATGAAGAACAGAGAATTGATGTAGCTAGGTCTAACCAGTTGATAATGTCTTTGACTAAGTTTGAGCAGTTCATGACTGGTTTTTTGGACAACCGAGCGCCAACAAACTTGGAAAGAGTTCATTGCATTTGTGAATATCAGTGTTGGGATGAAACTCATGCCTTAATGGGATGGCTTCACCGTGTAGTGTTTCTTATGCCTGTGCAAATCTGTATCGTATCTTATCGGATACGACGATACGGTAATTTTCAAAAATCAAGGATATGATACGTCCATTATATATGAGTATGGCTATGCTACTTCGTGAATTAATTGGGGTGTTTTAATTTGCGCACATATCTCTAGTTTTGAAGTCCAAATAGCCGATCCAAAGAGTTATATTTTTAATCTATATTAAAATATGCTTGGAGACCAAATTTTACATTTTTTAGAATTTTTTTACTATTTATTAAGATTGTTTGAAAATTATTATTTTTATTAAAATTCTGCACTATAAAAAAAAACAGCAATTTTCAATAAATCTAAAAAAATAGTAAAAAATTTCTAAAAAATGTAAAATTTGGTCTCCAAATACATATTAATATGAAGAACAAGATTAACAATTTGGATCGATTATTTGGACTATGAATCTGGTAATTTATAGTTCAATTTACAAAAGAGTCTATCACTACTAGAATCCTAACTTTTTCCAAGTGCCAGAAATGGCTTGTTCCAATGGGTTATTCATGGAACAGGCCCCAAAAACGCCATTTCCAATGATTACTGTTGGAAATACTACCGTAGCAAATAGTTGCCTTGGAAATAGTCAAAAATTTAGTCATTTCCAACGGTTACCCTTGGAAATAGACTTTTTCCATGAAAAATCCTTGGAAATAGGACGCTTGGAAATAGTTTCACACTTGGCCCTTGTTTGATTTATTTCCAAGGGAATCGTGTGGGGCCCACTTGATTTATTTTCAAGGGTAGCTGACCTGGGACCCACTAAATATTTCCAAGGATGGTTAAGATGGAGCCCATTTGGTTATTTCTAAGGGTTAGCCTACCTGGGACCCACTAAGTTTTTCCAAGGATGATTAAGATGGGGCCCACTTGGTTATTTTCAAGGATAGCAAATGTGGGACCCACTGAGTATTTCCAAGAGCAACTAAATGGCATCATATAATCATGCCCTCATTCTACAATCCTCCATGTACCAACCCAGTACCAACCCGTTTACATTTTCCAATTCTCATTCAATCAAATTGAAAAAATAAAAAACACATTGAAATATAGAGAAAAAAACATAGAATTAACATTAATCAACATAGTATAATAATCATTTATCAAAATACCAAAAAATAATACAGCAGAAGTGATAAAAGAAACTTCTATATATACACAAAATATGCCCTAATTCAGAACTACCAAAATAATATTCAGATCTGACTAAATTTGTAAAAATGTTTTTACAAGAAAGATGCAGTCACTCTTCCTTTAATCTTGCTGTGTTGTCCTCACTGCTGTAAAAGTAAGAAAGTGAGTGAATTTGTTTTAGAAAGTGGACTATTGTTGATTATTGGATATTTGAATATTTTAAACATTATTTCAACACTGTACAAAAAAGTACATGTATATAACATAGTCAAAACTTAAAACAATAAATGCTGGTATGGTGAAACAGTCAAGATTGACCATCTGTCAGTAAATCAATTATACAGAAAATTCTAAAATGAATTTAGTCAAACTGCTTCATACCCAAATAAAGGACAACTTCATGAGTGCACAGGAACAAACCTTGTATTTTTCTGATTTTATACAAATTATTGTGAATTTTCAAAGTTCAGCACTTAAACACAAGTTCCAACTCAAAAACAGCATGGGGTACCAAACTATTATGAAAGGAACTTAAATATGACATAGTTCTGGGTCATTAAATGAATTCAAATTAATTGAGGGTGTAGTTCATGACTCCTTGAAACTTTAAGACACCAATAACACTTCATTGAATCTGCAGTATGTTCTACACAAAAATGACAAGACAGCATGCTAGAAAACGTGAAAAACTGGTACCAGCTTAGGTTGGTACATAATCTGATCTGCACAAAAACACTAGTTCGACCCAGCTAGAAAATTTAGAAAAGAATGAAACTTAGCAGAGATGTAGATCATGACTTTCTTGAATTTCAGAGACCAAGAACACCCAATTCGGAGTTACGAGCTGTTCTGCACAAAATTCACAAATCAGCTTGTCAGGAAATTAAAAAAAAAAATAGCAGTGTTTGTTGTGCAATTTTGAATTGTATTTACTGTTTTGAATTGTATTTACTGTTTCTTGAATTGTATTTACATTCTTGAATTACAACAACAATTGCAGTGTTTGTTGTGCAGTTTTGAATTGTATTTACTGTTATAAATGGGAGACAATTAGGGAATGGGTATGTATATAGGAATAAATTTCATAACAAAAGGCTATATGAGACTAATCCTAATTAAAAAAAATGGACTTCTAATAAGACAAGAAACTTGAATTAACTATACTTGTATTCAGAATTTTCAACATCCCTTAGTTATTACAACCCAAATCAAAACTTAAAAGGAAAACTAAATCCTAACTAGTTCATATGCTACTATGCTAAAAAGTCAAATCAGTGCTATTTGGGTATTTTTCTTTCTTAGAAAATATATAGAAATTTGTTCAAATTTTGAGAAAGATCTAAAGAGAAGAAAGTCTGATGGCCTGAAAACCTTAGCACGATGTGGCAGAGGTTTGGTTTTGACTGCTCCACTAACCTAACATGGAACCGAAAAATTATTAAACCAATTATTTGACATCCTAATACCAAGAAAGCACCCACCAATAGCAGCACAATACCAGAATAATTGAAAAAGTTGAAACAAAATGTGTACCAGCAAACCAAAATTGTCATGCTTTCTCACAAATAATTATGAATGCACATAATTATTTTTTACCTAATCATGCCTCAACCTCAACAGAGCATGTATAACCTTGTAGTTTTTTTATTCAGTAAATCTATCATCCCACAACAGAAATTATAATTTGATTGTAAACATTCATCGAGCTGTTCAACAAACCTATTTTTTTTTTGGCTTGAGCAATTTATCAAACACCTTATGAGCAACCAACTATCAAATAAATAGAAGTCAAATACTAACTTATCAGATGCAATTTACTAGCATCGACTAGCTTCATCTCTTAAATTAAACAGAGACTGAGATGCAAAAGGAGAAGCGATACTGAAGCTAAGAAATTTGTCGAGAGATTAGTACCTTGACAGATCAACAAGAGGTTCAGCGAACTTCAATGGACCCCACGCCGACAGAGGCAAACACTGTGGCTGAAGGATTGGAGGGATTGGAGGAGCTCCTGGCAGACCGCATGTGGATAGCGACGAGGCACTGCTTTGATTGCAGGAGGATGGCGTGGATAGGGTTGTGTAGATCTGATTTGGGGAGTGAGTGTTTGGGGTTCTTTACTGGAGAGGGAATGAAAATTTTCGAAGTGTGAAAAATAACTCAACAGGAAGCTAGAGCGGGAGAAGAATACGTGAAATTTTGGGTGGGAATTGAAGGAGGCGGCAAAGTTAAATTTTAGGGTTTTGGCAATCATGCTCTTTGCTTAGAGAGTACAGAGAGGAGAGGAGAAGAGATTTCACTAAGTCAGGGAGGAGAAATAGAAAGGAAGTGTATTGCACTTGATGGGATAATTCATATACTCTAAGATAGCATAATATTTGTGTTTAGATCAGAGCCGTCTAATCATCATTACGCACGAATATTAAAGGAGTATGTGTATCGTTTGTGGCCAGATTTAAACATAAATATTATGTTACCTCAGAGAAATAAACTCCCTACCCACAACTTCTAAAATGAAGATATTAGAACCATTCATTATCTATCGAACGACTCATAGCTTCATATTTACTGGTCAGGTAATGAATGTAAAACAAATAATATGGAAAAGTTTAAAAAATATATTTTTAAATTATTTACATCTTCTATGACCAAATTATATTTATAATTTTCAATTCTATAAACTTTCATCATTATTTGTCTATTCAAATTTAACGAATATTTGCGGACCATTCATTTTTACGTGAGTAATCGACGGTCGATCTGCAGTGAAATGATTCCAAATTTATTTTAAAATGATCAAAGGAAAACATTAAACATAACCAACATAAAAATTCTAAAGTTCAATTGTGTCCAAGCTTCGATCCAATGTGAAGTGTGTATAGCCTTTCGATCTTTTGATATTCTGCTGGCTTGATGGATAGGTAAATAAAAATAAAATTTCATCAAACTTCTCTGCAGGAAAATAAATTCAATGCTCTTTAATTTCAACGGTTCCGATCAACTAACAAACGACGTTTTTAAGTGCGCCTTCATTAATTCATAGAGCAAGAGTTTATGAAACATAGAACACAAACTCTTGCTTTGTGAGTTAATGAAGGAGCACGTAAACACGTTGTCCATTGGTTGATCGGAACCGTTGAAATTAAAAAGTACTGAATTTCTTTTCCTGTAGAGAAGTTTGATTAAATTTTATTTTTATTTATCTATCCATCGAGCCGACGAAATATCGAAAGATCAAAGGGCCATACACACTTCAAATCTGAACCGTTTGATAGAAGATGTATTGTTCTAATTTCAAATGGATGCCTCCAATTTAAGAATACTGTGTCACATACTAGAGGGACCCATTTGTCTATATCAATTTTTTTTCTCAACCCTTTATGTAAAATTCATCTCTTCTCCCAACTTTTAATTTTTTCCCTCTGAATTGAGGGAGAGGTCTGATGGTCCTTTGGTCGATGTACTCAATGACCATCCGATCCAAATTAGATGCGTGCGTTCTGCTTTAATATCCGTACTGAAATGCTTTAATTTTCGTGCTTACATATCTTAATATAGATCAGACGGTGATGGAGCTCATTGGACTCAAAAGCTCCGTTCTGTTTTGCTGCTTTTAGCAGCGCGTGGTCGCCCAAATTCTAGCGGGAGTCTTCCCGCTGATTTACACCAAAATTCTAGCAGGATGCTTCAACCCTACCCAAGTGCTTACCGCTCAACACAACTGTTCTTTCTTACCTAATCCGAGAAGCAAATGGGGATTCTTCACCTAAACTCTCTCCTCTTCAATTTTATTGTATGGCAGGTGCGACCCAAATTAATAGTAAGTTCTCCAAATTTTTTTAGGGGCCCCATGGACTTTGCATTTTAGTTCAGGTTTAAAAATCTCCGTACAGTGTGTCAATATCAAGGCCGTATCATGGTTTAAAAATCTTATATAAGCAAGCCTAGATCCATTAGTGTTCGACGAAATGCCCTGTGAAGTGTGTCAATATCAAGGCCGTATCATGCACCTGTACAAAGTGTTCGACGAAATGCCCGAACCAAAATACTAGAATTTCACAGCCCAATTATAGAATTTCTGATATATTACCTTTATGTAAATCATTTGTATAGCATGGTTAGTGCAGTCAAGCATGATACCATCTAAATAAGGATACAAGGTGTTTGTTATGTAAGAGCGCCTATGTTATGAAATTGTCATGCATGTTATGTAAGAGCACCTAGGTAAGCATGTTATGTAATTGTCATGCATATAAGGTGTTTGTTGAAATTCCCTGCACAAATTAGGTTATGAACCAACATATTTGAGGGTTAATTGTAACACGAGGCTAAACAACAACAAAATTATTAGCAATCTAAAGATTGTAATTGGTCTCCCTCAATTTTTTTTTCTTTTAAATTATAAAGTGGAAAATTATAATTGGTCTCCCTCAAATTTCAAGTTAAAGATTCATTTGCTTTGTGACATTGGAAAAGATAGGAGAAGGAAATCAATGGGATGGCCTTGAAGGCATCAAGTTTTTCAGGTTTATATTTTATATGATTTTGTGAAATATACCAAGTTTTACCATTTAGTTTTTTGCAAATGCTCCACTACATTTCTTTTGTTTCCTACTAGCACCAAATCAGTAAATCCAACATTAACCTGAGTCAAAAATAGCTGAAAATGTCCATGGTTGCATTAATTGAAGCAAACCTCTATAAAGTGTTATAGAACATGGCATCTGAATCTCCTCCGTACTAGTCAGTCTGTTCCAATGTTAGCCCGTAACCTATTTGTTGAAATGTTAAATAAATTGGAAGCACCTGATAGTTGTTTACATACTCAAAATTAGCAAGTGTGTGCTATTGATTGCTCAAGGTCTATTTTCAACTTAATTTGTATATTCTCCATCACAGATATTTGTAGTATACTTATAAAGACTTGTACACTTAATCTTACAATTACAGAAATATTATTTCTAATTTTTGTGTTAGTCTTCATATATGAAAGGGTAATTTAGGCAGTTATGGGCATCATTTTAGGAGCACACCCTTTAACATTTGTTAGGGCATATTTGTCAATTCCTCTGTAACAATTATCTTTTTTCGTTTTTGACATCTTTTATGTCAAATAAAATTCAAATGACAATTCATCATTGAACTCAATATTTAAATGTCTTTGAAGGATAATAGATCTAAAAATTCAGCATACTTATAATAAAAGAAATAAAAAAAAATAAAAATTTGTTCAAAACTTTTCATAATTATCTTTTGAGAATTCTCTTGCATAAATCTGATCATAACTAAACTAAATGTACATAATTGTGGTTCAATTTTCTATTTTTTAATTAGTTAGCAACACATAGAGTTTAAAACTAATTAATTCTCTCTTATATTTGTTTTGACAGTTTCGCTCCTCTTATATTTATTTTTTCAGATTATTCATTTCATTTGATTAATTATTGCTTCTCTGATCCTCAAATATCAGATCTTGGAAAGGTTCTTCTCCATCCATGTTGACTTTGGAAAGGTGCTTCTTGATATGATTACAAGTCATCTAGTTTAGGATATAAATTTGGTATTTTATAGCTGCTATTTATTTCATTTGCAAGTCTCATTAATGAAAACAAGCATTGGTGTAAAATGTTAGGTTGAGAAGCAGCATATCCGAGCAATTTCTGTAGTTCACATGTGTTATATAAATAATTTTGTTGATTTGTTTATTTAGGATGTGTTATACTTATTGTTGTGATTTGTTTATTTAGACAATTTAAAGAGAGATATAAAATATATAGATATGTTTCTGTCTCCTGCATCTAAATATTTTCAACAGCTATACTTTGGAAATAGTATAAACCGAATCAATAAAACATTTTCATGCGTATTTTCTCAAGTATTTTCATAAACATTCACTATAAAATAATATAAACAAACCAAGTAAAACATTTTCAAGAGCTAACTCTTGGAAATAGTACAACCAACTATAAAATAATATAAACTGAATCAATAAACATTTTCATGGACATTTTATCAAGTATTTCCATGAGCCTTCACAATAATATAATATAAATAGGCTAAGAAAAACATTTCCAATGATATTTTCTCAAGTATTTCCATGAGCCGTCCATATAATATAATATTTGGTCTATTTTGGTGGGTGGCGGATCATGCCAAACTTTTTTCAAGGATGTAAATAATACATTTCCATTGGCAAACAAGAGGCATTTCCAAGCGCTACCTTTTCCAAGGGTTTATCTTTGGAAATTGTATGCTGTGTCAGATCTCTGACAGAAAAGTCCATTTTATTTCCATGAAGTCTTCATACTCTTGGAAATAGCTATTCAGACCCTTGCAAAAAGTGAGGATTCTAGTAGTGTATACATTGCAATGCACCATAGCCCATCTCTCTCTCTCTCTCTCTCTCTATATATATATATATAGGATTTGGCTACGATGCTATGGGTTGCATAGAGGGCTACAGTGCTACGGGTCAATATTTGAGTTTTCAAAATCCTAACGGTCGATCTGGACCGTTTATCTTGTTCTCCATATTAATGTGTTTAGAGACCAAATTTTATATATTTTTTACTATTTTTTTTAGATTTATTGAAAATCGTTATTTTTCCAACAAATATGGACCATAAAAAACAGTGATATTCAATAAATCTAAAAAAATAATAAAAAATTTCCAAAAAATGTAAAATTTTGTCTCCAAACACATATTAATATGGATAACGAGATGAACGGTTCAGATCGTCCGTTAGAATTTTGAAAACTTGAATATTGAGCCGTAGCACCGTAGCCCTCTATGCAACCCATAGCACCATAGCCAAATCATATATATATATAGGAATGTTCCAGTATGCTACGTGTAACATAGAGGGCCTCCATGCAATGGCACAATATTCAACTTTTCGAAATCTTAACGGTCGATCCGAACCTTTCATCATGTTCTCCATATTAATATGTATTTGGAGAGCAAATTTTACATTTTTTGGAATTTTTTTACTATTTGTTTAGATTTATTGAAAATCACTATTTTTAGCAAATTTGGACCATAAAAAATCAGTGATTTTCATTAAATCTAAAAAAATAGTAAATAAATTCCAAAAATGTCAACTTTGGTCTCCAAACACATATTAATATGGAGAACAAGATTAACAGTTCGGATTGACCGTTAGGATTGTGAAAAGTCGAATATTGAGCCGTTGGAAGGAGGCCCTCTATGCTATGTGTAGCATGCTAGTAGGTTCATATATATATATATATATATAGAGAGAGAGAGAGAGAAAGAGAGAGAGATGGGCTATGGTGCATTGCAATGCATGGAGGGGTTTGTGCATTAGATCATAAATCTAAAATTCAAAATCCAAATGACCGATCCAAACCATTTATCTTGTTCTCCATATTAATATGTGCTTGGAGACCAAATTTTACATTTTTCTGAAGTTTTTTACTATTTATTAAGTAGTTTACAATATTGTTGATCCTACGGTGGCTGCTGATTTTACTATTTTGTTAAGGCACCGTTGGATCAATAATTTTGTAAACTACTTAATAAATAGTAAAAAACTTCAGAAAAATGTAAAATTTGGTCTCCAAGCACATATTAATATGGAGAACAAGATGAACGGTTTGGATTGATTATTTGAATTTTGAATTTTAGATTTATGGTCCAATGCACAAACCTCTCCATGCATTGCAATGCACCAAAGCCCATCTATATATATATATATATATATATATATATATAGAGGAGGGATCAAGTTACAACATTTTTTGAGTTACAACAAGTTACAACAAGCTTTTTTTTTAATTTTGAAAGTCCAAATCGTCGATTCAAACCGTTAGATGTGATCTCTACAATAAAATGTGCTTGGAGACCAAATTTTACATTTTTTGGAATTTTTTTACTATTTATTAAGATGGGTACAAAATTCAATGGTATGAATTTGACTAGGTTTTGTACCCACCTTAATAAATAGTAAAAAAATTCCTAAAAATGTAAAATTTGGTATTCAAGCACATTTTATTGTAGAGATCACATCTAACGGTTTGGATCGACGATTTGGACTTTGAAAATGTAAATAATACTTGTTGTAACTTGTTGTAACTCAAAAAATATTGTAACTTGATCCCTCCTCATATATATATATATATTTCACAAAAACATTTTTTCCTAGCCTCCGGAACAAACGACTCCATTTGGACTATAAAAATGTAGAAAATGATTGTAGTAACTTGTTGTAACTTGATACCTCCTTTATATATATATATATATATATTATTTTTTTATTATATTAATTATTTATGAATTTAACATTTCTAGTGTATAACTTAAATGTAGGAAAATTCAAGATAATCGAAGTGTATATTAAATACGTTAGCAACTAGCTTCAGACACGAAAATCTAAGTGGTGCAGTGGTAAAGGCGAACGTGTATATGGCTCAGTACCTGGGTTCAATTAGAGCTTGGCGCTAGAAAATTGGTTTTTGTAATGGTCAATGCACGGTGCACAGTGCTGGGCCGGTCCATGATTGGTTCACAGTCCTGTCCTATAAAAATTGTTCAAATGTGCAGAATTCACGTATCTGGATTGGAGCGAGTCAAATCGTATCAGACACTGTATCAAGATAATTAGGATACGCCGCCACCTAAGCTGATATACCAGCTGGCATATCGTTGTATCGGTTGCATATCTATATCAGATACGAGTACGGAGCCCATATAAGAGTATCGGGGTAACTTAGCTTCCAACACAACAATATAGTTGGATATCTCAATCTTTATATTTGTTTGTTATTTACTTTTATAAATCCTTTTTAATTAATCTTCTTGGCATTACCCCTTGAGAATTTATTATGACGTACAGTTGTATCAATTGCTCGATCGGTTGTAATTGTCAGCCGAATTAATATAACAAGCCAATATTATTAGCTTTTGATATTATTTCCCCTCATATACAAGAAAAGGAGTTGTACACTATATAGTACAGGAAACGTGACTATACACGGTCCGAAATCAAATGCGTCAGACTGACTACAACTTCCATCGACACTTTTTTATTAGCTAGGATGCGGATCGACTCTTTTTGGATTGATGGCACCCCAAAACTCTTTTACTAGTGGTGGAAGCTAATATCATTAAATATCATAAGAGGAGGAAGGGCGAAGGATTTATCCGGTATTAGATATCACATTTTTCGAGAATCCCCACTTCCATGCCCGGGAATTTCCAACATGCTTGCTGCCTTATGTGAATCCGATACGGAGCGCAAACAAATAAACAGTCTACAGAAAGAAATGATATATAGGTCAATCTAGATAGAAAAGAAGAGCTCAACAATAATCATCCGTAGCATGGTTGATTAAACCTTCCTTAAAGCGTTCATTAGAGCATCTACATCCCTGAAACTCTTGAAGTTTCTAAATAACTGTTAACTAATTTTTAAAAATTTTGTCTCTGAAAGTTTCTAAACTCTCACATCCTTGAAACTCAAAATTAGAGTTTCTTAATTGCCACATCAGCAAATAAATTACAGGAGAAAATAATTTGAGCCAATCATTTGGTCAACATAGAGTTTATAAATAGTTTCTTAATAAGAAATTTTCCTGCATAGTTTCTAAATAAGAAACTCTTCCACATCCCTAAAACTGAATTATAAACTGCCACGTCAGATTAGAAACTCTAATAGTTTCAAGGATGTAGATGCTCTTAGACGCTAATGACACATGGTTTTACAACCTTGTTCACGGACACCGTGTGTAAAAAGATCGGTATATTTGTACATAGTTTATAAGCCGTTTGTGATATATTTAATTACATTCACGGTTTACACGAATAAAGTGTGATTATAACATTATATTTTGCATTCATCCACGTACTGCGCGCATGTTCACCTATATCACCAAGTAAAGTCAAACAAAAAAACAGTTATGATTAATTATCGACTTCAATAAATCTAAAAAAATAGTAAAAAATTTCTAAAAAATATAAAATTTGGTCTCCAAACACATATTAATATGGAGAACAAGATGAATAGTTTGAATCAGCTATTTGGATTTTGAATCCGGTGATTTATAGTTCAATGTAAAAAAAATGCTCATGCATTATAATGTACATACCGTAGCCTTATTCATGGAAACTATATGCAGGTTGGAAATTTTAGTAAGAATTAGCTATATATTTTGTTGATTTTATGTTGGAATTAAGTACATTTAATTAATGTTTGATACAAAATATATATATCCAATCATCTGGAAAATTATTTTGATGCTTTGTAATAAATAAGTACATGAACTTCATTACGTAGCACCCACACTCCCAAATAGATATACATTTGCTGCCTCCACCGATTTATACGGGAAAATTACTACAAGGTTAGTATTGTAGATAAATTATTTGTAGTAATTTTTAATAATGAAATTTAGATGTTCCCATTTCAAATTAATCCAAACCGTTTAATTCAAGGATGAGGAACCGAGAGAGTTTGGATTAAACGGTTAGGTTTTTCCGATCAAATAGATATGTTCAGTTCATTTTTAAAACCAATTTAATTATTTGGTTTGGTTCAAATTATAAAATCTAAAATACGTACGGTTAGACCGAACTGACCAAAAATTTTAAACTTATCTCCTATCCGAATCAAACATTTTAAAAAATCGTAAATTATGACATAATATATATTGGTTGGTTAGATTCAAAACCGATTAGACTGAACCAAATAATTTTTTTAAATCCATATAAAAAGAAATGTGTATTTTCTATTATATTTTTTTATTTCGGTTCAACTGAACAAACTAAAATTTAGTTCAGTTTGTATGATTCAGTTCTAAATATGTTCATAAGTTTATTTCAATTAGATCGGTTGCATTTTTTAATACTGAAGAAAACTTTGGTTTGTTTATTTTTGAAAACAGTATAAAGTGCATTTTGATCAAAATTGAATGCAGGGAAGTGATTCTCATGTCATAAATATATGTGCATTCATTGTCTAGATAGCACATATATTTATGAGATCTCTATTGAAAAAAAGTCCATCTCAAAAAATAAATTAAAAAAGTCTACATAGCTAAAAGCCTAGCTACAGCCCAGGATTTCATATTAGTGCAAGTAAAATTTTAATATACTCCTTTTCATTAAATTGATTTTAAATGGCTATATTACGAGTTTGTTTAGGGTTTTACTAACAGATTTGGACATCGATTTGTCGAATGGATTAAATTTAACGAACAAAACTACGAAAAGGATGGCATTGAATGTACATATATATATTTCATATACATTCATTATATCTTGGTATTGAAAATTTGGGTATTAATAGTTGTGCGTCTAACACTGAAATTTTAAGAAGAACAAATTATGAACTTATTTTGTGAGACATCATGACATGGTATTTTTATGCATTTATAATTTTTTTTAAATAATTGAAATCAATGTTCAAATGATAAAACTAAACCAGTAATTTTATTTTGGTTCACATCATTGAATATATTAACACAAAATCTATCTGTTCAAAATGCAATAAATAAATAGAAGGGATCAAATGCCTTGTGTATTTCATGCCTCATTATGTTTCATATTCATATTAAAATTAATTTTCCAATATAATTTCAAATTAAGACACCCTTGTGTTGTATTTCATTTCTTGACCAACACTGAATAAGGCTTAATTAGTTCATATTAATTTTGTTGTTCACTAAGTAATATATATATACTTTTTTGTTTTCAAAAACCTCAAATTCAAAGTGTCGAATTATAACCAACATCGAATAAGACTTAGTTCATATTTCATAGTGCACTATGTAATTTGCATATTCTTTTCATAATCTAGATTTATGATAATGGTTGTATTATCAACTATATATAATATATATAGTCCAAGTGTCGAATTATTTGAAAATTTAATAAAAAAAATTATTGTTGTATTAATTACTAACAATCTTGAAAAACAAAGTACAGAAGTCTAAAAATAAAAATGTGGGTTTGAGAGGCAAATTGAAGGATGAGGAAAGAATGATAGAAACCCCTCTGTTTAATAATGAAGACAAGGTTATTTGCATAATCTAATTAGTTCAAAAATTAGTTAACAGTCGGCTATCATCTACATATTTGTTTATAAACATCTATTCAGAGAAGTCGATAACCGTAACAGTTTCTTTTTATTTGAATTTACTTGGTGATATAGGTGAACATGCAGTACGTGGATGGATGCAAAATATAATGTTATAATCACACTTTAGTCGTTCTGATACTTGGATTGTGACAAAAATAGGGATGTTTTGCCAAAAATAGTGATGTTATTTCACGATTTTCGAACCGGCAGTTGTGTAAAATAGGGTCGCTAAATTGTGCACGACTTTCCAACCATGTATAAAAGCACTAATCCTGCATGTGTTTTTTTTTATTAAAAACTGTGTTACTAGTGAAAAAACTGGAATCAGGATCGGCTATAAGAAACAATTGATACTAATACCTATCTGGATCGTTTTTATTAATAAAACCGATCCTAAGAACTAATAAGATCGGATTTTTTGGTCAACCGATTCTAATTTATGAACTTTTAGTATCGGTTCTTATAAAAAATTGATCCTGATAGTATCAGGATCGATTCTAACAAACAACCGATCCTAATTAGCATATATTAGGATCGATTGTTTATAAACAACCGATCCTCATAGTATCAGGATCGGTTTTTTATAAACAACCGATCCTAATACTTTTTTTTTCAAAGTTGGTTCTGCAAAAAAAAAAATAGTATCAGAGTCAGTTTTTTATAAAAAACCGACCCTGATACTATTTTTTTTTTTTTGTAGAACCAACTTTGAAAAAAAAATAGTATTAGAATCAGTTGTTTCAAATAACTAATCCTCATACTATTTTTTTTTTTTTGCAAAACCAACTTTGTGTGGTGTGCTGTATGTAGTCTATATTCTTTTTTTTTGCAAAACCAATCAGTTATTACATTAATTTTTTTATGAAAATTAATGTAATTTATATTATTAAAATTTATGTGATAATATACTTAGTTATTTGACATTGATATTTCATTTTGAAGTCATTTTGACTATTGAATTTTTTTATCCAATCATGCATGATGCATCAATGACTTGTGCTATATAATAATATACATAGGACTTGAACCCTTGTTGTGTGGGGTTGTGAAGGAACGAATACGAACATCAGCATTTGGTCGATCGGAACCGTTAAAATGAAATAATGTCATATTAATTTCACCATTATAAAATTTGATACAATTAGGGATTCATTTACTAGTTCATCAAAGCAAAACAATATAGCAACATCACACTGCCGTAAATAGTTTACATTGGATCAAGACTTACAGTTGCCGGGCCTTCAGGACTTTTACATTATTAATGTTCCATGTTATATCTTGATCATTTTAAAAATTATTACATGTCATTTAATTACAAACCCACCGTTGGATGATCATGCAGAAATGAACGGTCTGCATTCCATTTAACAATTTGATGCCATTAATAATAATAAAATTGTACAAAATTGATCATGGTAGAGTTGATTTGGCCATACAAACACAAATAAATAATTTTTATATTTTTCACATTTTAATATTTATCTATGTGCATGCATTACCAAATAGAAAAGAAAATAAATAGTAACCGTTTGATGGTTGATAGACCATCAATATGAGTGGGGTTTACATCAGTGATTTTTCTTATATATAGTATCAGGATCGGTTTTTTATAAAAAACCGATCCTGATACTAATTTTATTTTTTACAAAACCAACTTTGAAAAAAAAAATTGTATCAGGATCGGTTTTTTATAAAAAAAACCGATTCTGATACTATTAGGATTGGTTTTTTATAAACAACCGATCCTAATGATAACTCCCTATATAACCTGCTTATGGTTCTTCTTATTTTCATTTTGCGCCTCTCATTTTCAACTTAGCGTCTCTGTCTTTGTGTCTCCGTATCTCCCTCTAAAATCCTTAGTACTCTTTGTCTCTCTCTCTCTCTCTCTCTGTCTCTCCCTCTCCTCCGTGTCTCTCTCTCTTTCTCTCCATCTCTTCCTCTCAAAGCCGAGCCTCTCGCAGCTCTGGCTCAATTGTGTCAGTTTTTAATTTTTTTTATTGTTTCAAAAATTAATTAATTGTGTTTGTATAGTGTTTTACAGTATTGAGGACATCTTTCTCAAGTTTCTTAATCATCCGGCTGATCAGCTATCATGGTATTAGCTTTATCTAATTTTCTCATTATTATACTTTTAAAACACATTTTTTTGTATTTTTTATTGGAAAATGTTTTTCCATCTAATTGTTACCTGTGTTTTTGTTTTTAGGGTCTTTTTTAATCTCAAGTGACATGATTGCAAAAGAGGTAATTATTGATTTTTTATTGTTGTGCTTTACATTAATTGCATAAATGTGTGTTAATTGAAGAAATAGCTCAATTAGTCACTTGTATGTTTGTTAATTAATTTTTTTTGGATTTAAATTTCTTGTTATAATATGTAATGCTTCACAAAACTTTGTATGAACATGAATTTTTTGTAATAGTTTAAGATGTGTATGATAATTAATTTAGGATGTGTATATGATATTTGATTATTACTTTTTATTGTGCAAAAAAAAAATTTAGGGTGCTGGCTAGCAAAATATATATGGAAGCTAGTCAAATAAATAAAAATATTTTTTTTAGCTTCAATAAAACATTAGGATCGGTTATTTTAAACAACTGATCCAGATTAGTACTATTAGGATCGGTTGTTTACAATAACCGATCCTAATTCTAAAAAAAAAAAAAAAACCACAAACTTTTAGGATCGGTTATTTTTATAATCGATCCTAAAAGTTTTTTTTTTGTTTTTTGTTTTTTTTAGAGAATTATATCAAGATCGGTTTTTATGTAAAACCGATCCTGATAGTCTCATCTGGATCGGTTTTAATGAAATCCGATACTAATTGTGTTTTTTTAATTGATATTAAAAAACGGGAGAAAAAATATTAGGATCGGTTCTCCAATATAACTGATCTAGATAAGTACTTATTAAGATCGGTTGGGTACAAAATACAAAACCGATCGTGATAGTATCAGTATCGCCTTCATCAAAATCGGTTATATTTTGATACTAATAGGCTTATATAACTGATCCTGATCCCTTATTTTCCACTAGTGTGTATGATTCATAACTTTTTCATCAAAACATATCATACACTGTTTTTAAATTAAAAACCATGTATGAAAATGTCACACCCTCAGACAACCCGCCATGTGTTTACACGTAAGGCGCGTGCACATCACATACATTATTAATAATAAATACTCATGCAACATTTAAAAGTCAAACAAGTCTTATAATAGCACCATTAGATCAAGCACATAACATACATTTAACATGAGTTCAAGATAAATATGGCAAACAAATCGATAATTGCCATGTCAGCCAATGTATCTACTTTCAAAGAGAGAATTAAAGTTTAACTAAATAGAAAATGAAATGCTACTTGAGTCTTCTGCTCATTGACTTCTTGATCTGCATCCCTTCTATTTGTGCACCTTGTCGGCTTCATCGTTTCCTGGAACCGACATAAAAGTGGAACGGGTGAGAGATCGAACAGTCTCTCAGTACAGGATTCAGTTCCAGTACCGGAGTTTGTCAAATTCACTTATTAACACAAACAAGATATTAAAATTATATCCTCACATGTTATCTTACTAATGCATATTTAAAACATACACACAAGCACACATACACTTCTTTAGTTATCTTTCATGTTTTTAACTGCCTCACCAGGGAGACTCAAACCCCACTAGATCTTGGCTGTGCCACTAGACAGGGACTTGAACCACCGCTAAATCTTCTTTGCCTCATTAGGGGGACTCAAACCACCCCAGCTATTGGCGTCTCAATAGGGGGACTCGAACCACCACTAATTCAACTGTCTCACTCAACAGGGACTCGAACCACTGCAAGATAATGACCCGTGACAGGAAGTCCAACGAACGCTACGTTAATGAGGAGTCCGGTCGAATACTAGACCCAATATATACATTCCAACATGTATTCAACACATATTGGCCCTTTTCCTTTAATTTATCCATTACATTCCATATTTGTTTCATTAATCACACACGAGTCATACTCAACACAACACATCCTATAAATCTGTTGATCAAATGAATAATCATATCCTAGTACTCTAAACAAAGTCAAGGGGATTGTTCGATTCAACATGAATAATTTCATAAATAAATAAATGCAAACAAAACGGCAAGTAACAATTTGACACTATCCAGAAAACTCGTACCTGTTGTCGTGAGGTAATTTACTGTAGTATCTACTTCTCTCCGTAATTCACCACTCGGATCTAGACCACATACACTACTAGAATTCTAGTTTGTACCATGGGTAGCTATAGCTTGTAACATGAGTATTTAAGGTCCATGTTAAAGAATTGGCATTTCTAATTCTGTATATCTTTTAACATGAGCTGTCTCATGCAACAGATCACCCTTGTAACTGCCAGAGGCTTGTCCATGTTATTGTCTCCTAACTACACATGTTAATAATATCGGGAGAGCATGCCCCCTCAGATAATGTATTTTATTGGATGCTCATGTTAATAGTTGATAATATACCCATGAAAATAGTTAGCAAATACTTTTTGCAAGAGCTCGCCCATGTTATTGTTTGAATGATGTTGTTTATATTATTTTATTGTAGGGGTCCATGTTAATGCTGGACCAGCCACCCATGTTATTGTTTCATTGATCCCGATTATATTATTTTATTCTAGGGTCCATGTTAATACTGGACCAGCCACCCATGTTATTGTTTCATTGATCCCGATTATATTATTTTATTCTAGGATCCATGTTAATACTTAACCAGCCACCCATGTTATTGTTTCATTGATCCCGATTATATTATTTTATTCTAGGGTCCATGTTAATACTTAACTAGCTACCCATGTTATTGTTTCATTGATCCCGATTATATTATTTTATTCTAGGGTCCATTTCATTGATCCCGATTATTATTTCTGTGATTTTTTTGCATCTCCCTTTCAACAGTGAATAAAATAAGAAGGGGTCCATGTGATAGGGTATAAAATAACAAGGGGTATTGTGCAAAATAACAAGGGGTATTACTATGTACACGATAATGGTATCGGGTTTTCATCCAACTTAGGTTTTGAATCGGATTCACTGAAGCAAGGAAAAAATTGCCACCCGGAGCAAAAGAGAGAGAGCGAGAGCCTGTCGTGTCTCATTTTGACTTGCCTTCTCTATGCTTTACTCCTATCTCGGGTAATCCATCACTGTTAAAACCCTTTTGTTTTCAAAAAGCTAGCTTGATTTGGGCTGACTTGGGAAATACTGTGATTTTCGTGTGCTGGCACTTGTGATTTGGGCTGCCTTTGTGAAATTCGTGTGCTGGCCCTTCGTATTTTCGAAAACCTTTCTTGATTTGGGCTAGCTTGTGAAATTTGTTTGTTGGCTGTTCTGATTTTTCTGTGTTGTGAATGCTGGTACCGTGCCTTTAATTGATATAGGGAGTAAATATTCCAAATTGGAAAACAAAATATTACAAAACTGTTAATTAAATATGTCTAACTAAATTCTTTGACTTGCATGAAGGGGTCAAAGTGGGCAGTCCAAAGGTCGCATCTCCAAAACACCTACAATTTCATTAAGATTCTGATTAGATTTTGTAAGCTTGTTATGGAAAATTCCAATCCCGGAGGAAACCCCAATCCTAGAGGAAATACAAATCGTGCGGTAATTAGAGTGAATCCTACGGGAAGACCCACCCCACTGCAGATTATACCACCGCCTACTACTACGGGTGGGATGACCGAGTCTGCCAGAGGGTGTAGAGTGTCAGGTTCTCGCGTATGCGTTAAGGTGTCACCTATGGGGTTAGCTAGTGGGTTCTACAGAGTCTGTTTGCGGCGAGGGTTGACGAGCGTTGGTTGAGGCAGACTACTCATTTGCGTGCCCGTTGGTGCGACATTCACAGTGAGTCTCGGGGATTTCCGGCGATTAACTATCCCGAGCTGGAAATCATCATCATCGGTACCTGTGACAAGTTCATTATAAGTGTCAGAATGTAAATTGATTGTTCAGAGGTATTGTTTTTCTTTACGAAAGGCATAAGCCCGTTTCAGTAGATGAAACTTATAAGTTTTACACAAAAAGGCACCAAAATAACGGTTGGTATATAAAAAATTAAATCCTAGATACTAAGCCACATCAGGGCTATATGCTCAAAATATATATGTTGGCAAAGTATCCTAATCTGATTCATCCGAAATCCATCCTCGAAATATTAAAATTCCAAATAATTCTTGTATCACTTGTACAAGGCTTTAGTACAAATCTGTACCAGTAACCAATTGGATACAAAGTGCAAACTTAAAAGAAGTGAAAAATATAAGTTACACTTAGATTAACTCAAGTACAAACAATTTAGGCAATAACTTTTTAAGTTTGTTAAATTTTGGTCAGAGCCTAAACCAACTTATGAATGTCAGACCCAAAATGAAGAGTTGAATTTCAGAAAAGCTTCAATGTATTCAACAATTCTTATCAATTTGACACATATCGGGCAGAGCTTAAACCCTAAAACACTGTTTTACAACTAAACCCTAGATTATAACTAAACCCTAGATTGCTAAATCCTATATTACAGAAACGAGAGGGGAATCACAGAACTGACCTTTTTTCCCGCTGGCTGATCGCTCTAGATCACGAGTTCTCCGTCTCGTCAATGGCCCGGTCATTGGGTCAGCCGCCGCCATGGGTGAGAAGAGGGGTTGTAGACGGATCGGGTATAGTGGTTCTTGTATAGAGAGTTATCAGAGAGATAGATCGGGTAGAGGTGGATCGAGTAGAGATGGATCGTCGGCGACACTTGGGATATCTTTGGAAGACGAAAGGGGAAAGAGAGAGTAGAGGGTTTGAGAACTTAGGCGATTTCAAAAAAATACCCTACGCCCAGCGTATAAACTTGTCTCCTATTAACTGAGCTTCACCAACCATCTCCAACAAATATCATCTAATGCAGTATGTAACGCGCGTTTAAATCCAGTCCACCAGATCACATTTCGCATGAATCTATATGGATGTTTACGCGTGCTATGACTGTTGGATGCTAATATATATGCTGTGTTACCTCAGACCAGATTAACCAGACCAGAATCAAGACCGTTGAACACCCATCAGACGGCTTAGGATCATTTTTTTTGGCAAATTCAGTATTTTTATGAAGAAAATAGTATTAATAAATTTCAAAAAAATATACGGAAATTATGTTCATATTCATTGCACAAATCTACCATCATAATAATAGTTCTTATTAAATCATAACCGTATAGCCACACGTACATATACTAAATGATTAAAGACCGTTCGTTTTCGCATTAACAATCAACGGTGGATTTTTGATTAAATTAGTTGAAATATATTTTAAAATGATCAAGATAAAACAATAAACATACCAAACAAATAAAACCTGAATTTTGGATAAGTTTAGGTTTCGATCAAACATGAAGTGTTTCTAGCCTTACGATGTTCTCATCTTGCGGCGGTTGGATGGACATATAAATTAGTCAAATTTTCTTACAATGAATTGAATGCGATACACTTTGATTTGCACGGTTTGGATCGATAAATGAGCGAAGTACGTGTATAGTTCTTCATTAGCTAACACAACAAAGGTTCATGTTGCATGTTCATGTGTGTAGGATGTGAGAAATGTAAACAACAACATGCAATGTTATGTATTAGTTTCATTAAATAAATAATTTACAAAATCAAAAAACATTTGGAAGAGTGCATTGTACACTAGATTTACTAGATAATATAACAAAGACATGCATCAATTTAGAATTTAGGCTGTATTACAAAAACCTCCACATAAGTGCACAACCACTATCTAAAAAATAACATTAAACCGTTAAAATACAACCACATACTAATTTAAATATCCACTACATAATTTTGTTGGATCTATATTGCAATAACTAATTTATTTAATTGTACAAATAAATCATTACTAATTTGTAATAACTAGAATTATCTAATTAAGAATAAGGATAACAATAAACACCCATCTTTGAATCTGCTTATTCCAAAAAAATTCGGATTCCCTCCACAAGTTCAATAGAGGGATCCAGCTGCCAATGCCATGATAACAGAGCGGCTTCAATCCTGTACAGAGCAATTCCTATGTAATATATTCTAAGTCAATACAGCTTCGACCTATATTAAGTCAAAATTGCTTTGTTAAAAAAATAACCTAGATATTTTGTTTTCCCCCCCTTTCTCACCAAAAAAATTTAGGTGCCCGCCTTTCCCCCGATAAACCCCTCTATTACCCTCAATGTCGCCCCATTTTGCATCATTCCCTCCTTTAATTTCTCACTCATCTAAAGAGAGAAACTCTCCCAGAGATAACCTACCCGTCACTCTCAATTTCCTCTTCTGTGCCCTCACCTTACACCGATCGGCACTTCGAGGAGGCAGTTTCAAAAGCTCATCAGATCGATTTGGCAAAACTCCGTACTCACATGTGATTAATCAAGGCGTTGGTAATAAGTACTTGATATTTAGCGGGTTCACATTTCCATTTTATGTGTCTTCATGTAATTTTTGGGGTTCGGATGTGAAGTGATAGATTTTGGTAATTCCTTGACAGTACCATTAAAGAGTTGAGGCTCTAACTGGTTAACAAAGGAAGAAGCTCCATTTAGTGTCAACTTTAAGTTTACATGTGCCATGAACATCAAAAACAATTAGTGTCAACTATGACAATTCAACTTTATTTTGTATTATTTAATTGTCTTTAGTACCACTCGCAGCTTTGACCATTATGTCTAAATAATTATATAACAGCACTAAGAAAAACTTTAAGATAATTAATTTCTTATCAAGCTAAGGTCTTACCGTGTTATTAACTGAGCTATTGTGTACATGTAAGTTTGTTACTGAGTTTAAGTGTTCAGGTGTTAGTTTTACAGCTTATTAGGTCTGGGTTTGTAATATTTAGTTTGATGGTGTAATTTTTGGGTAATGGGTATGGTCCTGGTAACCGTTGTGCGTTCTTAGGCCGTAAAATTCAGTACCATTTGGTCTGGAACCTTTTATGTATATTTTCATGTAGATGAAACAATGAGATCTCCCTTATGTCCAAATAAATACAACACTGGAGGCACCTGCATTTTCTAGATTAACTTAAGAAGTATGCATCTTTAGGTCTTTCATCTACAAGTACAACTGAACTGAAAAATGCATGTTTAATTGCTCGGCTGTTATGTAAACGAACAACATTTTGACTTTAGAATGATATAACACATCTGTCTGATTTTTTTTTCTTCTTGTTTGACTGGTAGGACATCAAATATGGCACCTCGAAAAACCAACACCTCAAGAGCAACAGCTACTAAGTACGGCAGGAAGAAGCGCACGGCAGACCAACAAGTTGTGACTGGGGAGGGAGCAACTGCTACGCTGCAAGGGGAAATTGCCTTATCCCAACCACCAAAGAAAAAGGGACGAGGCCCTGGAAAAACAGTAGACTCGATAGAGGGCATAGAGAATAGGCCAGTGATATGGCCGGTTGGGGATCATGAGTTCACCTGTGACGAAGATCCGCGAGAGATAGTGAAATCCATTACTAGACTGGCTCTGAACTACATGCCGTCACCATTAAGATCCTATCACAGCTTTGATTTAGATACAAAAAATGATGTTGAGAAGGCGTTCTTGGTACCATTTTCTCTGTTATTTCCTTCAGCACTGCATATATCGATTTAATGATAATCTTATCTGATAACGATCTGACCTGTTCGATAACCAAAAGTTTCAGTCTAGGTCCAACATATTTCCATACCTACTAATTTAGTATTATCTTTAATTCTCCTATATTTTGGTCAGAGATGATAATTGAAAAACACAATTCTCCTTCATGAGACCAAATTTGATACCTCAAAATGAATAAAGATACTTGTAAGGACCTCCTTGAAAAAATTATATCAATCCTTGAGTGCTCCCAAACAAAAGGAACCCACATCTATGCAATCCTTGTATATATGGACCAAGCCCTTAACAGTCATTCAAGTAACTGTTTTCTATATCGCTGACTCCCAATACACTCTGACTTTTACTTATACCAGACTATTGCAAATTGTAAACTGAAATTTTTTCTTACTACCTATGATTGAATGACACTGAACCAACAAAGGAGCAGCTTTATCTCCACACCCATTGTAAACTACCAAGTGGCAAATCACCTGTGTTGGCCCAGATAGAGGCTTCCCAAAAAACTAAAGATAGTGATACTACTAGCCTCGTGAACGAATCAGCAATTGATGGGCCTGCCAATCAGGACTACCCTTATGATTCCAACTCTTACCAATTCACCAACGCGAGAGCACAGAAAGTCTATGTAAGTAGTAACTTCCTGCCAAATCAACAATGTGTGTATCTGAAAAGTGGGGTTCATTGCTCTGTTGATTTTACTTACTTTCAAATATAGAAATGTGACATACTCAATTGGAAATGTACCAACTGTTATTCCTCTTCAAAACTGTTGGTAAATTCATTATTGTTTTCCGTTCTTTCCAACATTGCTTGGAGCAACAGTGCAAGGATTTCTGGATTATTAATTTTCTAGGTTCATCTTACACACAAATGGTGACAGTCCCGTAAGAAATTAATGGTTCTGTATTTTGTAGTGTTTTACATGCTACATTGAAATAAAAAAACTGGACCATTAGCTGCACTAGTTTCAACACCGTTAGATAGAAAATTAACATAGAAACCAAATTGAAATTTTAATTTTTAACTTTATTTAACATTACACTTTATTTTTTCATATGTTAATCATTGTAGGAAGATGTTACAGAAAAAATGGCTGATGATGCAAATCATGACAAGGACGAGAATAGTCTGTTCATCGATGCGGTGGGTGGTCGGAAACGTGGCAGGATAAGAGGGTTTGGAAGTGTGCTCGACAACCATTGTACTCGTGGACAACGACCCCCTACGGTGTCTTCTGTTTCTGGCATCACAAATATTGGTGAGAAAGTATTCACGGAATCACAATACTTGGCAATGTTAGAAGAACGTGATCGTCGTCAGGAGGAGGAGCGCGAAGAGAGGAAGAGAGAACAAGCAAACAATAACCACCTCTTCAGCCAATTATTCTCGATGCTTGCTGCTAATCAGACTACTTTCCCAGTATGTATACCACACGAATATCTGTTGTAAATAGTGTACCAACGGTAACTTATTTGCTACTACCAGATATAACTATGGAATAAATCTGACTGAATAATCATTAATTTCCCCACCGAGTAATTTACCCATGGTATGATGTTATTTTAGTGCAATTACAAGTATTTCAATGTTTTGAATAACTTGCTTTGGTATTATATTGAATACTGGGATTCATCAAATCCTATATTAATATAAATAATATGTCAATTGATCTGATTCTATTCTCTGTTTACTTTTATGTGGATGTAGCTTTCAATATGTCTCGCCTATAAATAAATATTTAATCAACCAATTCTTTATATAGGTTGCTCAAGCTCTAAGTTCTGAAATCCCCAATGAGGTGGTAGTGGGTGAAATGGCTCACTTACAGGTCAGATCTTTACCTAAATAACTAAATCTTGTTAATGTTACTCTAATAATAGTTGTTGTGATATAATTAATCTGACTCTATAAATAAGCTGACACTGTATTGTAACATACCAGACCAGCAAAACTCCGATCAAGAATATAGCATTTACTTGAAGATCGACATAGCATTGGTAGACATGTGTTTTGTCCATGTCCCAGTCCAAAAACTGTAATATTATTACTCTCCGACAGAAATGCCTCCCTCTTTGGGGTATGAGCTATGACAATTGTTATCATAATTAAATTAGGAAAGGGAAACCTTGATTTAGGTCAGTCCATAGTACATAGACTGATAGTGCTATGTGTTTACCAATTGAACTTGTCATTTTACAGTTTCTCATCATACTTTTTACTGCAACCCAAAGATTGAACTACTACCGTTCCTCATCTTACATTTTACACCTTTTAATGTATCATTTTAATGCCACCTTATTGTCATACACACTTCTTGCAAAATTAGTACCATTAATTTTGGTCATGTTATAAACAAAACTAACATCCTTTTACTTGGGCACTGTGGTGTACGTAGGATCTAGCCACTGCTATTAGAGGTCAGCAGGGAGGGCCTTACCAATCACTCTTAAGTCAGGCACCAGCTGGACAAGAGGCAACAACAGGTGAAGCCGCAATGGACATGTGGTTTCGGACAAACAACTAGCACAATGGCCCGGCATTCTAGTAACCCTTTTAGCATCAGTAGGGTGTTTTGTTCATTTCTAACATGTGAAAAACAATATAAATTAGGTTGTTGTTATGTTGTTTTGTAAATTTTTGTATATGGTTTAACCATATATTTTGGGTCTAGGCACAAGCCTTTTACATTAAAGTGGTTATGGTATTTTGTTTTTGGCACAAAGAATGTTTGATATATAATATTATGTTGATGAATGGTTATTACAAGGTTTCTCCTTAAAATGCAATGTGTTGTAAATGTAAATGATTATTACAGCTTATTTAATTTGAAATGTAAATAATTATTGGGTGGGAATTGGCTTTGTACCGGGGTGGTACAATATTGGTACTAGATTGTAGAATTATAAAATTTTGATTTTCTTTTTCATTTCTCATCAGTTATTTACATCACAACATCCAGTCAAAAAAAAAAAAAATTTTCCTGGCAATTAAAATTGTGGGACCCACATTAATACCCATGCAATTAATCAAGTGGGTCCCACTGTCGATTCCCATGTAACAAAACGGGTGGGCCCCACAATCCGTGGCCATGCAAATATTCAGCTGGGACCCACATCATCCCCTCCTTGTTAATACTCATGTGGGGACCACGTTCCTCACCTTGCAAATACTTAGATGGGAGACACGCTTCTCTCCTTGCAACTACATGGATGGGACCCACGGTTCTCTCCTTGCAATTACTTAGATGGGTCCCACGTTTCTCTCCTTGAAAATACTTGAAGGGGTCCCACGCTTCTCTCCTTGCAACTACTCCAGACAGGCGCTAAAGCTAAAAGTTGTTGTATGTGTACTTGTTGCAAGAGCTAGCTCATGTTAAAAGCCATTTCGGAGTAGTAACATGGGTGTGCTGAGCAGTTGCAAGGAGGGTATAGGCATGGGTACTTGTAACATGAGGGGGCGCATGTTAATGACTTTTTTGGGGCTTATAACATGAGCATGCGCATGTAACAAGCCATTTTCAGACCCTTGGTACAAAATAGAATTCTAGTAGTGATAACATGATTTCTAAATTAATATCTATGCACATTTCTCATTGCACAAATTATATTTATTAAGATTAGGACTAGACTACTTTACAATAAAAATAAATTTATGTTCATCAGTGAATAATTCCTAGGGTTTTTGATGAAGGTTTACCATTTACATAACACAAAATATATAATTCTTCTTGTTCAAGGGCCCAAATGTTACCACACTGTTCATTGTTCATAAAGGTAATTACTCAAGCCCCATGATGTGATTATAGAACAACATATATCTCTACATAAATTCCATTTATTTCATGAGCGTTAAAAAAAAAAAAGCAAGTGTAAAAGCTTGTTCGATCTCCCTCCCCTGGAGAATGTAGCCCAAGGTAATCTGGTATCGGAATGGAGTATGACATGATATCATTAATGAAGAAGTTGGTTGATTCACAAATTTCTGCTTTCCAAAGACCACTATCCTTGATTGCTTGCATAGTTTAGAAGATGAAAGGTTAAAAGTAAATGAAGGGGCATATTTGTCTTTTTAGTGTTTAAAATAACTAAATAAAATATTAAATAAATAAAAGGGGATAGAAGAAAAGAAGTTTAATTTTTATGGGGATATTAGATATTATCATCTTTTCATGGGGATATTGGCTATTTTAGAAGTTTTCATGGGCACACTAGAAATTTTTCCTTATAATTACTTGTGATTAATATAATCTGAGACTATAGTGTAAACTAATTTAATTTCAGATATTTGAAAACATTTTCATACAGAAAGATATATAATTTTTATGAATATATATATAGTACGATGTATATGATTGAATATATTGGAGATTTATAAGAAGAATACATTAATTTCATGTAGGGAAGGTTGTAAGGAAACTCAAAATGTTAATATTAACTATAATTAAAGTAAGATAGATATATCAAAATATTGATTTAGTGACGAGAACAGACGATCAAGAATTTATATAAAATAAATATAATTAAATTAGTATGATACGTACTTTGATATGGTAAGTACATATATATTAGGAAGTTAGTAAAATAAATTCTAGAAGACATGAATTATATATAGATATAGTACGAAATAATTACGAGTTATATATTGTTTAACAAACTAATTTATGAAATTTCACAAGTTTCAGCCCATCGAGATCTTTCTTAAATTCCACAGATCATATGATCTCAAAATTTTATCAAATAATAAATATAATGAACTTTAATAAAGAAATGATTTTCAGAAAATATATCATTTTCAGAATCTTCATCAAATAAACAAATATAACCTAGAAAATATGACAAATAATAAGTATAAGAAATCTTATCAAATGAATAACTATAAGAGATTGTTTAATTTATTTACTAAGCAAATACTTGAATATAAGATTGAATACCTTATTTTCTTGAGTTGGATTTCCGACATGAGTTACCAAGGAGGAGAAATAATAATGTAGAGTCTAACCTTTTCCTTAACTGTGAAGAAAAGCAAAGGGACAGATAGGTAGATGGTAGATTTTATTATGGAGAGTCGCTAATTAATTGAGGCGGTTAGGTTAGAGAGTTATCAATTTACTTTTATTAATGAGGATTTATGACTGCCGACTCTACGCTAAGTCCGTTTAAATATATGCTAATTTATATATACTAATATCATCAATTAGAATATATTCATTCTATTCAAGAATGTTATTTTTGAATTACTTGTTATTGTTAAATTAACCGATTTACATAAAAAAAATATATAAGAAGAACAATATATAAGTGTATTTTTATTTTAGTATTTCAATTGCGTGGTACTATATTTAAAAATATAATGATTTAGTTAGATCTTCAAATTACCTGGTGTTACATTCTCCTTCCCTTTAAAAAGAATTTTGTCCTCAAAATTCAAACACTAATTTGTAATTACTTTTATACATTAAAAATATACCTAATTGATGAAGTGTTACAGAAAACAACATCCACATAGTTTTTAACAAAAAACTATATATAATTTTTAAATTTCTTTTTAACAAAATTACATCAAACCTTATATCTAAATTCAAATCAAACTCTATATTTGAATTCAAATTAAACCCTAGATCCAAATATCAAAAACACTAAACTAAATGTCAAAACAGAACTAAATTTAATCACAACACATACATTTACCAATATATAAACAACAATTATAATTACATTATATATTATTAGTTACATGAATAACATTCTAACTAAAAAACACAACAAAGAACTCTAAATATGAGACTTCATACATTTACACGAATGCCTAAGAAAAAGAAAATCAATAAATATAAATGTAAAAATTAATCAGAAACCAAAACTTAAGTGGTCATATGCTCTGAAATACACCTATTTGAAATTTCTTCGTCGGAAATCGCCTTTTGGATGAAGATATCACGTCTCTTGCCTTATTCCTTACCCTAGTCTCACCTGTTTAGATTTACTTCTCCCATAGAAACACATATACAGCCTATATGAAAGAGATGTTTTAGAAATATAATACTTGGAAAAAATAAAGAGATACATTTTAACAAGAAGGCACAAATTGATGGCGTGAAAAAAATTGTATTTCTTTTATCATACACAGATAGTAAAACTGTGTAAAATTGTTCAAGCATCTCATTTACACATATCCAAAAATACAATCCATAACTTCTGAAAATGCCCTCCAACCTAATGTAATTACTTTCACCTCATTTTTGGTTTGATATCCTTTTCTTAGACTGTAAGAACAATATCTTCCACATCACAAATGTCCATATCATCAGACTGTTAGTTTTTTTTCAGTGGAACAATAATCCTGAATGGGACATTTTCTTTGTTTGGTAAAATTGATGATTCTATTAGACCTAATGTAATTACTTTCAGCTCTTTCTCAGTTTGATATCCTTTCTTGAAAAAGAATATAAATATTTGATATTTTATAACCAAAATTAATTCTAATTAAAGTATGTATTGGGTCTGTTGGAACTTGGAAGCCAACGGACTAAAGAGAAATTGGAGTCTTTCGATTGCATTAGTGGTGTCTTAAAAGTGGTTCCGTGAGAGTAGCCAGTCTTTCTCAACGATACGGAAAGATGCTAAGACAGAGGGTTGTGACCATACACTAAAGGAAGGAATGTTCTGAGCCAGGAGGATTGGATTCTTTCTTTCATTTAGAAAATAGGAGATAGTTCTGCCTTTTGGTTCTACTCTTTCATAAATTGCTCAGAATCAAAATATATACAACAACGAATTGACTTCGATTATGGTTCATTACATGATAATTAATGTTACTCTTTTTTCTTTCAATATTTTCATTCTTTGCTCAAAGTAACTTCTAATTATGCACGAAAATTCATTTTTTTTCAAAGCTCCAATATTCGCCACAGGAGATAATATTTTATATATAGACCTATGTTACTTGGATACTTCAACTAGAACTTCATATATGTATCGGACACGTATCAGATACTGATGCGTGCCCGATACGACACCGACACGTATCCTCTTACATGGTGTATACTTACTCAGTTGATACAGTCGCCAATACTCCATTGAAACTCAACAGTACGACTGGACACAGTCAGATTGAACCCATTAGCATCCATGAACCGCACCTGCACCCATGAGCAGCGATCATGAACCGTCCCCACACCCATAAACCATGCATACACCAGTGCAAATAAGCAATTTTTTTCTGCCCTGTGTGATTCGGACATGAGACTTCTCAGTTGAGCATGAAAACCTTTAACGAATATACAAGAGTTCCGGTTGTGATATATTCGAATAACTATAGTATTTAATCTATTCTTAGGTTAAGCCTTTAATTTTTTATAACTTGATTTAGTAAATTAGACTTTTGTAATATATTCACTTTTTAATTAGACTTTTTGTAATTATTTAAATACAATATATAAAATAATAAAAAATAATATATTTACATAACATACATTTCATATCCTAAATTTTTAAAAATTAACGTATCGCTGTATTCATTTCGTATCCGGTACGATGTCCGTATCAGTATTTGTACAACATAGATATAGAGAAAGGTGTATCCTACACATTCTGGATTACAACCAGGTCTATGCTTTGACCATTGGACAACAGAAATAATCCAATAACCAAACTCTCGGTTTTAATTAAATTAGACCAATTATAATTTACAAGTACAATTATAACCACCTTTTCCAATTTATTTAAAATAAGAGAGGCAAAAAACGAACCATGCACCATTGAAGTATTGTAGATTGTTTTAATTAATTAAATGAAGTGAACAATATCAAATGATGTCTCTATCCAAAAATAATAGCAAGGACAATATTTCCACATAACAAATGTCCATATCATCAGGAGCAATAATAATCCTGAATGGGACATTTTCTCAACGATACAGAAAGATGCTAAGACAGAGGGTTGTGACCATACATCTGGAATTCTTGAATGGGACATTTTCTTAAGTATTAATATACTTTAGAAAAGAAAATTCAGTGATGGAATTTTTGAAGTCCCACCAAGTAGTTATGCTAGTTATAATACAAATGTTGTAACTCAGGTACTATTTATCTGCTACCAAACCAAAATATTCTATTTTTTTCACATTGACAATAACGTGTAGCGCTATTGGTCATGTTGGCATGCCATGCACATTGGAATCCGTATCACCCCAGGTACCTGAGGTGCAAATCATAAATCTGAACCATTCTTTTCATGTGGCCCGAATCTCAAAGCAGATCCCCTACAGTCCCAATCAGTTTCGGATTGAGTTTGGCTCAACTGGGATTAATCTGGGACGTTGGTTCGTTTAAATTGTACCTCAGATACTAGCGCGGATACGCACTCTGTACATTGGATATCAATTAAATAATTAGGAGCTGTGCATTTGAAACCAAAATATTATATTTTTTTCACATGGACAATAACCTGTAGCGCTATTGGTCATGTTGGCATGCCATGTACGTACATTGGTCATATGTGTAATGCTTCGAGTATTATAAATAGCAGTGCATTTGAAACCAAGGCATAAAACCTTTACCAAGTCCCAAAAGACTAAGACACGTAATTACAGCTTACAATCAAAATTTGAGCGCCGAACATACAAATTAAATGATGATCAACAACTAATTGTGATGTGTGTAAATTTTCAAAACAATCTAGATTAGTATTTTCTTCATCTACCAGTATGTCAGAAAAATGTTTTGACTTAATTCATTAGATGTTTGGGTTCTAGCTCCTATCAATTATTATAATCATTTTAGATATTTTGTCACATTTATTGATGATTTTTCTCGTACAACTTGGATATATATCTTTTAAAAGAAAAATATGAAGTTCTTTCGTACTTTCAAGAATTCTATAATTTTGTTAAAAATCAATACAATACGAAAATTAAATTTTTTAGGTCTAATAATGAGACAATATATATATAATAATATGTTATAATTTTTTAAACAAAAAAGAATTTTACATCAAATCACATGCATGCCTGAATAAAACAGAGTTTCAAAAAAAAATAGACATTTACTTGAAGTTAGTAGATTACTCCCTCGACATTAACTTGGTGGGCAACATTGTTTAGGTGGGACATGCTAGCACAGGAAGACTGCAAGTCTATTGTCTCTAAATTACTAAAATATACATGTCCTTGTTGTTTGTAGTGTTAAATGCTTCTTTTTGCTTTTGTTTTTATTAGGTTTCTAGAAACTTTGGTGATTAGGCTTTAGTTTTCATTACTAGTTAATTATTAATTATTACTGTGATATTTGTTAGCTTTGTAATTAATTTGGTGAGGTTTTTCTCTTTTATTTTTATAGTTGGGTTGTATCGGTTTTGTTATTGTGTTATTGTGTTAATGGAAATTTTAATTTTTGTGGCTATTCCTCCTCTTCTTCAAGCGAAAGAGCTTGGTAACATCACTTGTCCATATCATCTTCCTGGGACATGCATGCAAGTCATGAAAGTCTTATGAGTTGCAGTGTTATGGCAACGTCAGTGTGTTATTCATTGAGGCCAACAAGTATCTTGTATACTGACAGCCAGATTCTTGATTGTACCGCTCAAGTACGTGACATTATCAGCAAAGTCAGGTGTTTATACTTTAAAAATTCGACATTAAGACTTACAAAGTTTTGTCTTGATTCTAAAATATGAACAAACTGTGCATAAATTTATGAAGTATATATTTGCATGTGTTAAATATTAATTAAGATAATAGTAAGATTCCATGAGCCCAATCACAAACTATGTACTATTTTTAAGGCCATATGAGCCCACCCAAAGAGAGATCGGGTACACATTCCAAGTCAAGCATCATTATTAATTAAAATTAGATTATACCAAGAGTTTCTCGATTGTTGATCCAACTATGCAGACAACACCATTGAAAGTGACAGCTGGGACGTCCTACCGACTGCAAAAACAGTGATCGCACATGGGCCACACAAATAGGATCTTTTTGTAAAATTTCCTATTCAATTTATTGGGCTAAGTGTGTTTTAGTTTTAGAAAAAGTGTGTTTTGGTTTTAGAAAAAAAGTAGTTGATAATTGTAATAAATGCTAAAGTAGCTTTTGGAGGAAGAATATATGGCTATAAATCACAGTACGTCCAAATCTACTTTTTAATGATAATAGAGTAGGATTAATTTGCACCATTGGTTTTGTGCTTCGATAATGCCACATATTTCTATCTCAATTATTAAAGTCCGAATAGTTCATATAGAGGTTGATAGATATCGACTAATATCAAAACGTCTGTTCTGGAGCCGTGGTGTAACCAATTGCTTTTTCGATTTTCAAAGTCTAAACAGTTGATCTAAACTGTTAGATGTTATATATATATATATATATATATTAAATTATGCTTGGTCATCAAATTTTATATTTTTTAGAATTTTTTTACTATTTATTAAGCCAGTTTAAAAATCACTAAATTTTAATAAACAATAAAAAAATTCTAGATCATTGAAAACATTAATTTTAAAACTAACTTAATAAATAATAATAAAAACTGTAAAATTTGGTTCCAAGCACATTTTAATATAGAATAAATGTTGAACGGTTTTGATTGATTATTTGAACTTTGAAAATATAAAAACAGAAGCATTTGTTCCACAGCCTAAGAAGAAATGTTTTGATATTAGCCAACCCCCCCCCCTCTCTCTCTCTATGTATATATATATATATATATACATACATACATAGAGAGAGAGAGAGGGGGGGTTGTCTAAGCTCAAAATATTTTTTCCTAGCCTCCAGAATAAATGACTCGGTTTTCCAATTTTCAAAGTCCAAACAATCGATCCAAACCGATAGATGTTTAATCTATATTAAAATGTGCTTGGTGACCAAATTTTATATTTTATGGAATTTTTTTACTATTTATTAAGATGGTTTGAAATTGTTGTTTTTATTAAATTTCTATACCATTGAAAAAGAGTGACTTTCAAGCAATCTTAATAAATAGTAAAAAAAATTCAAAAATGTAAAATTTGGTCTCCAAACACATTTTAATATATATTGAACATCTAACGATTTGGATCAACTTTTTGGACTTTGAAAATTAGAAAAACGAGTCATTTGTTCTGGAGGCTAGGAAAAAATGTTTTTGTGAAATATATATATAGAGTGAGTCTATGGTCATATCACGGGTTGGTCCGTAATATGGCTCAATATTTGACTTTTTAAAATCCTAACGGTAGATCCGAATCGTTTATCTTGTTCTCCATATTAATATGTGTTTGGAGACCAAATTTTACATTTTTTGAAATTTTTTTACTATTTTTTTAGATATTTAGAAAATCACTTGATCTCAAAATTCTGGACCATCCAAAAACAGTGATTTTCAATAAATCTAAAAAAATAGTAAAAAAATTTCAAAAAAATGTAAAATTTGGTCTCCAAACACATATTAATATGGAGAACAAGATGAACAATTCGGATCAACCGTTAGAATTTTAAAAAGTCGAATATTGAGACATATTACAGACCAATCCGTGATATGCATAGTACCATAGACTCACTCATATATATATATATAAAAGTTGACTAATATCAAAATGTTTGTTCATAGGTCGTGGAACAAACATTTCAGTATTCACATTTTTAAAGATTAAATAGTCGATTCAAACAGTTCAACATTTAATCTATAATAAAATGTGCTGGAGACCAAATTTTATATTTTTTGAAACTTTTTTACTATTTCTTAAGCTAGTTTTAAAATCGCTGTTTTCAATGATCTAGAAAATATTCACTGTTTATCAAAATTAGTGATTTTAAAACTGGATTAATAAATAGTAAAAAAATATAAAATATAAAATTTGGTCGCCAAGCACATTTTCATACAGAGATCACATGTAATAGTTTGAACCAACAACTTTGAAAAACGGAAAACCAATTGGTTGCGCTACGGCTCTGGAACAAACATTTTGATATTAGCCAACTCCTATATATATATAGAGAGAGAGAGAGAGAGAGAGTAAGGCTACCATATATTGCAATGCATAGTCACTTTGTACATTTGACTATAAATCATCAGATTCAAAATCTATCAAATTTTATATTTTTTGAAATATTTTTATTATGTATTAAGTCATTTTGAAAATCGCTGATCAAACGGTGCCTTTTGATTTTACTTTTACCGTTGGATCAGCCGAATTAATATAACAAGCCAATATTATTAGCTTTTGATATTATTTCCCTTCATATAAAAGCTAGAAAAGGAGTTGTACACTATATAGTACAGGAAACGTGACTATACACGGTTCGAAATCAAATGCGTCAGACTGACTACACCTTCCATCGACACTTTTTTATTAGCTAGGATGCGGATCGACTCTTTTTGGATTGATGGCACTCCAAAACTCTTTTATTACTGGTGGAAGCTAATATCATCAAATATCATAAGAGGAGGAAGGGTGAAGGATTTAGGTGTTAAATATCACATTGTTCGAGAAACCCCACTTCCATGCCCGGGAATTTTCAACATGCTTGCTGCCTTATGTGAATCCGATACGGAGCGTGAACAAATAAACAGTCTACAGAAAGATATATTGGTCAATCTAGATAGATAAGAAGAGCTCGACAATCATCATCCGTAGCATGGTTGATTAATCCTTCCTTAAAGCGTTCATTAGACACTAATGGCACATGGTTTTACAACCTTGTTCACGGACGTCGTCTGTAAAAAGATCGGTATATTTGTACATAGTTTATAAACCGTGTGTGATATATTTCATAACATTCCCGGTTTACCCATAATCAATCATGGAAAAACCAATTATTTGTTAAAACATCCATATTTTTGTCACAATCCAAAACAAAACCAACTCCCTCCTGGACAAATTTGTTGAAACATCGACATTTAATTTATGATAATTTGTTAAAACATCAAAATATTCAAAACAAAACAAACTCCCTCCTGGCCCAATTTGTTAAAACATCCATATTTTTGTCACAATCCAAATCTAAGCACGACTAAAGTGTGATTATAACATTATATTTTGCATTCATCCACGTATTGCATGTTCACCTATATCACCAAGTAAAGTCAAACAAAAAAACAGTTACGGTTAATTATTAACTTTAATAGATCTAAAAAAATAGTAAAATATTTCAAAAAAAAAAAATTTGCTCTCCAAACATATATTAATATGGAGACCAAGATGAACAGTTTGGATTAGCTATTTGGACTTTGAATTCGGTGATTTATAACCCAATGTAAAAAAAAAAATGTTCATGCATTACAATGTACTGTAGCCTTATTCATGGAAACTATATGTAGGTTGGAAATTTTTGTAAGAATTAACTATATATTTTGTTAATTTTATGTTGGAATTAAGTACATTTAATTAATGTTTGATACAAAATATATCCAATCATCTGGAAAATTATTTTGATGCTTTGTCATAAATAAGTACATGAACTTCATTACGTAGCACCACACTCCCAAATATATATACATTTGCTGCCTCCACTGAATTATACGGGAAATTAGTACAAGGTTAGTAATGTAGATAAATTATTAATTTGTAGTAATTTTTAATAATGAAATTTAGATGTTCCCATTTCAAATTAACCCTAACCGTTTAATTCATGGATGAGGAACCAAGAGAGTTAATTTGGATTAAACGGTTAGGTTTTTCCTGTAAAATAGATATGTTCGGTTCATTTTTAAAACCAATTTAATTATTCGGTTTGGTTCAAATTATAAAATCTAAAATACATACGGTTATACCGAACTGACCAAAGTTTGTAAATTTATCGCCTATTCTAACCAAACATTTCAAAAAATCGTAAATTATGACATAATATATATTGGTTGGTTAGATTCAAAACCGATTAGACTGAACAAAACAAAATTTTTAAATCCATATCGAAAGAAATGTGTATTTTTTATTTATTTTCTTATTTCGATTCAATTGAACAAACTAAAATTTAGTTTAGTTTGTATGGTTCAGTTCTAATTATGTTGATAAGTTTATTTCAATTAGGTCGGTTGCATTTTTTAATACTGAAGAAAACATTGGTTTGTTTATTTTTGAAAACTGTATAAAGTCATTATGCTAACGAGTATCAGAAATAAGTGCATTTTGATCAAAATTAAATCTAGGGAAGTGATTCCCATGTCATAAATATATGTGCATTCATTATCTCTATTGAAAAAAAGTCCATCTCAAAAAATAAATTAAAAAAGTGTACATAGCTATAAAAGCCTAGCTACAGCATTTCATATTAGTGCAAGTTAAATTTTAATATGTTCCTTTTAATTAAATTGATTTTAAATGGCTATAATTACGAGTTTGTTTAGGGTTTTACTAACAGATTTGGACATCGATTTGTCGAATGGATTAAATTTAACGAACAAAACTACGAAAAGGATGGCATTGCATGTACATATATATATATTTCATATACATTCATTATATCTTGGCATTGAAAATTTGAGTATTAATAGCTGTGCGTCTAACACTGAAATTTTAAGAGGAACAAATTCTAAACTTATTTTGTGATACATCATGACATGGTATTTTTATGCATTTATAAAAAAATTTTAAATAATTGAAATCAATGTTCAAATGATAAAACTAAACCAGTAATTTTATTTTGGTTCACATCATTGAATATATTAACACAAAATCTATCTGTTCAAAATGCAATAAATAAATAGAAGGGTTCAAATGTCTTGTGTATTTCATGTCTCGTTATGTTTCAAATTCATATTAAAATTAATTTTCCAATATAATTTAAAATTAAGCCACCCTTGTGTTGTATTTCATTTCTTGACCAACACTGAATAAGACTTAGTTCATATTAATTTCGTTGTTCACTAAGTAATAATTTTTTTTTGTTTTCAAAAACCTCAAATTCAAAGTGTCGAATTATAACCAACATCGAATAAGACTTGGTTCATATTTCATAGTGCACTATGTAATTTGCATATTCTTTTCATAATCTAGATTTATGATAATGGTTGTATTATCAACTATATATAATATATATAGTCCAAGTGTCGAATTATTTCAAAATTTAATAAAAAAGTTATTGTTGTATTAAGAACTATATATACTCAAAGTGTCAAATTATTGTTGTATTAATTACTAACAATCTTGAAAAACAAAGTACAGAAGTCTAAAAATAAAAATGTGGGATTGAGAGGCAAATTGAAGGATGAGGAAAGAATGATAGAAACCCCTCTGTTTAATTAATTATGAAGACAAGGTTATTTGCATATTTGAATTAGTTCAAAAATTACTTAACAGTCGGCTATCAACTACGTACATATTTGTTTATAAACATCTATTCAGAGAAGTCGATAACCGTAACAGTTTCTTTTTATTTGAATTTACTTGGTGATATAGGGATTGTGACACTTGGATTGTGACAAAAATATAATGTTATAATCACACTTAAGTCGTTTTGATACTTGGATTGTGACTAAAATAGGGATGTTTTGACAAAAATAGTGATGTTATTTCACGATTTTCGAACTGTGTCTACGACAGTTGTGTAAATTAGGGTCACTAAATTGTGCACGGTTTTCCAACCGTGTATAAAAGCACTAATCTTGCATGTTTTTTTATTATTAAAAACTGTGTGTGATTCATACTTTTTCGTCAAAACATATCATACACTGTTTTTAAACTAAAAACCGTGTATGAAAACAACATCCTACATAGTTTTTAACAAAAAACTATGTATAATTTTTAAATTTCTTTTTAATAAAATTACATCAAATCTTATATCTAAATTCAAATCAAACTCTATGTTTGAATTCAAATTAAACCCTAGATCCAAATATCAAAAACACTAAACTAAATTTCAAAACATAATTAAATTTAATCACAACACATACATTTACCAATATATAAACAACAATTATAATTACATTATATATTATCAGTTACATGAATAACATTCTAACTAAAAAACACAACAAAAAACTCTAAATATGAGACTTCATACATTTACACGAATGCCTAAGAAAAAGTATGGTAAAGAAAAAGAAAATCAATAAATATAAATGTAAAAATTAATCAAAAACCTAAACTTAAGTGGTCATATGCTCTGAAATACACCTATTTGAAATTTCTTCGTTAGAAATC
The DNA here is from genome assembly GCA_033356055.1 of Carex pumila. NCBI lineage: Eukaryota > Viridiplantae > Streptophyta > Magnoliopsida > Poales > Cyperaceae > Carex > Carex pumila. The sequence goes on along the minus strand of JARJHM010000660.1, from coordinate 123,066 downwards.
GCCTTTTGGATGAAGATATCACGTCTCTTGCCTTATTCCTTACCCTAGTCTCACCTGTTTAGATTTACTTCTCCCATAGAAACACATATACAGCCTATATGAAAGAGATGTTTTAGAAATAACTTGGAAAAAATAAAGAGATACATTTTAACAAGAAGGCACAAATTGATGACGTAAAAAAATTTGTGTTTCTTTTATCATACACAGATAGTAAAACTATGTAAAATTGTTCAAGCATCTCATTTACACATATCCAAAAATACAATCCATAATTTATGGAAATGCCCTCCAACCTAATGTAATTACTTTCACCTCGTTTTTAGTTTGATATCCTTTTCTTAGACTGTAAGAACAATATCTTCCACATCACAAATGTCCATATCATCAGACTGTTAGTTTTATTTCAATGGAGCAATAATCCTGAATGGGACATTTTCTTTGTTTGGTAAAACTGATGATTCTATTAATACACATAATGTGGAATTACTTTCAGCTCTTTCTCAGTTTGATATCCTTCCTTGAAAAAGAATATAAATATTTGATATTGTATAATCAAAATTAATTCTAATTAATGTATGTATTGGGTGTGTTGGAACTTGGAAGCCAACGGACTAGAGAAAAATTGGAGTCCTTCGATTGCATTAGTGGTGTCTTAAAAGTGGTTCCATGAGAGTGTCAAGTCAGTCCGAGCAGTACCTCAGGTTAAAGCCAGTAGCCAGTCTTTCTCAACGATACGGAAAGATGCTAAGACAGAGGGTTGTGACCATACACTAAAGGAAGGAATGTTCTGAGCCAGGAGGATTGGATTCTTTCTTTCAGTCATTAACCGTAACTGTTTTTTCATTTGAATATACTTGGTGATATAGGTGAACATGCTGTACGTGAATGGATGCAAAATATAATGTTATAATCAGACTTTAGTCGTGCTGATACTTGGATTGTGACAAAAATAGGTCAACACCTCAACGCCATCGGTTATGTAACCCATACGTTATCGCAGAGATACTCAAAACCAACCGTAGGATATTTAAAGGGGATGGCAAAATAGGGGGGTCATCCATGCAATCGGTTGATTAAACTAAAGAGTCAGCAAAAAGTTAAAAGAATTTACAGCACCACCCCTGGTTACATACACCATCTTGCGGAAGCACATCCAATGGTAAAGGGGCGATGGTAAAATTGTGTTTTTTGTTATAGTGAATATTTCCTTTCATAGGTATTAATATACTTTAGAAAAGAAAATTCAGTGATGGAATTTTTGAAGTCCCGCTAAGTAGTTATGCTAGTTATAATACAAATGCTGTAGCACATGTATTCTTATCTGCTACCAAACCAAAATATTCTATTCTTTTCACATGGAAAATAACCTGTAGCGCTATTGGTCATGTCGGCATGATTTTTCACTTGAACAAATAATAAGACCTAATGCCGTCGGCTCTTTTCAAGTCAAGACTAAGACACCAAGGCATAGTGTAATGCTTCGAGTATTATAAATAGTTGCTGTGCATTTGAAACCAAGGCATAAACCTTTACCAAGTCCCAAAAGACTAAGACACCTAATTAAACCTTACAATTAAAAATTGAGCGCCGAACATACAAATTAAATGATGATCAACACCTTAGTAAAAACCCTCTTGAATCCTTCTCCACTCACATTTTCCGGCGCCATCCATATTTTTACCCTGTTATTTGTCTTCCAAAAGTACCATCCAAAGAAAGACCGCATTTCAAAACAAAACCAACTCCCTCCTGGACCAATGCCTTGGCCACTTGTCGGTTGCCTCCCGGCAATGCTCCAACAGAAATCTGTCTCTCGGTGGATCCACCTCCTCATGAAAGATATGAACACAGATATTGCCTGTGTTTGCATTGGCAAAGTTCACGTCATATCAATAACCTGTCCTAAAATTGCGCAAGAAGTTCTAAGAAAGAAAGATGCAATACTTGCATCAAGGCCAACATCTTTTGCCACAAACTTGCTTGGTGGAGGTACAATTTTTTCCCCTTTTGGTGATCAATGGAAGAAAATGAGGAGGATTCTGACTTCAGAAGTAGTATGTCCAGCAAGGCACTGCTCGTTGTATGATAAAAGAGCTGACGAGGCAAACCACCTTGTGCAATATGTGTACAATCTTTGTCAAAGTTCAAATGAAATTGACATGAGAGTTGTTACACGACATTATTGTGGGAATGTGACTCGTAGGCTAATGTTCAACAAAAGGTACTTCAGTCAAGTGATGCCTGATGGAGGCCCTGGCGCTGATGAAATAGAGCACATAAATGCTATCTTTGATTTACTCAAATACGTCTTTGCCTTTTGTATATCTGACTACTTTCCGAGTTTGATAGGTTTAGACTTGGATGGTCATGGAAAGATTCTAAAAACCGCACGGAAGACGTTAGACAAATTGCACGACCCTATTATCACAGAAAGAATCAAACTTTGGAGACAAGCTAGCAATGATAGTGAAAGAGAGACTCAAGACTGGCTGGATGTTTTAGTTTCACTTAAAGATGAAGATGGACACTTCCTACTTACTGCAGAGGAGATCAAAACACAATCTATTGTAAGGAAACATCAAACACTTTAATTATAGTGATCTTTGTTACTTCTTTAACTTTATGTACTTATATTTTTGAAAAAAAAAATTACCCGAAAAATATTCAACCATAACGAGTTCTTGTCAATACAATGGACAAATTGAAAAAAAAAAAAAATGCAAGTAAAACTATTCCTGTTGAAGTCGATCTGATAAAAAATGGACCTTTCAATTTTCAATGTAGATTTGTCCATTTTAATGTTCAACTATAACGAGTTATTGTTCCTTTTAATTACCCCAAAAGTATTCAATTTTCAACCATAACGAGTTCTTGTCAATACAATGGAGAAATTTAAAAAAATAAATGCAAGTGAAACATTTCCTGTTGGAGTCGATCTGATAAAAAATGGACCTTTTAATTTTCAATGTAGATTCGTCCCTTTTAATTTTCAATGTATCTAACTAAATTTGACAACAAATGGATCTTCTGGATAGGAACTCTTCCTTGCCTGTGTCGATAATCCTTCGCATACGGTAGAATGTATTCTTGCAGAGATGATGAACAACCCCGATGTTCTTCAAAAAGCCACAGATGAAATTGATAGAGTGGTCGGCAAGGAAAGACTTGTTGATGAATGTGATATCCCTCAACTTAACTACCTCAAAGCCTGCATTAGAGAATCTATACGTCTTCACCCGATGGTGCCATTTAATCCTCCACATCAAGCCATGGAGGACACCACAATTGCAGGTTACTTCATTCCCAAGGGCAGTCATTTGCTTGTAAGCCGACTTGGGTTAGGCCGAAACCCTAAAACCTGGGAAGAACCTCTCAAGTTCAAGCCCGAGAGACACTTGACTGACAAGTGCTCAGAAGTGTTACTTACTGAACCAGAATTGCGCTTTATATCATTTGGTAGCGGAAGGCGTGGTTGTACGGGCGTCACTCTGGGCACAACTATGACTGTAATATTGCTTGCAAGACTTCTTCAGGGGTTTACTTGGAGGAAACCTTCTGGTGTTTCTTCAATTACTCTGATGGAATCATATGAAGGAACTGCTCTTGCTGAACCTTTAGTTTTGCATGCTCAGCCACGTTTGATGAACTTATTTATCAACTAAGTCGATCAATCGGTCATGGTGACACAAAAGTTCAGTTCATTATGTGAGGGTTTGAGTCATTAATTGTGAAAAACATGTTTCAGCTAACCACCGATTTACTCGATAGAGTTGGATTGGTTGGTTATATTAGTGATATTATCTCGGCCGATTGTATAAATAATTGTATTATGTTTATGTTTTTATGCTAGTGATATTATCTAGGCAGATTAATTGTATTATGTTTATGTTTTATGAATGATATATAATTGGGACTCATAACAATTTATCAATTGTTATTAATCATCAATTGTGTAACAGCATAACATATGCAATATTATGCTAATAATTCCAGCATCGACAAAATGAGGATTTGACACTACTAGAATTTCTGTTTTTTCCATGCGCTAGAATATGATTTTTTCCATGGGCTTACTATTGGAAACAGTCCTAAAATGACCATTTCCATGCGCCAGCAATGGAAAAACTCTCATCGCTAATACTGGAAATAGTAAGTATTTCCATGGGCACCGTTGAAAACACTCGTTTCTAGCTTTTTTTTCATGAGCCTGTTCTTGGAAAAAGGGCGCATGAAAATACTTCTATACTTTGCCTGTCTGGATTATTTCTAAGAGCTGAGTAAATGGGACCCACCTTAGTATTTTTAAGAAAGCAAATGTGGTCCCCACCCAAGTATTTCCACGGCAAGCGAATGTGGGGCCTACCTATTATTTCCAAGGGCAGCATGCATGGGGACCTCCATAGTATTTCCAATGGCAATGTACATGGAATCCACTTGAGTATTTCCAAGAGCTACTATTTGCATGAGAAGATTTTTGTTATTTTATGAATTACCCACAGTAATAACAAGTCTAAATGGCGTCATTTTAGCATGCCCTCATTGTACAATCCTCTCTGTACCAACCCGATACTCTTTTACATTCCCCACTTCTCATTAATTTAGATAAACATAAACATATTGATATATAGATTAAAAACTTGTAATAAAGATTAATCAATATAGTAATAGTAATAAATATAGCCGTACATCAATTTGTATATGAATTTAAACTTACAATCATCATTATCGATTTAGAAATGCTTGCAATGGTCCCTAGGCAATTGGGGAGGAGATTTTAGCAAATCTGAAAACCACAAAAAACCTCAAAAAAAACAAGAAAATCTAAATCTCTCTTGTAGTTGTAGATCGAGAAGGAATACCTCGATCCATTCCTCTCTCTCAATTCCGTTCTTAGCCCCGTTCTCGTGCAGATTAGAGACACAAAGAGACTTGACTACCTCCACAGATTTCGATCTCCAATTCATCTTCTCCTCCTCTAAAACTTCGAATTTTAGGTGGGCGATATTAGGCAATTCAACAAGAGACTGAAGGAAAAACGAAAATCAACAAAAAAATGTCTAATCTGTTTGAGCCACTGGTGGATCTCGAACCATCTCTTTGTGCAATATCGAATGCTGCAGCAACTATAGTGGAGAAGATCCAGAGGCCATATCAACAACTATACAAGCAGCCACCACTGAAATCGGAGGATCCAGAGGCCATAACAAATTTATTAGCATTTAGCATCATTTGTTGTTCTTGGATGTAGAACTACATCCCTGACATCTACAAATTCCATTAAGAGCATCAAGAGTTGATCAAAATTGATTGAAAAACCAGCGTGTTTAACCGCACCATGCCTGACAATCATTATTTTCAGGTATTGCATAACCATTGTTTCTGGGTAGGAAAAAGAAATTGTTCCTTGCACATATAGATGCAAGTACGATATGTGTAACAATGATTGAACACCAGGACAAAAAAATCACAGGACTAATGCATCGAAATCTTGCTGAGGTTGAAGGACAAGACACTAGTGTAAAAACTGGAATTAGGATTGGCCTATTTGGATTGGTTATATGAGTCAGCCGATCCTAAAAGATATTTGAATCAGTTTTCTTAAAAAAACCGATCTTAAAAGCTATTCAGATTGGATTTTATTGTCAACCGGCTCTGATTTATGAACTATCAGGATCGGTTTTTCTAAATAACCGATCTTAATAATTCAACTATCAGGGTCGGTTATTTATAAAACCCGATCCTGATAGTATTAGGATCGGTTCTAACAAAAAACCGATCCTGATAATTGAAATATCTCAAATAAATTTATATATTATTTTTATCTCAAATAAATCTTATTAATTGAAATATATCAGAAAATAGCATCTGGATCGGGTCTATACATAATAACCGATCCAGATAACTTAAATACATCTAACAAATTAAAATATATCAAAAAATAGCATCTGGATTGGTTCTCTGTTACAAACCGATCCAGATACCTTTTTTCCTTTCAATTATTATTTATAAAATTATAAAAGTAAATTACAAACATAACCATTACAATAAATAACCTTATAATTATATAATAAATTATTTCATAACATATACCTTCAAATTTTTATACATATTCGTGATATATTATATTAGAAATTAACTTAGATATAATTAACAAAACCAGATTAATAATTTTTCAATTAAATGAAAAAACTATCTGGAATGATTTTATTGCTAAAAATCGATCCCGATAGTATCTGGATCGGTTTTATTGATAAAAACTGATCCTGATACGTTTTTTCTTTTTTTTTATAGAACCAACTTTTAAAAAAAAATAGTATTAGAATCAGTTATTTCAAATAACGAATTCTAATACTATTTTTTTTTTGCAGAACCAACTTTGTGTGGTGCGCTGTATGTAGTCTAAAATGCTCTGTTCAGATTAAAAGCAAATTGGCATAGTGACAGCTTCAAAATTGAGATAACAAATTTCATTTTATAATTAGTTTTTTTTCAATATTTTAAAATTTTTATGTTTGTAATTTTAATATTGAGAAGTATATGTAATTAGGCATTTGTGTTATATGTAATTAGTGTGGTGATTAATAGAATATATATATGGCTGTTGTATCTGGCATATGGTTCAATTATAATTTTTTTTTATGAAATTTAATGTAATTTATATTATTAAAATTTATGTGATAATATAATTAATTATTTGACATTGATATTTCATTTTGAAGTCATTTTGACTATTGAATTTTTTTATACAATAATGCATGATGCATCAATGACTTGTGCCATATAATAATATACATAGGACTTGAACCCTTGTTGTGTGGGGTTGTGACGGAACGGATACGAACATCAGCATTTGGTCGATCGGAACCGTTAAAATGAAAGAATATCATAATAATTTGACCATTATAAAATTTGATACAATTCGGGATTCATTTACTAATTCATCAAAGCAAAACAATATAGCAACATCGCACGGCTGTAAATAGTTTAGGTTGGATCAAGACTTACAGTTGTCGGGCCTTCGGCACTTTTACGTTATTAATGTTCCATGTTATATCTTGATAATTTTAAAAATTATTACATGTCATTTAATTACAGACCCACCATTGGATGATCATGCAAAAATGAACGGTCTGCATTCCATTTAACAATTTTATGCCATTAATAATAATAAAATTGTACAAAATTGATCATGGTAGAGTTGATTTGGCCATACAAACACAAATAAATATTTTTTATATTTTTCACATTTTTCTTAATATTTATCCATGTACATGCATTACCAAACAGAAAAGAAAATAAATGGTAGCCATTTGATGGTTGATAGACCATCAATATGAGTGGGGTTTACCTCAGTGATTTTTCTCATATAAAGTATCAGGATCGGTTTTTTATAAAAAACCAATCATGATACTATTAGGATCTATTTTTTATAAAAAACCGATCTTGATACTATTTTTTTTTCAAAGTTGGTTCTACAAAAAAAGAAAAAAAAATACTATTAGAATTGGTTTTTTATAAAAAACTGACCGTGATTTTTTTTTTTTTTGCAGAACCAACTTTGAAAAAAAATTAGTATTAGGATCGGTTTTTTATAAACAACCGATCCTAATGATAACTCCCTATATAACTTGCTTAGGGTTCTTCTTATTTTCATTTCGCGCCTCTCATTTTCAATTTAGCGTCTCTGTCTCTGTGTCTTCGTATCTCCCTCTCAAATCCTCAGTACTCTTTGTCTCTCTCTCTCTCTCTATCTCCGTCTCTCCCTCTCCTCCGTGTCTCTCTCTCTCTTTCTCTCCGTCTCTTCCTCTCGCACCTCTGGCTCAATTGTGCTAGTTTTTAATTTTTTTATTGTTTCAAAAATTAATTAATAGTGTTTGTATATTGTTTTACAGTCTTAAGGACATCTCTATCAAGTTACTTAATCATCCGGCCGATCAACTATCATGGTATTAGCTTTATCTAATTTTCTCATTATTATACTTTTAAAACACATTTTTTTTTTATTTTTTATTGGAAAATGCTTTTCCATCTAATTGTTACCTTTGTTTTTGTTTTTAGGGTCTTTTTTAATCTCAAGTGATGTGATTGCAAAAGAGGTAATTATTGATTTTTTTTATTGTTGTGCTTTCCATTAATTGCATAAATGTGTATATTGCATAAATGTGTGTTAATTTAAGAAATAGCCCAATTAGTCACTTGTATGTTTGTTAATTAATTTTTTTTGGATTTAAATTTCTTGTTATAATATGTAATGCTTCACAAAACTTTGTATGAAGTGTTGGGTTTCGGATACCACTTTTGGGGTTTCACAGTAACCAAAACTCGTTTAGGCTTAAGGTGCAGAATGACCGTAGAACAAAAATTTCTACGACCAACTTAAGCTCAGGATTAAACGGAGTATGTCAGGAAACTTTCCAAGGCGGTCCACCTTCAGTATTCCTTTGACATCAAAACCCAATTTAATCCTTTTACAGATCTACTCCATTATTAATTTCTAAAACTTTAATCTACTTACCAATTAAATAGATTAATATAACATATTTATACCTTGTTTCCAAATCACAGTTGGAATGCAAACCGAGCGTGTAGAGCTACATCACGGAAGGAATCGACTCGTCTCGGAGCATCAGACGTCTAATGCCTCTATCGGTTATCCACCAGGACTAACCAGAGAGCGGTTAATTTCTTCTGCCAGAAATACCGTAAACCACGGAATTCTGCAAAAACACTATTTACAGGGAAAAGACAAAAACCCGTAAACACGAATTTTCGGTTGCTCAATTTCATCAATATGCAAAACTGACATACCGTGAAATTCGGTAAAATACTATTCATCGCTCCCGTAAATATACTCCACAACAACCTGCAAGATTATACGTCAACTACGTATAACTTTCTTTTCTCAACCGAAACACAATTTGGGAGAGAAACCGAGAAAGAGAGAAAATACCGATTTGATTCTGCACGAAACAATACAAGTGAATTAGTATCTTAATCCTCTCATGCACCCCTCTATTTATAGCCTCTAAAATGGTGTGAAAAGACCAAAATACCCGTATGACAAGGCATGCCACCTAGGGGGGTGAGGTGTCATGTGGATAAGATCGATGACGTGTCATCTGGATAGGATCGATAACATGTCATGCGGATAAGTACGAATCTGAAAAGACCCGAATGCCCTCGGTCCGAACACAAATAATGCTCGTATAATTATTCTGAACAATTATATTTCTTGCGGTTGTTTGTTTCGGTATCGATGACGTGTCATCTGGATAGGATCGATGACATGTCATGCGGATAAGGACGAATCTGAAAAGACCCGAATGCCCTCGCCCCGAACACAAATAATATTCATATAATTATTCTGAACAATTATATATATTTTTCTTGCGGTTGTTGTTTCAGTAATTTGTACAACGTGTCATGCACATTTATAAATTAACCGGTTAACTTTTATACAACATGTCACACACGTTTATAAATTAACCAATGTTTTTGCTTGTTATTTTTACATAACATTTATAATTTAATTATAACACGTATAATTAATTATAACCATCTTACTATTGATCATAACTAATTTATAATCAATCACAATAAGATTCTCCGATTAACTCCTATATGGTTTGACCCAATAGGATCTGTGTTATGTTGGTAAATAGAGTTAAAACTGTTTTAACTTCTATAATCACGAGTGGCGTCTGGCAACACATCATGACCATCCAATTACACAGATGATGCTGTATAGTACAATATCACGATCCAGTAAACAATTTACTTGTGTCTGTTCTTCTGTCTCATAGCTATCAGATTAGTTTCAAGGTAAATGTGTGTCATCCTTTTAAACTTAATATTTTCTTGATCTTGAGCAGATTATCAAATATTATTACTCTTGTAATCATACCGCGCGTTGATAATCTTACTCTATCAAGGGTCCCAGTGATGCTATAGCTCGTATAAAATACGAGGGACAAATAGTATTCTTGGTAGACTATCACTTCCTCAGCTAAGCTATACATATGGGAATGCTACCGTTATGACTGCTTTTTACGGACAGCGGTGGATAACAATCACACATACATATTTCTCAGTGGAAATGATAAATACCTAGAACGTGACACTGAATGAAAACATAAATGACACGAACACAATTCTATTTAATGTTTCATTCGAGGTCTGTCAAATACCATGTTCATAGAACATGTATCTATGTGATTAAAATGACATCTCGTGTTAGGTGTTTTGTAAAACTTAATCATCTTTTAATCCGCATACTAACCTTATAGCGGCAATTAGTGTTCCTGCTAATTACCTTGGTCAGTGTCCTTTTAAGATTAAGAGTATATATCATCTATATTATGGAGTTTCACAATTTCAGTCATGAACTCGAAATGATCCATAAATGCAATAATACTCAAGGCAACAAAATGATATTAATCATCCAATTCATGAATAAAACTTTATGATAAATTATCGTATTATTGACTTCTAGATTATTACAAACTAACATGAAGTACATGAATTTTTTGTAATAGTTTTAGATGTGTATGATAATTAATTTAGGATGTGCATATGATATTTGATTATTATTTCTTATTGTGCAAAAAAAAAATTTAGGGTGTTGGCTAGCAAAATATATATGGAAGCTAGTTAAATAAATAAAAATATTTTTTTAGCTTCAGTAAAACATCAGGATCGGTTATTTTAAACAACTGATCCATATTACTACTATTAGGATTGGTTATTTAAAATAACTGATCCTAATTCTAAAAAATAAAAATAAAAACTTTTACGATCGGTTATTAAAAAATAACTGATCCTAAAAGTTTTTTTTTTAAGAATGAGGATATGAAAAAAACCGATCCAGAATATAACTATTAGGATCGGTTCGTTAAGAAAAATTGATCTAGATAACTGCTATTAAGATCAGTTATAATAAACAACCGATCCTAATAGTTACTATTTGGATCAGTTCTTTAAAAAATATAAAACTGATCTTGTTAGTATCAGTATCGCCTTCATCAGGATCGGTTGTATTCCGATACTGATATTTGTATATAACTGATCCTGATTTCATATTTTCCACTAGTGAGACAATGATATTTGCACCACACCACGAGAAGTAATATCAAAGAGTTCACTCATGTTTCTTTTCCTTAAATCACAAGTTCATATTGATTTATTACTATTATTGTAATTGCAGGGATCATTGGGTACTACTTGTCATAATTCCAAGTAAGGATGTGGTCCTTTGCATCAACTCAAAAATTGTGGATGGCAGGGTTTTCGCAATCAAATCCCATTTGTGAGAGTATGCAAAATTCTTATATTGTAAAACACAAAGTAATAATATGATATGTATCATAAATTTCTAGGATAAGTACTACACTGATCTTTATTAATTGTAGGGCTTATGCCCAATATCTACGGCAGATTGGACAGCAACCGGAGAGGAGAAGAACTTGTGATTAGTCAATTTTTCAAGTATTAAAATATTTAATGTAGTATTTCATTTTTCATGTTCAAACATAAAGGAAACATCAAAGAACCAATACAGATGGTAGCTGAACACTGGATGCTCTCACATGTGCATTTTCTTCTGTGGTTCGAGTTTCGAGCGAGAGCCATCTTTCCCAGGTGTCCATTTTCTTAAATAGGCCTTAATTGGGAAGTTAGATCTGTAACTGTTGTTCTAGCAGTTTCTACATGCGGATACCTAAATAGCATGCGGTTTGGTTGAGATCTGGACGGGCGGCATAACCGTCTACGGTAATGCTTCTGGATAGCATGCAGATAGCGACATATGTGCGCCTGAGGCTAAGGTGTTAGAATTGCGTGTTTTATGTCTATTTTTGCTCCAAGATCATTGAAAATCTACAATTCTTTAAAATCAAGTGAAATAACAAAAAAGAATCTGATTCTCTAAAAAATAAGCAATTGTAACTCGATAAATAGCAATAATATAGGCTAAGTGATAGGGAAAATCATGACAAATTTGACCCCTATCACTTGGTCACCACTGGACATTTTTATTATACAATTTATTGTCTGTGAGACTTTATTTTTTTAATCATATTTATTATCTTCACAGTTCACTCCTTCCTCCACTAATATGACAATCATTATTTTTCAGGTGTTGCTTGACCATTATTCCTTCCCTTGAAAAAAATAACCTGTTCATCGGACATATGGATGCAGGAATGATGTGCACAACAATGATTCAACACTATAACCAAGTGTTGATGGACTACTGCACCGAAAGCTTGCTGAGATTAATGGACAAGAAAATCATCTTTACATCGTACCACGAGAGGTAATATCATAGAGTTCACTCATGTTTCTTTTCCTTAAATCATAAGTCTGTATTGATTTATTACTATGAGTTTAATTGTAGGGATCATTGGGTACTACTTGTGATACTTGATACGACCAAAGGGTATGGTAAAAAGCTTCAGTACAATGATGTACTTTTTAAACCTTTAACACGCATTTGAGTTGAATTGCAAGTGCACAATCCTATCAAAGTAGTATTTGAGATATCGATCCATAAGGAGTACGTTAAAAACTTAGTTTAAACTTTAGTAATAAATTTCAGAAAATACAATAAAGTAAAGTGCAATGAAAGTAAATTGGGGGTTTGTTCTAACAATTTCTAAATTTGGGTTCAATACCCGAATAGAGAGTTTAAAACAATAAAAGTAAATGAATGAAAAAGAAAGGAATTAGTTTGTTTTCAAGATTTAGAGATCTAGGGGTCTTTGATCTACATTCCCTTGCTAACTGTATCTATTCGGTATTTGTTTAAGTTCATGTATGATTTGATGAGGTTTCTAACCTAATATGTCATTAAGGGTCACTTTCGTGAATTAATAATGTGTTTAAGTAATTCGGACTTCACGGTTAGGTCCTTCACCCTAGCTACTTAAATCATAAGCTCTTGTTAGTCTCTCATCTCCTCAAATATTGATACTTCACGATTAAGTCCTTCATACCAATACCCGGTTCGATTTAAGATGTCCTAATTAGGGTTTGCCTTCACGGTTAGGTCCTTCACCAAATTCCTAACCTTAATTTTTGTAATTCTGGATTAGATTACAAATTGGTTACAATCCTAATTTAAACCTAGGGTATTTGCATTCATAATTTGGTACTCTCCTCTCATCCTAACTTCTTTGGATCCTTTGACATAGAGATACCAAAGTGGGACTACTGCGATTTCAAGTACTAATTATGTAATTAATACAAATGCTAAATCACAAAAATTAACATCAAATCCCATAAAACAATCATAACAAAGACAAATAACCAAATAAGATACAATTAAACAAGTTCATGCATTGACCTAAATTTCTAGAGAGAGAACTACTTCCTCATAGAGAGATCCATTACAAAAATTGGCACAGTAAGAAGAAATGAAATAAAGGAAGTAATTACACCCTTTATTTGATCAAAGCCCTCAATCTTGTCGACTTCTTGCTCGGGAAACCCTTCTTCTCCTTGCTTGAAAACTTTCATTTTCTCCAGAATTTATCGCTAAGTATTGTGTGTATAGAGAGAGAATGAAAGGGAGAGAGATATGATGAGATGAGATATGGATGGGATGCATAAACCTCCTATTTTATAGCCAAGCATCATGCCCAATTAAGAGCCTAGAAAGTGGAGTTAGTGGGTGCTATATTTGGATTGCTTCCCCAGGATGCCTTGTCCACATTCGGCTGTAAAAACGTGTCCTTTGTGCACCAAAAATAGAAATCATGTTGAAAACGTGTAATTTTGACTGTCTACAAGTTTAGTGCGTTCAACTGACTCCAAATTTTCTTTTTTTAGTTTCTCATGTTGTAGATCTTCTTTCTAACCGTTTTAAGTTTAGGCTGCAGTTATGCGTTCTGCTACAGTGCGGACGGGCCACCCGCACCGCTACAGTAACATCTTCTACATCGCTACAGCGTCCACATTGCGTCTGATTTACCCTCACTGTGGCTGCATCGAGATCCGCATTAGGCTCGAACTTTTCCTTGCGACCAGAGTTCGACTGCATCGAGATCCGTGCTTTCGCATCAATATCGGTGCATCCGCACGGATTTTGATGTATAGCTTATTATACCTTTTTAAAATTGGCGCACGTCCAGAAATCTATCTAAGTATTTATTGCAGCCATATCGCAAACCGTGTATCCGTAGTAGGCATTTTTCTTCGATTTTTCTTCGTTTTTCTTCATTTCCTACAAGTTAAAACCAAGCAAACGCAGTAACTTGATCCTAGGTGTATTCTATTTATTTTATATTCAAAATACAGGATATTTGGTGTTATTTTGTGGTAAAAATCAGATCGAATATATATATAATTTAGGCCGATCAATACTTCCAAGAATGCATGTGGTGTACTATATCGACTCCAAAGTTGTGGATGGCAGCGTTTTTGCAGTCGAATCCCATTTGCGAGAGTAAGCAAAATTATTATAATATAAAATACAAAGTAATAATCTGATCTACATGATAAATTTCTAGGATAAGTACTACACTGACATTTATTAATTGTAGGGCTTATGTCGGATATCTACGGGAAACTGGACAACAAACGGAGCAAAGACAAACTTGCGACTTGGCAATGTTTGAGGTATTATAAAATTTAATGGAGTATTTTATTTTAACTTATTTCAAGTCCAAACATAAAGGAAACAACAAGGAACCAGTACAGAGGATAGTTGAACAATATTTGGCTGTCATTGAAGATGCTATACCCCTTCATTATTATATGTCAATGGAAATTGTGGTGTACTTAGTTTATATCACTAGCCCTTGTTGTGTGGCTTAGTTATTACTACCTTAGTATATGTACTTCTGGAGTTTAGACTCACAGAAGATTGGTTTATAAAATTGCACTAATAAAATTGAATTTTATTTTCAAACTCTATTTTCAGTCTCCATAGCAAGAATCTAACTGGGAGTGAGAATACTATGTGATGAAAAATATGCATTTTATCATCCATCATTACGCAAGACGATTTCAACATCAGGTACGTCAATTTGTTTTTATCATGCACTAATTTTTAAGTTCTTAATTAATCATACATGCATTGTTATTAATATGTTTTAATTTAAATATGCAGTCGCCCCCACCACTGAATTTATATCCTCTTGCAGAATTGAACCAGATTCATAAGCGATGGTGCAAGTATGTATTGGAATTGTATGTACCACCTTTTAAGGAGGGAAATAAAAACTTTAGGTAATTGTGCTGTAAATTATAACAACTAATGGTTGTGTTTTGATATTAACTAATATAAGTACAATTAATGCTGGTGGTTTTTTGGTGTAAGTACAACCAGTGAGGGTGTCATTTTTATTTAGTTTAGCTATATGGGTGGAGGGGACCGGTGTGTGATTAATGGTGGTACTTGGATTAATTTAGTGCTACAAATTAATTATGTTGGTTAATTTAGCGCTGGATGCATTGTTCTATATATGCGTGTTGGTCTTCTATATTATCTTGCTTAATTTGATGCATGTTATTTGTATTTGATTGGTGCTATATATATAGAACTAGAGAGGGTTCTATATATATAGAGAGAGAGAGAGAGTAAGGCTACGCTACTTCGTGAAATAATGGGAGTGTTTTAATTCGCGCTCATATCTCTAGTTTTAAAGTTCAAAATAGTCGATCCAAATCGTAGATGTTTAATCTATATTAAAATGTGCTTGAAGACCAAGTTTTACATTTTTTGGAATTTTTTACTATTAATAACATGGTTTGAAAATCGTTATTTTTTAATGGTGCAGAATTTTAATAAAAATAACACTTTTCAAATCATCTTAATAAATAGTAAAAAAAATCCAAAAAATATAAAATTTGGTCTCCAAGTACATATTAATATGAAGAACAAGATTAATGGTTTAGATCGGTTATTTGGACTTTGAATCCGGTGATTTATAATTCAATGTACATAAGAGGCTATACATTGCAATGCACCATAGCCCAACTCTCTCTCTCTCTATATATATATATAAGATTTGGCTACAGTGCTATGGGTTGCATAGATGGCTACAATGCTACGGCTCAATATTCAAGTTTTAAAAATCCTAACGGTCTATCTGAACCGTTCATCTTGTTCTTCATACTAATATGTATTTGGAGATCAAATTTTACATATTTTGGAAATATTTTACTATTTTTTTAGATTTATCGAATATTGCTGTTTTTTATGGTCCAAATTTGTCTGAAAAACAACAAATTTCAATAAATCTAAAAAAATAGTAAAAAATTTCCAAAAAATATAAAATTTGGTGTCCAAACACATATTAATATGAAGAACAAGATGAATGGTTCGGATCGATCGTTATGATTTTGAAAACTCGAATATTGAGCCGTAGGATCGTAGCTCTCTATCCAACCATAGTTATGTAGCCAAAACATATATATATATATATATAAATATATATATATATATAAATAAAGGCTAGCCCCTAATACATGCATATATAATTAAATATATAAAATGATATCACCAACCGTCCAAAGTAATAACAGATGGCAAACTACAACATGCAAACGCCAACTCAAACACATCTGATGTTGTAATACACTTTTGCTAACGGCTAATAAACCCCAGAGACAATAGTGTTTCTATTTTAATGACATAATTGTTGGGGTTTTGACGGTTCAAACCCATTAGTTTAGCTTAACAGCGGAAGTGTGTAAAACAAAAATTTTACGGTTAAGTTAAGCTAAAAATTAAACGAGGTATGTCAGGAAACCTTCCAAAGCGGTCCACCTTCAGTATTCCTTTGGCATCAAAATCTCATTTAATTTATTTACAGATCTACTCCATAATTGATTTTCTAAAGCATTAAATCTATTTACAAATTAAATAGATTAATATAACAATTTATACCTTGATTCCAAATCTCAGTTGGAATGCAAATTAAGCGAGAAGAGCTACACCAAGGAAGGAATCGACTCGGAGTATCACATGTGTGATACCTCTATTGGTTATCCACCAGGACTAACCGGAGAGCGATTTATTTATTTTGCCAGAAATACCGTAAACCGCGGAATTATGCAAAAACACTATTCACCGAAACCGTAACCGAGAAAGAGAGAAAATAGAAACTCGAATCGATCAGACACGATGCAAGTGAATTAGTATATTCTCTCTTTCACCTCACCCCTCTATTTATAGGAAAATGAGGAAGTTGGCAAAAGACCAAAATACCCCCAACATTTGACCTAATTACAAGGCATGCCATTTTGTTGCGGTTTAGAGATGCAAAAATCCAATTTGATTTTGTTTCAATATTTGGCCGAAATCAATTTATTTGTTTCATTTTGCTTTGGCCTACATGCACATGTATTTGATTTTGCCAACTCATGGCCGACATGCATATATATATTGAATATATATATATATATATATATATATATATATATTTTGATTTTGATTTTGCCAAGTCATTGCCGACATATATATATTGAGAATATATATATATATATATATATATATATATTTTATTTTGCCAAGTCATTGCCGACATGCATATGATTTGAATATATACATTTTTTATTTTTAGATTTAATTTTAATTAAGGTTTTAATTTGCTAATTGTTGTTAGCTCAAAATTTAAAACCATAATTAATATTTAAAATCTAAATCAAATATATATATAATTATTCTAAATAATTATATTTCTCACGATTCGGTTTCGGTTGTTGTTCGGTAACTTTTATACAACGTACCGTGTACGTTTATAAATTAACCGCTGTTTCTGCTTGTCAATTTTATATGACATTTATAATTTAATTATATCACGTATAATTAATTATAACCATCTTAATATTAATTATAATCAATTTATAATTAATCAGTAAGATTCTCCGAGTAGTTCCTATATGGTGTGACCCAATAGGATCTATGTTATGTTGGTAAACATAGTTAAAACTGTTTTAACTTCTGTAATCATGAGCGGCATCTGGCAACACATCATGACCATCCAATTACACAGATAATGCTATACTGTACAATATCACGATCCAGTAAACAATTTATTTGTGTCAGTTCTTCTGTCTCATAGCTATCAAATCAGTTTTAAGGTAGATGTGTGTCATCCTTGTTAACTGTATCTTTTTCTTGATCTTGAGTAGATTATCAAATATAATTACTCTTGTAATTATACCGCATGCAGATAATCTAACTCTACCAAGGGGCCCAGTGATGCTATAGCTCGTACAGAGATACGAGGGACAAATAGTATTCTTGGCAGACTATCATTTCCTCAACTAAGCTGTATATATGGAAATGCTACCGTTATAGCTGCTTTTTACGGATAGCGTTAGATAAAACTTACTCATATATATTTCTTAATGAGAACGATAAATACCTCATACTGTAGAACTTTGACACTGAATGAAAACATTAATGACACGAACACAATTCTATTTAATGTTTCATTCGGGGTCTGTCAAATACCATGTTCCTAGAACATGTATCTTTGTGATTAAAATGACATCTCGTGTCAGGTGGTTTGTAAAACTTAATCATTTTTTAATCCACATACTAACATTATAGCGGTAATTAGTGTTCCTGCTAATTACCTTGGTCAGTGACCTTTTAAGAGTATATATCATCTATATTATGGAGTTTCACAATTTCAATCATGAACTCGAAATGATCCACAAATGCAATAATACTCAAGGCAACAAAATGATATATAAATAAACATTCAATTCATGAACAAAGCTTTATGATAAATTATCGTATTATTGACTTCTAGATTATTACAAACTAACAATAATTAACGGCCGAAAAACTAATATTCTCGTCAATTCCTAATTTCTAACCAATCACGTTGGAGCTTAATGTCATCGGCTCGTACCCATGGCTATCAGAGGATAAGCATCAGTTCGGCACCAAATGGCGGAACGCGATTGCAACCGATAGCAAAGGATCTTTTTGTAGTAGTGATGATCATGACTTGGTATTTTTATGCATTTATAATGTTTTTTAAATAATTGAAATCAATTTTCAAATGATAAAACAAACTAAACCAGTAATTAAATTTTGAATCACATCATTTAATATATTAAAACAAAATCTATTTGCTCAAAATACAATAAATATATAAATAGGAGGGTTCAAATTCCTTCAAAGTTTAAAAAGCTGATCCGAACCAATGAATTTATATTTAAATTAATGTGGCAATATAATCTAAAATTAAGTCACCCTTATTTAAACATTAAATTCAACATTGTAAGTATAAGTTATACAAAAAATGTATCATACCTATATATAAGTGGGTTGTGTTGTATTTCATTTCTTGACCAACACTAAATAAGACTTAATTAGTTCATATTAATTTTGTTGTTCACTAAGTAATGTAAATATTTTTTTCAAAAACCTCAAATTCAAAATGTCCATTATTGTTGTATTACCAACATCGAATAAGACTAAATTCATATTTCGTAGTGCACTAAGTAATTTGCATTTTTTTTTTTTTTCAAAATGCCCAAACAAAAATGGAAATAATTTATTCTCCTTCACCGAACATATATAGTGTATAAAATTAGTCATGCCACTTGGTATACAAATTTAAGTACGATTTCACTTGTTATATCACTTTAAAACTAATAATGAAATAGTTTGCACTAGTGGAAAATATGGAATCAGGATCAGTTATATACGCATATTAGTATCGGAAAAAAACCGATTCTGATGAAGGTGATACTCATACTACAATAATCTGGATCGGTTATTACGGTTAAATAACCGATTCAAATAGAAACTATCTAGATCGGTTGTTTAATATAACCAATCTTAATAGGCTTTATTTTGAATCGGTTATATAACAAAAACGATCCTACTAGTTCCTAATCTAGATCAGTTCTTTTAAAATACTAATCCAGATTAACATATATATAGTAGGATCAGTTATTTAGGAGAACCGATTCTAATAGTTTTTTTTCCTTTTTTTAATACCCATTAATCAGTATTGGTTCTATTAAAAAATCGATCTACATATCTATTTTAATTAAAAAAAATTTCAAAAAACAATCAGGATCGGTTCTTAATGTATAACCAATTCTAATACTAACTATTAAGATCGGTTGTACACAGAACTAATCCTGATAGTCTGTATTAGTATCAGTTGTGTAGAGACCAATCCTAATACAGACTATCACGATCGATTCTTAGTGTACAATCGATCTTAATAGTCAATATTATGATCAGTTGTACACAAAGAACAAATCCTGATTATTTTTTGGAAATTTTCTTTTAATAAAAATAGCTATCTAGATCGGTTTTTTAATAAAACCGATCCTGATGTTTTATTGAATCTAAAAAAAATATTTTTATTTATTGGGCTAGCTTCCATATATATATGCTGGCCCAATATGCTAAATTATAATTTTTTTCCATACAAATCACATACAAATCCTAAATTAAATATCATAGACATACACATCCTAAATTAAATATCATACACAAATCTTAAATTAAATATCAAAAACATACACATCCTAAAAAAAAATACCATACACAAATCCTAAATTATTACAAAAAATTCATGTTCATGCAAATTAAGTTTACACATCCTACATTGTTGTACTTTTTCTTGGCTTTACCTCATTTAGGAAAATTTGAACCCACATTTTCCGAAAGTCGCCCAAGGGTTGTACATTATTTTTTAAAAGATAAAAGAGGATGCACAATTAATTGTGTATTTTATTATATTTGAAGCAACAATGCTTAATTACTTTTGGAAAATATATAAATGCATATCACTGTTTAAATAGGAACACATCGAACAATTAGTACTTACAAGACATATTTAAAATGATAATATAATAATAAAATCATTAGCATTCTAAACAAACATAAATTTTAGGAAGACACTTACTCCTCGACAGCAGCAGTGATCATTAGTCTTACCCGAAATATTCAATAAGTTTCCAACTAGGCTATCATACATTTTTAACCACATGCATCACATCGAGATAGTGTCGAACATCTAAGTGCTGCCAGTATGGTAAATCCTAGAATATTGATCTCTTCTTCTAACAAATTTTTGGTGCCCTTTTTTCTCTTACTACCTTTTTTTTTATTTCCCAAATTTACTAGTCAACATATAATTTACTCTGATATTCTCGGTCTTTCCATTGAATTCTTTCTTTATCTTTTGGTGTGCGTGGTTGACAAGAAGAAATCTACGATGACCCATGTACTCATTTTTAGAGAAATTAGGTAGCCACACATTAACTGTATCGTCCAGGCAAATGGGATATGCTTTCTCTCCTTTGACACTATAACCCGACAAATTTTCATAAGCCGAAAAATCATTAATGGTATAGAAAATCATGGCCCGTAAAGTGAATTTCTCCTTACTGTATGTATCAAATATTTGCACTCCAGGTTGCCATAATTCTTTTAAATCCTCGATCAATGGCACTAGATACACATCTATATCGTTCCCGAGCTGTTTGGGTCTTGATATGAGCAAGGTCAAAATGATGTATTTGCGTTTCATACATAACCAAGGTGGAATATTATAAATGCACAATAGAACCGGCCAACTGCTATGCTTGCTGGTCATGCTACTATGCGGATTTATTCCATCTACACTCAACCCAACTTAAGATTTCTAGGGTCACGTTGGAATTTAGGGAGCTCTTTGTCAATATTTCTCCACTAAGGAGAATCAGCGGGGTGCCATAATTTTCCATCTTTTTTTCAGTCATCGACATGCCAACGCACTAATTTCGCATCTTTAGCATTTGAGAACAAACGTTTGAATCTCAGTTTCATGGGAAGGTACCACAATGCTTTTGCCAGAGGTCCTTTATTCGGGTTGTAATCATCACTTTTATTGCCGGTTAACTGCTTTTGTTTGTAACGTGATGCACTACATTTTGGACACTCGTGAAGATCTTTATACTCATTTCGATATAATATACAATCATTTGGACACGCATGTATTCTTTGAACTTCTAAATCCACTGGGCACAATATTTTCTTCACTTCATAAACATTAGATGATATCTCATTTCCATCCGAAAGTATTTCTTTAAAGTTTGTAATAACTCGGTAAAACTTTTATTACTCTAACTGTTAGATGCTTTAAGGTTATACAATTTTAATACACCTTTCAATTTTGAAAATTTAGAACAACCAGGATACAATTCCTTATTAGAATCTTCGTACAAATTCTCAAATAAACAATACTGCTTATCATTATCAAAATCATCTTCTAAATCACGTAACATTTGATCAAAATTATTACATATATCTACCACTATATCATCATTTTCTTCAGTATGGTATTCCTGATGCTCAATATGAGTCCCTATGTCGGTTTCCAATCCCCGTAGATCACTTTTGTCATTTCCACCGGTATGGTACTCCTGATGCTCAATACTAGTATCTATGTCGGTTGGCAAACTCTCACCGTGCCATAACTAATACTTATATCCTTGCTTGAATCCATGATGGATTAAATGGTTCCTCACTTGGTTCGAGTTGGAAATTTTTTTACCATTGTTACAATCACGACAAGGACATGACATTAGTGCACTCCCCTTATTCGCTATATCTTCCATAGCAACTCTGATAAATTTCTCGACACCTGTCATATATTCATCAGATAGACGTGATACTTCGTACATCCTACTATGGTCCATTGCATGTTCACAATAGGGCTTACATGGGGCCGGGTTACCATCTTATCCCACTCTTTGAATACTTTGTCTTAGTAGTGACCACGTGTTAGTCGTGTTGTAGCATTTAAGAAAATTTCGGTAGCATTTCCCCTTAGTTTCCTGAGTATTCAAAGAGCAGTCCCAAAATGAGAGGATTATTCAAAATTAATCCCTAATGAATTAATTTTGAATGGGTATCATGACCTAAAGGCATTAATCATGTGATTGTGGCTCATAAGACAATAATACTCTAGCTATATACTTAATATAAATACATTTACTCTAGCTATCAAAATACACATTCATGCACAAAACTAATTAAACATGAGTTTTATGTTGTACTTACAACTTTTTTAAATGCCGTACCGAGTGAGATGAAGATCGCTACACCAAATCTCTCAATAATAGCCAAACTACAAAATTAAACCATCGGAACCTAATTAAGGGATGTGTGTGTGTGTGTGTGTGTGTGTGTGTGTGTGTAACATATATATGATGCATGCTAGGGTATATATGGGTATATATCAAAAGCTCATATATAGCATGCATGTGCAAATATAATTATATCAAAAGCTCATATATAGCATGAATTTGCTAATCTCCACATATAAAGGAAAGCTCGAAATAGAAAATGTATTAAAACCTAAAAGAGAGATTTAGCGTTTACAAAATGAGTTGAATTAGAGCCAAAATGGTGCTCCATCTAACATCAAACTTGAGAAAAGAGGTGATCCATCAATTAATGAAACTGAGAAAAGAAGGGTGAGATAGCTGATTAATGCCCAGTAAGATAGCTGCTGCGCTAAGTAATGGAGGTGAGGTCTAAGGAAGAAAGAAATGCGATTCTGTGAAGAATCGAACTTAGGAAAGGCTTTATATGCACTATCAGGATCGGTTCTTAGCTTAGAACTGATCCTAATAGTATCTGGATTGGTTCTAAGCTAAGAACTGATCCTGATACTTGATAATTAGGATCGGTTCTAAGCTTAGAACCGATCCTGATACTTGATAAATATCTGAATCGGTTCTAAGCTAAGAACTGATTCTGATACTTGATAATTAGAATCGGTTCTTAGCTTAGAACCGATCTAGATACTATCAGGATTGGTTTTGGCTCAAAATCGATCCTAATATATGAACTAATAGGATCAGTTTTTAGCTTAGAACCGATCCTAATAGTATCTTGATCGGTTCTAAGATAAGAAACTGATCATATTACTTCATATATTGTGATTTTATTACATTTTAGTATCGGTTTTATTAATAAAACAGATCCAAATAGGTATTAGTATCGCTTGGTTTGTACAGCCGATCCAAATAAGCCGATCCTGATTCTAGTTTTTCCACTAGTGTTGCTCTCTTGGACTTATGGTGGTGTATTACTATCACCAGTTTTCTTTGGTACAAAACTATCTTAAATTTAAGTATTCTATTAGAAATTGCCTTCTCATGCTCAACAAGATGGATATATTAAAATGTACTTGCAGATCAAATTTCATATTTTTTGAATTTTTGAATTATTTATTAAGCATTTTACAAAATCTTTGTTTGCAGACCATAAAATTCAAAAAAATGTAAAATTTGATCTGCAAGTATATTTTAATATATTCATCATGTTAAATGGTTTGGATTGATTGTTTGAACTTTAAAAATATAGGCCATGTTTGGTTGTGGAGTAAGAGGTGGAGTAAACCCCTTACTCCACGCTTAAGGAGTCAAACGAGGAGTAACTTAGGCGGCTTAAGATGGAGTAAGATTTGAGTTAAACCGGAGTAACTTACACCACCTAGAGAGGTGGTTTAGCTTACTCCACCAAACGCGGTTAACTTACTCCGGTTTAGCTTGGAGTAAGAAATTTAATCCGGTTTAACTTTACTCCACAACCAAACATGACCATAAGGTGTAATCCGGTGTTACTAAAACACGGTGTAAGTTTATCCCTCCTATATATATAGAGATTTTTTTTTTCATAGGAATTCAAGCTTGGAAATATGGAATGTTCTTCGTTGTTAAATAAAATAAATGTGTTTTTAAGGTTAGTGGTTTTAAAATGTGTACAGGGTTGTTTAGGTTAGTGGGCAACATTGTTTAGGTGGGACCTGCTAGCTAGCACAGGAAGACTGCAAGTCTATTGCCTCTAAATTACTAAAATATACATGTCCTTGTTGTCTGCAATGTGTTAAATGCTTTGTGTTAATGGAAATTTTAATTTTTGTGGCTTTTCCTCTTCTCCATGTGAAGAGCTTGGTAACATCACTTCTCCATATCATCTTTCTGGGACATGCAAGTCATGAAAGTCCTATGAGTTGCAGTGGCAACGTCAGTGTGTTATTCATTGAGGCCAATAAGTATCTTGTATACTGACAGCCAGATTCTTGATTGTACAGCTCAAGTAGGTGACATTATCAGCAAATTAAGTCAGGTGTTTATCCTTTAAATATACGACATTAAGACTTACAAAGTTGTCTTGATTCTAAAATATGAACAAATTGTGCATAAATTTATGAAGTATATATATGCATGTGTTAAATATTAATTAAGATAATAGTAAGATTCCATGAGCCCAATCACAAACTATGTACTATTTTTAAGGCCACATGAGCCCACCCAAACAGAGATCGGGTACGCATTCTAAGTCAAGCATCATTAATTAAAATTATTTGATTATACCAAGAGTTTCTGGATTGTTGATCCAGCTATGCAGAAAACACCATTGAAAGTGACAGCTGGGACGTCCTACCAACGGCGAACAAAGTGATCGCACATGGGCCACATAATAGGATCTTTTTGTAAAATTTCCTATTCAATTTATTGAGCTAAGTGTGTTTTAGTTTTAGAAAAAGTGTGTTTTGGTTTTAGAAAAAAAGTAGTAAAAAAATTTCAAAAAATGTAAAATTTGGTCTCCAACCACATATTAATATGGAGAACAAGATGAACGGCTTGGATCGATCATTTGAACTTTGAATCCGATGATTTATAGTCCAATGTATAAAAATGTCTATGCATTGCAATGAACCGTAGCCTTACCCATATATATATATATATAGAGGAGGAATCAAGTTACAACAAGTTATCACAACCATTTTCTACGTTTTCAAAGTTCAAATCGTCGATCCAAACCATTAGATGTGATATCTACAATAAAATGTGCTTGGAGATCAAATTTTACATTTTTTTTGAATTTTTTTTACTATTTATTAAGATGGTTACAATAACTAGTCAAATTCAGACCATTAAATTTTGTACCCATCTTAATAAATAGTAAAAAAATTCCAAAAAATGTAAAATTTGATTTGGAAGCACATTTTATTGTGGAGATCATGTTGAATAGTTTGGATCAACGATTTGGACTTTGAAAATATAGAAAATGGTTGTAGTAATTTGTTGTAACTCAAAAATTGTTGTAACTTGATCCCTCCTCGTATATATATATGTGACTAATATGCTTTCGGTAGCATATAGGCCAAAGTGCTATCGGTCCAAATTTGAAAATTCAAAATCCAAAAAGTCGATCTGAATCATTCATCTTGTTCTCCATACTAATATGTGCTTGGAGACCAAATTTTACATTTTTCTGAATTTTTTTACTATTTATTAAGCCACTTTGATAATCGCTAATCCAATGGTGGCTTAACAAAACTGTAAAATTAGAAGCCACCGTTGGATCAACGATTTTCAAATTGGCTTAATAAATAGTAAAGAAATTCCAAAAAATGTAAAATTTGGTATCCAAGCACATATTAATATGGAGAACAAGATGAATGATTCAGATCGACTTTTTGGATTTTGAAATTTCAAATTTGGACCAGTAGCATTTCAGCTCATATGCTATTGAAAGCATATTAGTCTCTCTCTCTCTCTCTCTCTCTCTCTCTCTCTATATATATATATATATATGACTTGGCTATGGTGCTATGGGTTGCATAGAGACCTCTCGTGTTACGGCTCAATATTTGAGTTTTCAAAATCCTAACGGTCGATCCGAACTGTTCATCTTGTTCTCCATATTAATGTGTTTGGAGACCAAATTTTACATTTTTTGGAAAATTTTTACTATTTTTCTAGATTTATTGAAAATCATTGTTTTTCAGACAAATATGGACCATAAAAAATAGCGATATTCAATAAATCTAAACAAATAGTAAAAAATTTCCAAAAAAATATAAAATTTGGTCTCCAAACACATATTTATATGGAGAATAAGATGAACGGTTCGGATCAATCGTTAGGATTTTGAAAACTCAAATATTGAGCCGTAGTATGGGAGACCTCTATGCAACCCATAGCATATTAGCCAAATCCTCTCTCTCTCTATATATATATAGAGAGAGAGAGACTGGCTAATATGCTTTTGGCAGCACTTCGACTGAAGTGCTGCCACCCCATTTTCGATTTTTCAAAATTCAAATGGTCGGTCCGAACCATTCATCTTGTTCTCCATATTAATATCTGCTTGGAGACCAAATTTTACATTTTTTGGAATTTTTTTCCTATTTATTAAGCCACTTTGAAAATCGCTGATCCAACGGTGAACCCCTGATTTTACTGTTTGGCAAGCCACCGTTGGATTAGCGATTTTCAAAGTGGCTTAATAAATAGCAAAAAAAATTCCAAAAAATGTAAAATTTGGTCTCCAAGCAGATATTAATATGGAGAACAAGATGAACGGTTCAAATCGACCATTTGGATTTTGAAAAATCGAAAATGGGGTGGTAGCACTTCGGCCGAAGTGCTGCCGAAAGCATATTAGCCCAAGATATATATATATATATATATATATATATTTATATATTTCACAAAAAAAATATTTTATTTTTATTTTATTTTTATTTTTCTGTTGTATAGTGAAAAGGCCTCTCTCTTTCTGTAGTCAACCTCAATAGAAGTCTTTGAGATTTATTTCTTCGTGTAGTCACATCAAGAACCTTTATCTTTTTTTCTCTCAGTGAATTTAGCCCAAGATGGCCCAAACAGCTCAACTCAATCCGGCCCAAGCCCAAATAACTTTTATGTACTTTGTCATTGAAAATAACATAAAATTGGTAAAGACTAAGAAACCCCTTTTCTCTATTTCTCCTCCGCTCGCAGTTATCTGTGGTGGCGAGGAGGTTTCAATTCAGAATAAGAAGTTTGCTTCAGCCAAATATCAAATTGAAGGTACTTACTACTTCGCTCCTAATTACTCTCCATTCATGAGATCATGAAAATTGGCTTCCAATTTTAGGGTTCTACATGTTCAATTTGTATGATTGATTAGGATGCTAACTATGGTTGAAGGTGTCATTTGCTTATTATTTAATTGGGCTTGATTTTTTTGTAACTTTGAAAGTGTGTTGTTGATAAATGTGGGTAAAAAAAAGCTTACCAATTTAAATAGGTCCTTTATCAAGTTCTTTTTTACTGTGCCTCTTTTATTTCCCTTTCTCAGTTTGAAACCTCAGCTAAAAGCTCCTTCAATTTCTGTTTTAAACCTAACCTAATCAAGAAAATGATTTAAGCTTCAGAGCAACTGTTTGCTGAATTTTCTCTATCCTGAGATAATGGACCCTTTTTAATTTGTTGCTAATAAATTGAAAGATTTAGGGAAGAAGTTAATAAAAAGAATGTTGTATTATATTTTCCTTGTGTAAATTACATGTACAATCAAGAGGACTGACCAAAGCAGTTTGGGCTAGCAGCAGAGAACTTGTGCCGGAAGTCTAACTTCAGATCTAGCAAAAAGTTGTGTTGGTATAATTAGTGGTAGATTTATTTTCACCTCTTTTTTACTTTTTATTACAAATTATTCACGGTAATTGCTCAAGTATGAACTACTATTTATTTTTAAATCTAGTTCCTCCTATTCAAATTTAATCTAATTCATAACTCAGTGGATCTCCTATTGTAATATAGGAATCCTGCGCAAAAGGTGCTTCCCAAAATTGCTGTTTGAATGCGGAAAGATGAACAAGCCCAACAAGACCAGGGCAATAAGGCCGTGCATGAAAAATGGGGTTTCTTCTATTAACGGAAATAACATTGAGGTTGACAGGGTAAGTAGCTTGCCTAATGATGTATTGACCCATATCCTCTCATTTCTAAGCACAAAAGAGGCTGTGCAAACCTGCGTTGTGTCCAAAAGATGGAAAAACACATGGGCTGCTGTGCCAATTCTAGACATCAAACAGAAGGATTTCCTGATTTATGATTGGAGAGTAGAAGATTATTACAGTGGAAACAGTGATGAAGAACAGAGAATTGATGTAGCTAGGTCTAACCAGTTGATAATGTCTTTGACTAAGTTTGAGCAGTTCATGACTGGTTTTTTGGACAACTGAGCGCCAACAAACTTGGAAAGAGTTCATTGCATTTGTGAATATCAGTGTTGGGATGAAACTCATGCCTTAATGGGATGGCTTCACCGTGTAGTGCTTCTTATGCCACTGCAGATCCGTATCTTCACTGGGGGTACTGGTAATTCCTTAGATATGCCTGGTTTAGTTTTCTCTTGTGCAAGCCTACAACATCTTTTGATGTCAATCAACCCTGATTTCTCCCCTATGAAAACCATCATTAACCCGGTATCAATAAATTTACCTTCTCTGAAACTTCTAGAGCTGATTTGGGTAGAGTTCCCTAGCGATTTTGCAAGAAAGCTTTCCATGGGGTGCCCCTCTCTAGAAAGGCTGATACTACGTGGTTGTGAATTGAATTTGTTAGACATTTCCTCTGAAGTGTTAAAGGAGTAGTCATTGTACGATTGTTGTATGAGTAAATGCAAATTTCTTGTCCTGCTTTTGTATCTTTGTTCATGAGAGTTTATCTCCTAAAAAATGGATTTTCATTGAAGAGCATGACATCTCTTGTAAATGCAGTCATCAAATTATCTCGAAATAGATGGTATTATTTTAATGATGATGATGTGCCGGGTCTGAACCTTTTTGAAGGTCTTTCAAATGTTACAAATTTAGAGCTGTGTTTGCACTTTCCCAAGTAGAAGGTATACTAATTTGTCAGCTCTATAAAATCAAAACGAAAGCTTCTTCCTTATTTGTTGGGTTCACAAAAATGTTCAGTAACAAAATTGTTTCTTTTTTTTGCATAACATAATCAGACTTCTTGTTGCCTGATTTTTTTTGTGTCATAAAATGTGTACACATAAACTCAAAAGTATGATAATTTATGGTTTCTGGGGTATCCTTTATTGAAGTTTGCTAACAAAGTTTACATGTTTATTGTAGTTCTAAATGATCATTTTGATTCCTTTTTTATACAGATTCTACTTCTCTGTCTTTTTCATACTAAATCAAGCTTTTTGGTGGAATTATCGATACCAAAATAGACCTACAAATCACAGTAACTATCATTTGTGTTGGTGTATGTGTTTGTATATGTGAAAGTTGTATTGTTTGATGCAAGCCCTGTCACTTTACCTTTTTTATATGTAACACGTTTCGAATACAACATTGGTAATTCCCTATAAAAACCACATTCCTTGCTTTTTAAATGAAGGAACAATTGGAGAAGGATATACCTAACTGCAGAAATTTCAACAACTTGAAGAAACTTGTTGTGGGAGGATGGGATATGAGCTATTACTTTTACCTGATAGCTTGTTTGCTCAAGTGTTCTCCTAATTTAAAAGACCTTATTTTGGTGTTCAGTGAGGTAATCTCATTCTCGCTTCATCCCTCCCTCTCTAATTAAGATTCTATTTAAGACTACCATTTAGTAAAGTTAATCTATGGATAGGATTATGTACTAACATTTCATAAGTACTTGTAACATCCTGTGGTTATTTGGGGCTTATCGTGAATTGAGGTCTAAAAGAGGCCCTATTACCAGACTGCTCAGGTTAATGTCAGTCTATGTTTACTCTGCTAACATATCAGACGAGTGCAGTAATTAATAGTTTAATTGACGAAGCTGAAAATTGTTTGAATATGCTGACAAAAATATCATGTCAGCGAACTTATGTTCTTGTGATCTTAACAGAGCCAATCTGAACAAGAGCCCCCACAAGAGGTTTCAGGAGATATTTTGTTCCAACATGAGTATCTTGAGACAGTTAAAATTCAGTCGTGTGTATGGGGGTATGTGTGGTTGGTCAAAATTGTCTATCGAGCTGATCAATTCTATGATCAAGATGTTGGGTTCATATGTAAAGAAAATAGAGAATGTGTTAATAACTTAATCTGTTATCATCTTAGTTAGCTTTTCAATCATCCCTTGTAATACCTAACAAGTTATGTTAGGGTATGGATTTATTTTTAGTGTTGAAGTTATTCTTAACTAATTTTGAGATCTGCTTTGCGTCTTTGGTGTATTGAACCCTAAGAGTGCATTTTCTGCCATTGTTGATTAGAGCTGACTGATCCAATTTGAATGTGTCAAATTGCATCGTGATATGAGCCGACCTATCAAAATTGTTAATCCAATTTTAAGTTTAGATTTTGCATCATATGTGGATATCAATAATGGCAGGTATAATGTTATTACTGGATAGAAGGTATGTGTCATTACTGGAGTTGCATGTATAATTAATGCTATTTTCTACCTCTTTTGTATGGTTATATTTTACCTGGTATGCATCATTTGCAGTTGATCAAGTGTTTCTTTGATAATTTTGGTAATCATGGTTAAGATGCGCTCATGTTCATCCAAATAAGATATTATGCTTCTGTTAGGGAGCTCCAGTTTTACTGTTAAGTCATCATGTACAGTTGGGGCCACAGAAACTGTTTGCCCATTTCAACTCCAATTGCATTGACATGGAAGTAGAGTTTATACCTACCATTCCTACCTTAATTTCCTTACGACTTAGTTCCTATTTAGTCCCCATGTTTACTTTCGGTGACAGCGCATATATAAACGGTTTACTGGATTTTTATCAGAAAACCAGTTAAAACCCAATTATTAATGGTTCATATGCACATACAGTCTAATGTTATATTCAAATAATCAATCCCGAACAGCCTCCATGTCCGGTTTTTTCCGATCCAACCGGGCAGTTTGGCTTTTCTAATACTGTATGAAAAAGATAAAATGATAATTTCCTAATTTTTGAAGTTCTTTAGCAATTTAAAAATGATATTTTCTGGATATAATTTAAGTGCAAAGTGGGAAAACCAAATAAGAGCTTGCTGTCCACTGTGATTTCTAATGAAACCTCACTAATGAATCTTAAACTGAAAAAAATGTGAGGTTAATTGTCATGGAAAGCTTCCAAATTTTTTATTTGTGACAAAATTGGTTCCCAAATTGTTGCCGCCTTACCTGATGTTAGAAATGGTAGCAAAGTACTCATAACTAAAGATTCTCTCAACATTCATTTCCCAAATTGTTAAATGAAGAAGAAAGATTGGTGCTCCATTTTAAAATGGCTTGTTCTGATTGAGATACCAAACAAAACTGCTCTATTGACATGTTGGATAAAGCAAAACAATTGGTGGTTTGCCTCTAGAAAGGATTGATGGTTTGCTTGGGAGACATTGTTGAAAAACATGAATTGGAGTCTTGATGGTAAGAAATGTATGGATGTTCATCGTCAGTGTATTTTAAACGAATTTTGGTCACGTAACGTAACGGTCGCTAGCCCATCTCCTTTTTTCTCCCTCACTAACTCTGTAGCCAATTGTGTAGCTTGTTCCTGACAGATAGTAAGTTGGTACCTATGTTACTTGGCTATTTGCCTGAACTCTGAAGCAAGCTTGGTGCTCTGAAACCAGACTTCCTGCGCCACAATTGTAGTTGGAATCTGAGGCCTCCACATTGAATTCTTTCCAATTAATTTAGTAATTAAAGAACAGACGGGCCTTAATTGTTCAATTCAAGCCCAACCCACTCAAAACTTGAAGAATATATAAACAAATGAAAAGTCATAAGAAAAAAAGACGGTCAGAGGTTACTTTGACAACAAATTTATTTGACAATGTGACAATCAATACTATGACCAGGTGCATGCAAATCTGTACACAATCCACCCCATGTAACATGTGAAGTACTAAAAGCTTCAAATAGAATCCCAGACAGTTGGAATTGGCATCTCCTAATTGCACATTGTATGCATTAATTAGGTTGTGCTTCACAAATTGAGGATGAAACCTCATCTTAGGAAGGAGAAGGAAAGAGATCCGGGGTAAGACTCACCTTCGCACAGTGATTTTATACTTTGATTTGAGGGTGAAGATTATCGCTAAAAATCAACACAGCGCTGAGCTTTCTCCCCTTACGAACAACGCTCTTTTAGATGATAAGCAACTCGCGAATTGTGAAATTAAAATCTCATAATTCGTCTCTAATTGGTCCGGCTAGCCTTCCCTTGCTGTAAACCGGCTAGAAGATAAGCAACTCGGGAATATAAAGAGTCTGCTTCATTTCTGGTTCTTTTCTTCTGGAGTAGGTGCAATCGTCGGACAGAGATAATTTGAGGTGAGGCTCACCCTCTGCGTACCCCCTTTTGGAGTTGAGTCTTAGGAGTGCAGATATTATCATTATTTATTTGGTTTCGTATTTAAATTTTTGCATATTCAAATATAAATAATTTGTGAATACTGATGTGCATATCATTTTGGGAGAATTTCTAGTGTGTCTGTACAAACTTTTAAAATAATAATTATATTCATAAAAATATTATAATATTCAGTATCACAATGAAAACTTAATTTTTTTTTTCTTTCTATCACCTTTTATTTATTTAACATTTTATTGATTTTTTTATAAATTGAATGAATAAATATACCCTTTCATTTCAAACTTTTCTTCTCTCCTTGTATTGGAAAAATTATCATTCAACTTGGATGATGCAATTTTCTTTCCTACATATGTGTTAATAGTTCAATCAGATCTTAGTCTTTTAAATCTACCCAACGTATATATTACCCTTTCGTTTTAATTTTAAATTAGGGGTGGGGGTCAGAAAAGCCACCTACTTGATGTAAGTAAATTTCAATTCAACCTTTCTTGCATTAGATTTGCACGGCTCATGGAAATAATTAGGCAAAGCTAGTAGATAATAAATTAAAGGATCCTGATATTTATTCTCGCACTCTCATCCTCATATTTATTTTCACATTAACTTTTATAACTATCATGAGAGATCATAAAAAACTTCAACACTGATATAACATCAGTGTCATTTTAATCTATATAACACCAACTCTAAAACATATCAAATCGAGTTCAAATGGTGAATCCAAACCATTAAAACTAATGTACTTCATTAGTTGTGTGTTTACATGTAAAATTTATATGTTTTTGAGTTTATTTGATATCAAGTCAAGCGGTCAAATGTTTGAGTTTTTAAGTTAATTTTAATACATTCATTTTTTTTTAATTTTTTTACCACTTGATTCAATACTAAAATAACTTGAAAATATAAAAAATTTGTATGTAAATGTATCACTCATAAAGTAAATTGGTTTGAACGGTTTGGATTCACCATTTGAACTCGATCTGATAGGTTTTGGAGTTGGTATTATATATATAGACTGAAATGACACTAATGTTATATTAGCCATACTCAGTATTAATACTTAATTATGAAGATAAGTATTTATCACTAAGAATAGAAATATGTATACATATAAGGTGAATAACTTTTACATAAATAATTATTAAATAATTATCTTTCAAACCAATTTTAAATAGGTTCACGGAAAATTCAAACCGTTCGTTTTGAATCTTAGAGTTGTCCGCTTTCTATAAGTTATTTGTCGTGTCGCACGAATTGCATTTTGCTACTATTAGTAATTAAAGCATAATAAATTACTGGTTTTTTTTTCTTAGTTTCTTAGCTAAAAGCCTAAAATCCGGCATTGGTTATGTCATTATTCATTCCAACCAGTATATTTCAACTAATTTATGTTTAAATTGTGTGCGACTTATTTCGAAGTGCAGCGCTTGTAACGAGTCAATGAAATTTATATTTCTGATTAATAGATTCATGCTTGTGAAGAGCTTGGGACCCGTAATTTATGACTTGTTGTAAAGTAGCTCACACAGATAACGCAATAGAGAATCCGGACTTACCTATATATTTGTGATGCAATTTCTGTGGGGTTTTTGTGAAGCGGATCAGGTGAATAGGACTTAGGAGTTAGGACTATAGGTGGGATTTGAACCCATGTCCTCCCATCTCAATGCCTTTAGACTAAGCTTCAAATCACTACACCACAACATCTTTTGTTACCATACACTTATTTTATATATATATATATATATATATATATATATATATATATATATATATATATATATATATATATATATATTATATGAATAGATTATCTCCCATCTCTTATAAGTTCATTAATATTTATATTTAATATTTTAATTAATATTTGTATCTTAGAAGTTCATATATCTTAATTATCCGACCATTATTCGTTTTATATCCGTATTCGAATCCGTATCCGTAGACTATCCGTGTTCGGACTATCCGTTTTCACCCCTATTAGGACCTCAACAATCTCATTGAAGTTTGAACAAACTTTCTTTTATTTTAATTTTTAATTTTTCCTTGTTAAAACACTTTTTTTTTTTTGCAGCGAGAAAAATTGAAAATGCCTCAATTCAATTTGATATGTGTTCTTAATTCATTTTAATTATGGTAAGAATTATAAATTTGTAAGATGATTGAATTTTTCATTTCCTCTGCTATGTCATATCACATGTGTTTGTCCGATTGTTATGTAGTTTGTTATTAATAATTATTCATTTAGTAACGCTTTCATAGATTGTATCATCATTATAGGGAGTTGGGCTAATATGACACTAGTGTTATATAAAACTAAATAACACCACATCTTAAACCCTTAGATCTGCTTTAAGATCCGTACAAAATGAAGTGCTTGAACAGTAAAAACAGATATTACGGATCTTAAAACAGATCTAAGGGTTTAAGATGTGGTGTGAATTAGTTTTATATAACACTAGTGTCATATTAGCCTAACTCCATTATAGGGGTTCAGTTTATTAAATGCATGAAATAAATTATTATACTGTGGGATGTTTTATTTATTATCAGTGCATATATTATATTAATTGATAGTATTTACTTTAATTTAAAGTTCTTTTTTTTCAAATATATATTCCTAAAATTGTACAAAAATCTTCTAGCCTCTCATTAATGCCATATTAAAACATTTGTCGTTTGTTCATCAATTATATATGATTCGTATTCCTCATTTAAAAAAAAAATGTATGTTGATGTGTCTTATGTGTATTGGATTGAAGCAATAAAATCCTTCTGTGTTCTTCTGTGGAGATTATTTAATAGTTAATTGTGTTGTTTCATAGTACAACTTTTTAGTGTTTAGAAAAAAAAATTGTCTCCAAATTTTGCTGACTGTAACATTTGTTGATAGAAAAAAAATATTTTAAATATTTTTTTTCCAATATGAATTTTTTTGTGGATTCATTTTTACAAAATATTATTTTCAATATTAACTTTAGAGTTATTGGAGTAACAAGTCTAGTTTTTAAAGATTAGTGAAACAAGAATGTTAAATGGAATAAAAAAAAAATTAAAACCTCATCCCACCAGTACAGGTACTAATTTATTATTATTTTTTTGCAAAGCATCAGTCTAGTTTCATTTTTTTTTCTGACATTTATATATCTGATTTATAAATAATATGATTGCCAGTAAATGTTTTATAACTTGTCTGCTTGAAAAGCATATACTTCCAAGTTATGTTGACACTGTAAAATAATCATGTGCTCACATTTTTTTAATATCTAGACTCAACTAACCACATTTTATTGGATAAAGATTAGTTTATAATTTTGGAGTAAAGACAATTTCTAGAGAGATTTTTTTATTTCATAACAATTTATTGTATAAGTGGAATCTAGGCAATTTGAAGAGATGCTTTAGGATGCAATAACATTTTGCCACATATATGTTGTCATCAACCGTACATGAAATTTAGAATATTCCATTGAAAATTTTCAAAAGAGGGCTTCAATAAAATAAAAATAAAGTAATTTTTTGAATCAAGTTATTTTTTACAAGTAATTAAAATATAGGGGAACACTTAACTATTTTTATAATAGCAATCTTAACAATCTTGAAAAAGAAAATAAAGTTTTTAAGTTTTAAATGGTCCGAAATTAATTGCATGAATTCCAATTGTAGTCTATTAATATGTCAAATAACATATCTATATATTTACTTTCAAATTTTATATTTTAAAATATTATTTTTAAAAATCACAGTCAAAATTGTCAAATGGTTTGTCAAAAGAACCATTGTCAAATGCTTCCTCATTAAAACAAATTGTGACTATCATTGTGTACAGTTGATGACTAGCATGTTCAGTTGTTCACACATCAATATAATTATTTCAAAATAACTATTAAAGTTGCCATGAATTTTTTATTACCGTATAATAATAATAATAATACGAAAAAAAGTAAAAGAGAAAAACTTATTATTTCCTTCATTAACAATATTACCAACAATATGTTATCAAATTATTTCATTTAATTATCATAAAAATAATAAAACAGAGATTTAATGTCATATGATATTATTAAAAAAAAATAATCAAAACACGGAACTGTTGATATATAAAATATATTAAAATAAGAGAAGATAACACAACACAACACAAATCCATATTTGCACTGGACGGCCCAGATTTACTCTCAGCCGGTGCCTATTCGGGATAGCGCAGGGAGCCAGTATTATTTGTGCTTTGAGATTCGTGCCAAGTTAAAAAGAACGATCCTAAACTGTCCATTTCAATTGTACTCAGTAAGGTAACCTGACTCAACACAATAGCAATGGACGGCTCAGATTTATTCTCAGCCGGTGCTTGCTCAGTATGACAGTATTATTTGTGCTTTGAGATTCGTACCAAGTTAAAAAAGAACGATCCTAAGCCGTCCATTTCAATTGTACTCGTTAAGGTAACCTGAAGGGATGTCAGATGTGAATTCACACAACACAAGCAACCAAAAATTGCAGCAGTTAGTAGAGTCAAAACTGCTCAATTTTTTGAATTTTTTATTATTGTCTAATTCTCATATATATAACCATTCTAGCATATACAACCAAAGGATAAATCTTATTGAAGATGGACCTCTCTCTCTCCTCTCTCCATTAGCACTTAATCTCGCTCTGACAACATCTCTCTTGTTGTCCCTTTATCTCTCTCTTTCTCCATCTCTGTTTTGTGACAAGAATTTGGTCATCTAACAATCTCTCTCTCTCTCTCTCTCTCTCTCTCCTTCTCTCTGTAATCACAAACAATGACCAAGACCCAAAAGAAAAACACCAAGAACTCGAATGAGAGCTCTAATCAAATCAAGGACCCCACCTCAAAAGTTGATTCTAAAACAATAAAGAAAACCCAAAAGACTACGGAGAAAAGTTCAACCAACTCGAGACGTAGCTCGGTTTACCGAGGTGTTACAAGGTTTTGCATTCATAATTTCTTCCATCTTTTTCTTTTTTTTTCTTTTTAAATTCTTCTTCTTCTTCTTCCCCTTACAATCTTCTCTTTGAGTGGTATGTAATATGCTTACGAGTAATTATTTGATCGGTATAGGCATCGGTGGACGGGGAGGTACGAGGCACATTTGTGGGATAAGAGCAGCTGGAATGAAACCCAGAACAAGAAAGGGAAACAAGGTATATCATTTCTCTATGAAATTCCTACACATTATCCACATATTTTTGGAATTTTATGGCTTGAATTTCTCTCTCTCTCTCTCTATATATATATATCATCTTTCACTGCTAAACTCTTATTCTTCTCTCTTATCTTGGCTTATCTACTTGGAATTGGATGGCAAAAGTTTATCTTGGTGAGTCATCATGGATTTAAACAAAGTTCTCTACTTTATATTTTGGGTTTTTTTTGTATGTTTGTGAAATTTAAATTTGGATGGTTTTTTGTAATTTTGTGATTTTTGGGGGGTATTCAGGTGCTTATGATGAAGAGGAAGCAGCAGCTCGCGCCTATGACTTGGCAGCATTGAAATACTGGGGCCCAGATAGTCTTCTCAATTTCCCGGTACCACTTGTTTTCTCCATTATTTTTGTTAAATTATTTATTCCTTTTTTTTGTTTATTTGCTTCAATTTTTTTGCTTAGCTCTGTGACTTTAGATTCTCTGTTTTTTTTTTTCTGGAATTTCCTTGCAATTCTCATCCTTTTTAGTACATAATCTTGCCATTATAAATTTATCTGTACAATTATTTGAACAATAATATACATTGTATGATTTAATTACGTTATTACTTGAAGCATGATCTAAAAATAAATATACTATTTTTTTTGTACACGGTTTTATCCAAAATCAATCTGTTAAAATTGAAAAGAAAAAAAAAAATCTTACTATAACGGTCAATAAATTGGGTTAAATTAAATTTAAAATTATTGTTCTTTTTTATTATGATCATGTAGAATACTAAGAATAGTAAAAAAATGTTTCTTCCTTGTAACTGTAATGGTGATGATGTTTGCTTACATCATCATCATTATTAGTAGTATTAAAATCATGATTATCATTATTGTAATTAGTAATATAGTGAAGAATTATATGTCCATTTCTTTAAATACCTTCTTATTATTATTATTATTATTATTTTGCTTTGAATGATATAATTAATTGCAGTCAGCAACATATCAAGAAGAGTTGAAAGAAATGGATAGCCAATCAAGGGAGGAATACATTGGATCTTTAAGAAGGTAAATAGGAGATACAATAGAAAATGCAGAGCAAAAAATATATAGCAACATTTAATATTCCAATTTTTTTTTATATTCATAATATTGTATTTTGAAACAAGAATTGTTTTTTTTTTCATTGAATTATTTTAGGAAAAGCAGTGGTTTCTCTAGAGGAGTCTCCAAGTACAGAGGTGTAGCAAGGTACATATATAATAATTAACTCAATGCTAATGTATGACTAATTTTTTTTTTTGCCAAATTTGATTGATAATATATTGTTGTTTCAATTTTAAAAAAATTATAGTTTTTTTACTGTTGTATTTTGTAATATTGTGCTATGAAAAACTATATTATTTTTAATTTAAAAGTGTTTTAAACACAAGCTATCTTGATTGTTGTATTTTATATTTTTTTTAAAATACACACTTGAGTATTATATCAATGGACACTTAGCATTTACCCTAATGCATATTTATTTATTTAATATTAAAAAAATACCAAAAGTAGTTAGAAGTTGTTTTAGGAATAAGGAATTAAATGCTGCATATAATATTCTTTTAAAAAAATAATTTCTGGTTAAAGAAAATTAATGATAATATTTAATTTCCAATAAATTTTCTTTTATTGTATTTATAGGCATCACCATAATGGAAGATGGGAGGCTCGCATTGGCAGAGTTTTTGGCAACAAATATCTCTACCTCGGAACATACGGTATTACATTCTCTCTCAATATTATATATATATATATATATATATATATATATATGGGGGATGGGTTACACTACTTTATGGGATAAAACGCGTTAGTACTCTACGCTGTATTTTTATTTTGAAAATTCAAACGACCGATCCGAACCATTAGATGTGATCTCTATATTGAAATGTGCTTGGAGACCAAATTTTACATTTTTTTTGAATTTTTTTTTACTATTTATTAAGCATTTTTCAAAATTTCTGTTTTGCTACAGTAAAAAAAGTAAAATTTTGTAAATCATTGGATCAGCAATTTTAAAAAATATTTAATAAATAGTAAAAAAATTTTAAAAAATGTAAAATTTGGTCTCCAAGCACATTTCAATATGAAGATCACATCTAACAGTTTGGATCAGTTGTTTGGATTTTTAAAATAAAAATATAGCGGCATGGAGCACCAACTCATTTTACTCTATGGAGTAGCGTAGCCCATCCCTATATATAATTAATTAATTGTTGTATACATCATTAAAAGTAATATTATGATTTAATCAGTGCTAGACTTGAACTAGTCCTTTCTCTCTCACACACAACAAAGAATATTTCTCAATATTTTGTTGATATTGACCTTAGCCGCCATACATGACAGAATGAAAATGACAATTCTAACCTTGGTTCAACTATAATAGTTCACAATTTATGTCACGCCTATAAATTCCCCACCAAATCTCAACCAAATTATTAATTATGTCCCACCATCTGAACCGCCTACTAACTCTATGCTTTTAAACAATTTCATTCATTTTTTTTTTTTGCTAAATTTGGAGTGTATTTTGCATACTTTTTATTTTATTTTTATTTCCAACCTGAGAATCTTTCTTATACATACCAGTGTTGTAAAAATGTCTGTTTAGACTGATTAATCGGTCGATTAATCATTGATGTTGATCAAACTGTCATGAATTTTTTCAACTAATCAACTTATTATTCCTCATTATGACCGATTATTTCCGACTATTTTCAATTAATCACTTAACAGTATCTTATCTGTTCAATGAACACATATTATATTATTTACAACAATAATATAGTCTGTCACTACAGTATTGCAATTGAATGGAGAGTCCAGTGAGAATCCCTTAAACAGATCTCATTGTTCTATTGGTCTTGCCTTTTGGAGGCAACAAGCATGGCACTAAAGTCAAATTAATTACTGGTGTTATCTTCTCCGGTTAGATGGGAATTGGAACACCAACCACCTATTTATTCTAGTACAACTTCGGTTCCTCTACTGGAGGGACCATTGTAGTGGTTCCTGTGGCAATATTTATTTTTGTTTTGGTGGGAATTATATACTCTAGTTGAATTATTTAAGCTAAATTAGATATGAATATGTGCCCAATATGTGATGTGACATGTGGTATTAGC
This sequence comes from Carex pumila, assembly GCA_033356055.1. Taxonomy (NCBI): domain Eukaryota; kingdom Viridiplantae; phylum Streptophyta; class Magnoliopsida; order Poales; family Cyperaceae; genus Carex; species Carex pumila. The sequence goes on along the minus strand of JARJHM010000660.1, from coordinate 81,594 downwards.
ACAAAATCTAATGCAAGAAGCCAAATTGCACAATTGGCAACCAAATCAAGCGCCACAAAAAACCAAAAGAATGTTGGCATATGCATCCACCAAAACCGGCCCCAATTAATAAGCATTCAAGTTAACACACAACAGACAACCCACAAATCTCACCAATCTTTCAATTTGTTGGTCACCAAATTCCACACTAACCTTTTTGAATCCTTAATGAGTGGCAATCTTTTGGTTCAAGTTCCACTAGTCACATCAAACTTGTGTTTTGCACCATATGTACAATTATTAAAAGCAATTTCACAATTATTTAATTTACTTATTCATATGATAATTTTATTTTATTTAGTTGGTATTTTTTTTGTACTTGGTAATTGTTACTTACATATATTACCTTCATGTATATTTTATTTTTTATGGGAGAATTTCTTTATGTCCTTCAAAAATCTCAAAATTATGTATTTTACTTCTAAAATTCATCATATCATATATACCCAGTAAATTTTCAAAAAACTCACAAAGTTATCAAATATATTACCTTTTCTGTTATAATTCATTTTAAAATTTTAAAATTCATATTATAATTTTATAAAATAATAAAAATATATAGCTTGTGTAAAAGAAATGTTCAGTTTTTAATTACATAATTTACGAGGAAAAATATTAGTCTTCTAACTTAACTATTTTTTTTATTTTATTTAGCAACTATTTATTTAATTATTTATTGACTTAGTTATTGTTTAATTATCTATTAGCTTCATGATATATTTCATTTTTTTTTAATTACAGCAACAGAAGAAGAAGCAGCTGTGGCATATGATATGGCAGCAATTGAATACCGCGGACTTAATGCAGTGACAAATTTTGATGTCAATCGGTATGTAAATCAAGAATCCAAAACAACAATACAAATTGAAGATGAAATCAAGAAGAAATCACCAGAATTCATACAGAGTGTAGATGCAAATGAAGCAACTACAGGATCTGAAAGCAGTACCTCTGATTCTGCACTGGTACCAAAATCTGTGAATAAATCATCTACATGTAGCTTCCCAGATGATATACAAACATATTTTGATTGCTTAGATAGTACCAACAATGGATTTGACTTTGATGAATCCATATTTCAAGAGCTTGAAGAATTTACATCTTCAATTTTTCAATTTGATCTTGACTTATGAGTCTTTATATATACAATCATATTATTATTTTTCATGTTTTTTTTTTTGTTTAGTTGAATATGATTTTTTATTGTTTGTAAAATCATTGATTATTGCTTTTGGTGAGGAAATTAAGTTGTCACTTGCTAAGCTTGAAGAAATATTGTCAAGGAATTGAAGTGGCAGTTGATTTATTCATATGTACTTGAGAAATTGTTTATTTATTTATTTTTACATTATGATGTGCTACAAGTCTTTCAATTTTTCAAGGAATTAAAGTCATTGTTGATGTATTCATATGCAATTGTAAGGGTACTCAAGTTTTATTTATATAAATTATGATTATGAGTATCATTTATTAATAAAAATAACAGTTTATATTAAGATAATGTTTCATTAAAAGAGCAATTTTATTCCTAAAATCATAATAATAAGATGAGTAATTAGATCAATGGTGATTTTTTGGGTTCTCCAAGATGGTGTCACATATCAATTATCCATTAGCAATTTAGAGTATGACACACGCTTTGACTTTCTTTGTAATTAAAAAAGTAAAGAAAATGATAGGGAAGGAATTCATAAGTAACCAAAGGTATCAAATAGTGGGGATTTAATTAATAAATAATTACATTAGTATTAAGTTGGAAAGAAGTAGGATTCAAATCAGCTGAAATTCAAATGTATGAACAGTACTGCTGAAATTCTTGAAATTCCAAATCTAACTGTCCAACTCTTTTTGTACACACATCTTGAAACAGCTAATTTTTCTGTGCTCGCATCTCAAAACAATTCAACAGTTGGATTCAGAATTTCAGAATTACTGTTTATGTATTTGGAATTTCTAACTGATTTGAATCCAAAGAAGTATCATAAACAAATATTTGTAGTCAATTCAGAGCATTAATTGTTTACTATTTGCAAACTTTATTCTTCCATGAAATTCCTTAGAACACATTACAATTTTATATTACAAACTATTAGTCATTTGATGTGGTCATCAGATATTAATATAATTTTATTTGACTAGACATTCATTTGCTAAAATTATTAAATGCAATTATTAAATTGAGTATACTATTATGATTCTTAAATTGACTTAGAATTTAAGAACCACCAAATTAATTGTTGACAAATAAAATTCTATAACTTTCTCACTTAAGTTGTTTCTTTCATTAATTGAGTTAAATTCTTAATATTTGCCTGAATAGGTACCATTTAAATTTCGTGAGAAATGGGGCTTCAATTTCGGCTTGCAATTATCTTCCAAGTTGACTTAAATTCCTGTTCCGATTCTAATTGCAATCTAAGTCAACATATTACCGCAATATTAAAATCTGGTATCAGTCGACTTCTTTTGAATAATAATTTCTGTATGAAAATACAAAAAAACAGATGGGCTACTGGAGGAGAGAAACCAATGACTGGTACAAAAAAGTGGTACCGGTCAAAACAAGTGGCAACAATAAACAGGAAAGTCAATGTTAACTGGGAATGATTTTATATTGCAAAACAGTGGTACTGGTACAAAGGATTGTGTACCGAACAGGTACACAAACATGAGACTTGGTACCAGAGGGGTGCATGCATGTGCAGTTCAAGCAAGTCAACATGCTATCTTCGAAAGAAAAGAAAAAATATAACAGGATGCAAATAACAATGATTTCGTATTCGACTCTCTATAAGATAATGAACAAATATAATATTAAATATAATCAATTATATTCGTAAATAAAACTATACAATATTGAGAAAAGATTTTGGTCCATAACTTTCTGTTCACATTTTGTTCATAAAACTTTATCCACTCTTGTTTAACTGTTTTTAACGGACTGATACTCACATTCCATCGAAAACTCAAATAGGTGTATATAAACTTTCCTTTTCTGATACGTCTCTTTCTATTTTCTTTCGACCTTCGCTGTGTTTCTTCAAAACAAAATAAACGTAACAGCTAAGATCTCAAATCAAAAGTAACAACTATTTCCTTGCTATCATCACTAAGACACGAGTGAAAATTAAGGTCGCGAGTCCAGAATCTATGAAATCTCTCTTCCTCCTGAATTGCCGGTTCAACTGTATCGGGTCGACAGTGACCTACGATTGAGAACGTTCGTATCAAATCGCGAGTTGCGCCTATCTAGGCTATTCCAAGTAACCCTGTTACGAACCCTAGATCTAATAAATTTTGTGCTCCCGTACGCCACTGAGCTCTGAACATTCGATTGCATACCAGTTGAATCTTTTAATTTTTCTGTCATTTTCCTGATGAAAAGTAAAATTGGACGGAGCAAGTAATTTTTCTAATAGAAAGTCATAGATCTTACTAGTTTTCTACAGTTCTTTGAAGTATCAATTGAATTGTCGTTTTCCCAATAAAAAGTAGAATTGGATGTCGTTTTCTCAAATTGGACGGAATAATTAGTGGTTCATACAAATGAACTACTTATAGATTGTTTTGACATTTAGAAATTAGTTAAGAGTATCTACATCTCTAAAACTCAAAAGGATTTTTAAATAATTGCTAACTACTTTTTAGAAATTATGGCTTTTAAAATTTCTAACTCTCACATTCCTAAAACTCATTTTAGAGTTTCTATTAAACTACACCAGTAACAAATTAAAAATGAAAAACAATTTGAGCCAATCATTTGGCCAATGTAGAGTTTATAAACAGTTTCTTAATAAAAAAACTTTTCTGCATAGTTTCTAAATAAGAAACTCTTACATATTCCTGAAACTGAATTAGAAACTGCCACGTCAGATTAGAAACTCTAATAATTTCAGAAATGTAGATGCTCTAAGCACGCTTACCATGATAGCATCCCTCAGCCAAGCTAGAGGCATTCATTTATTCCAGTATGGACTATGGTATGGATCTCTGGCATGGGCATTTTATCAAGTAGATGTTGTGCGTGCCATCTTCTCATCATTCAACCACCGTTGTTTGTTTGCATTAATTACTAGCAATCAAAGAAAAACAGTGATTCCATCGAACAAGGACAAGAAATTAAGCTAAGTGAAATAAGTTTTAATTTTCATGCAGTGCCGGTGCATCTACAATTACCCGCAATCATTGTATTTGCATTCGATCAAACACCTCGTGTGCATGATCAAACCCATAATCTCCAATGCTTAATACTACAAACTTGTCAGCTCTTTGAAAAATCTATAAGAAAATATATTTATATCTTGTACAAATCGCTTAATCGATTAAAATGCTAATTAATCTCTTATTATTTAATAATGCTAGCTAGCTAGTTGCTGATTAATTGTTAATGATGTGCAAGTTCTTCAAGAGCCAGAGGCCTGAGTTTTCAGGGGGAATCACACAGTATTTTGCTGCTCGTTTACTACAGCAGTTTCCCCGGTCTCCTACACCTACCCCTTCATAGTAAAATTGGCACCTACTATATACTTGTATATGAACAATGATGTATTACAACTTTTGAAATGCTGTGTTTTGTTGAACAATGATGTATTACAGTTTGCAATTATTATATTTGTAGTTAACATATGTCAACTTACAGTATTGAAGTGTTATAGTTTTTATTTTTTCAATTTTTATTTTTGATGTTCTGAATGTTGTATGCATTCAATTGCATTATAGTTTACATCTACTAGTTTTATAGTATTGACATTTTGTAGTTTGTTCGTTTTGTTTTTATATTTTAAGTTGTCAGTTTTACAATATTGAAATTTTGTATTTTTTACATTTTGTTTTATCTTTTCATCTGCTAAATTTACATTATTGAAATCTTATAGTTTGCACGTTTTGTTTTTATAGTTTAAGTTGATAGTTTCACAATATTGAAAATTTGTACTTTTTACATTTGTTTTAATGTTTTCATCTGCTAATTTTACATTATTAAAATTTTATAGTTTGTACATTTTATTTTTATAGATTAAATGTGTCAGTTTTACAGTATTGAAAATTTATAGTTTGTACATTTTGTTTTATAGTTTTCATCTGTCAATTGTGCATGACTATAATTTTATAGTTTCTACATTTTATTTTTATAGTTTAAAGGGGATAATTTTACAGCACTAATTATTTAGATGATTTTTTGTGTGTTGATTAAATAAAGAAAAAAAATTAAATTTTTTTTTTGCCTTTTTTATAACATATTTTTTCAAAATAACTATTAATAATTAACACTACCTGCTAATAACTTCCAGTAACTGCAATTTTGGAAAGTACAGTGGTTCCTCTGAAAGTAAATATTTTTGTTCTATTGTGCAAGTTGCAAACTGTTACTAACAAACTTGGGACCACTTTGAATACCAGCTTGTTGATATTTTATTGACTGATGTATTTTATGTGATATATTTTTTTGAAAATATATTTTATGTGATATATTGTGTAAATATACATAATGAAGGAATAATTTTATAGTATTCGCGCATGTTAAATGATAGTTTTTGTGTGGACAAACTGTGAACAATTAGACGCTTCCTACCATATTAATCATTATATCAAGAATGGTTTGTAAAATATTTTTATATGATTTCTCATAATTTGTTTAGTAGATATTCACAAAATGGTTGTACTTATTCACAAATTAATCAGAGATTGATATATAAATATTATATGTAATTTTTTAATTAGTAATTTGTATTTAGTAAAAATAACAGGACTAAAAATTATGTTTTATTTAACAAATTATGATATTATGTGAGTGATGTGTAAAAATAGAATTGGGCTTAATAAATGACATGTTTTAATTCACATTCATATTTTACGATATTAAAGTTCAATTAGTCGATTTAAACTATTTAACTTGATCTCCTTATTAAATTGTGTTGGAAGATCAAAATTTACATTTTAAAAAAAATAGTATTTTTTAAAATTATTTTAAAAACACTGTTTTTTGTAGGTCTTGAATTTTCTAAAAAACAACGATTAAAAAATTATAAAAAAATTTCTAAATTTCTAAATTTTTTTTTGTTTTTGTTTCTAAGTACATTTCAATATGAAAATCATTTTAAACAGTTCAGATCAACATTTTGAACTTTAAAAATGATGCTATGAGCGTGAAGTAAAACTCACATTGTACTTCATAAAGCACGATAACCCAACTCTGTAAGAATAATATATTATTTATTATATGTTTTAATTACATATTTATATTACATTGGCTATCACTTTTTGATAATTATTTATTATTCATTGTTATCTGTTTATCTTAACTGATAAAGATAGAGTATATGTAAGACTAATTTTAGAGGAGTAAGGATACGTAAATATCTCGATCTCATCTGTATTGTACCCATTGACACTCCTACCTATGCATATAGCATAATTTGAATAAATATAGTAAATATTTTGAAAAGAAATACGAAAAGGCTCAACATATTATTGGAGATTAACTAGATAATAAGAACACCGATTTTTTTTAATGATATTACTAACTTTAAAATGGATATAAACAGCAAATAAAATTAATTCAAACTATTTTTTATTCTATAAGGCCCAAAAAAAATAAAGCTTTTTCTCAGTGCGAATCCTCTGAGATATCTCAACTTTTGTGTGACCGACGTGTCCGGTGCCTATTCGGGAGTGATGTAGGGGTCAGAGTTATGTGTGCTTTGAGATTTGTGCAGAACGTATTTAAACGGTTGAGATTTTCCATAAAGTCACGCAAAGTTTGAGATAACTAAGAGGATATGAATTCGCTTTTTCTAGGGCATGACAAGTAAATAAAACATCATTGCTTTCGGGCCTTAAAAGGTCAATAAATATATTGTTATCAATTTATTATTGGGCCTGAAATATTGGGCTTGAATTACTTCTTCTAAGTATGATACAAGGCCCATTTAAATTAACTATTTTAGTTGTAAAAGCCGAATAAATGAGAGATAGAAATGCTTTCAATTTCACGTGTTCATTTATTTGTAAACTGTAATTTTTGTTTGAACGGGAGAATGTTGCAGTTCATAAATAAGGTCTATATTCCATTTATGCACCTTCCTTTTAATAATTTCCCAAAAAAATAAAATAATGAAACCCAGTTTTCACCCGCTAAATGAAGACCATTAGACTAAAGATGACAAAATATTACCTCTAATCATGACATGGCACGATATTACATGATTCGCTTATTGGGTTCGGGTTTGGAGATCTGACTCGAATCCAATTTGTTGAATTCGGGTTGGAGATCTGACCCGAACCCAATTTGTTGAACCCCTGAAATTTAGAATTTGTGTCCTCTGCATTAACTCAAAAGGTAATCTGTTGAGTTGATGAATTCTGACCATCCGATCTGTTCTACGATTCGTGTACACTAGATCCGCACTAATATTAAAGGTCGCTATATCATAAGCACCGACCAGATTAGCTCTGTTTAAAATCTGACGGTTGAGATTCATTACATTCCTTTTTGAGTTGATGCAGAGGAAACGCATTGTGACATTTACGACGAACTCTTAGACCCTAATAAACTGGAGAGAAGGAAAGCGGCGTCCATTTTCAGCCGTTTCGTGGCAGTCTAATGGCGGCGGTGGTGGGGTCCGTGCCGCAGTCTAAGCCGATTGAACTCGCCAAAGCGGCATCCATTTTCACCCGCTTCGCCGCCACCGCCGGAACCGGATCCGAAGGAGGAGCTCAGCACGCAAAGGCTGCGTACCTCCGCCTCGCCTCCTCGGCGTTCGACTAGCTCGTGCGGCTACAAGGCGATGTAGGTGCGGGTGAGAAGGAAAAGAAGAAGAGGCTTAGAATGAGCAGCAATGTAGAGATTGTTGATTCGGATTTGAAGGTACACAGAATAAAGAAGTAAAAGGTACTTCTTTAGCAATTAGATGTGATGTTTCACATTTGGATAATTGTACTGATGTATTTGCTTGCCTATGGCCAATTTTTTTTTTTGTTTTATATAAACAGTTCAGGATTCATTGATATTGTTTTCTGAGTAAGTTCGAAATTCAAAGTTACAATTTTTGCATTGCTGTTATTGATGGATGGTTGAAACCAGTACAGAATCTGACATAATTTACCAGTATTTTACCAAAACCTGTAAGTTGAACACCTTTTACTATGTAAATTGAACACCATTTACCAGTATTATACCAAAATCTGTAAGTTGACATAATTTACCAGTACTATGTTACAAGATGCACAGGTTATACACATGCTGGTTATGTAATCAATTCTTCTCCAATTTTGTTTTATTATTTAGTAGATATGAAAACAGATACCTAAAAAGTAATATAGGGAAGAAATTGTGTTGATAGTAATTTTGGGTTTATTATTCTGCCAGATTCCATTGGATTGATTTCTCAGTGTGATTAGTTGATTTTTCTTTCTTTTTGTAATAGAAAACAAGTAGCGCTAGTATACAATTAATGATTTTGGCTTTATATAATGTTAAATTTTGTCTTTGTTTATTCTGTTGTATTTTTCATTGTGGTACTTGTCTTGCTTGGTACCTACCAGTTAATCAATGTGATGTCTGATGTCATGCAAACTACTTGTACTTCTGAATCGTTGCTGAATAAAGGTTTTCTAGAATCTTCTCCTTTTCTTATTCTTCCTTGAAAGTATCACAATTCTAGGTTATCTACATTTTCCGGTTCTGTTTCTAGTTAATACAAGTTGCTCCTTTTTGGATTCCCACAATGACTACTGTTTCTCAATTTTTATTTTAAGCAAATAATCATTGGGTTATTCCTGAGTATAAATAATACTTTGTTTGCGTATTATATAGTTCATAACTCAGAACCAATATTGGTAATCATTATGGGTATCTTAGTTTCTGATAGGCAAATAGGCATAGAATCTTCTGAAGAATAGTGCTTGCTATTATGCTGGCAACAAAATAACCTCTTCCTAGAGATTTGTAACGCAACCACTTATATGATACAAGATTTATGAGACTTTTTCGGTCAATATTTTTTATTCATTATGAAGGTTTGATGGAGACAATTTAATTCAATGTGAAAAGGTTTCTTTTATTTGGAATTAAAAACTTAGAATAACGCCAAATCAAGCAAGAAAAGTGCTTTTTGTATCTGGCACTCAAAAACTTTATTATAAACTCATTAATCATTTAAAGGAAGTGACACCAAATCTAACAATTTTCACATGATACAATCGGGTGCAAAAACAGAGCACCTTGTCAAATTAGGAAACCATATACTGTTAAATAATAGGTCATGAGTATATATGTCACACACGCAATGGTACTAAATCTCTACATTGCTTTTAAGGAAGCTTTTACAGAGCTTCTCCCAAAAGTCTCTTTCAGCATCATCATCTTCCAACTGTGCCTTTGCATCACTACCAAAATCTCTCTGCAAAAGCCAAAAATAAAATAATTAATTGATGTAACAAACACTAAAATTCAAAGTTTATAAAATTTATCATTTCTTTTGTTAAAAAAGTCTCTTTCTGCATCTCGTTCGTCATGTCTTTCTCATGCATGATGAGGTATAATTTGGTCATAATTACAAGCATATATATACATGAACTCATCAGACTATTATCAAAAAATTATGAAGAAATTTACTCGAGCAATAGCTTACATCCAAAAGTTCATTTGAAGTGAGACGGTCGATTAGATTCAACAAGATATCGTTCGTGTACTTGGGATGCCCTTGAATGCCAAAAATGTGGTCTCCAATGCAAAACATCTCGACTCCAGCCCTATCTGAGAATGCAAGAACTTCCGCACTGGGCGGCACCTCCAACACCTAGTTTTGAACAATAAACATTATTGATCCTAAACATATATCAACTTGTGGATTAATTTGACTTATTGATCCTAAACATATATCAACACCTAGAATAGTATATATATATACCTCATCTTGATGGCACTCAAGGATCTTAGCACAGGGAGGAATCTCCCCAAATTCATCAAGAAACCTACATTGAAACAAGCTTTCTGCCATTATCACTCTCCTAACTCCTACGTCCCATCCACTTCTCGCCTTCCCGACGCGGCCTCCCAATGCCCGACATAGTACCTAATAAATAGTCAATACATATACATAAAATTTTCTTCGTGAGATATAATGAAAATTAATATATATGTATAATTTCAATATCATGCTAACTATTGCACGTATAAGCTTACTTGGTGGCCAAAGCAAATTCCCAGGACTCTCTTTTGCATGGCATGAAGTTTTTGTATGAGGAAGCAAAGCCTCAAGATCCAGAGGTCATTTGCATATGCATCGTTGGGGCTTCCACTAATCACAAAACCGTCGTATTTGTTTAGTTCTTCCATTTTTGGGAACTCCCCATCGACCACCTGGAACAAGTCCCAGTTTTCGCCCTCGTCACCGAATGCTTGCACGAACACATTGAAGTAGCCGTTGTACATTTTAATCACGTAATCAGAGTCTTTTGCAGCCAAGAGAAGCGCATATCGCTTTGCATTCTCCCCCTTCATGGTTGCCAAAATGAGAATAGGTGGTTTCAGTTTTGAATTGGGCTTGTTGTTATAAGAGTAGAGGCTTTTCAAGGTCTATATTTATACAGAAGTGTATAGAGGTGGGGGTAAATATATTGACAGAGCTATTTTATCTTTATGCAGCACATCAGTCCTATGAACCTGTAACTCACAAGGAAAAACGAGTGAGAAATAATAAATTATTTCTCAGTGCCGATTGCTACTTAGATTATTGGATTCGAAGGAAATCCATATTCAGAATAAAATCACTCCACGAGAAATTATCAATTTAGTTCTATAATGACAAATGCAAATACTTAATAACAATAATCAATCGGTAATCAATATATATGTAATATTAACCAAAAATCAAATAACTATTAACAAGAATATTTGGGACTTAATCTTTACCACCACTAAGTCCGGTAACACTAACAAATACCACCTTGCTTATCTATGCAGACGCCCACCATAAACCCACGTCTGTCTTTACTCATATCCATTATCTGTAGTGTTAAGCTTATACCATTATAACAGTTCTGGTTCATAGTCATACATTTCAATTTCAATAATTCAGTTCAACGATAACGCAATTCAATAGAATATAAATATTGCCACACCATATAGGTAGTGACCAGTAAACAGACATTTACCATAGTTTTATAATCATTCAGTCATTCATAATATCCTCTACCCAACCGGTACTAGGTTCAGTTTAGGCTATTCATCATATACGCATAGGGATCCCTGATCAAAGTCTAGTAGCGATCTAGACTTTGAATTATGTATTAATTCTTTTTTTCCACTATATGGAGGTTCAAAGATTGTAGTATTCAATATTCAATTAATTCAGTCACTGTGGTCTCAATCAATCAATAGAACAAGAATAGACAATCGATAAACTATACCAAAATGATAGATCAGTAGACTTGCCTTTGCAATTCAGTTTAGTTATATTGTGGTATGCATATGATGCATTAGTTTAACAATGCAGTCAATAAATCATTTAAAAAAGAGTTAATTTCTTATGTACCCTTTAAGAGTTGTTGAATTTCTTATTTACCTCTCTACTCTTAATTATATCTCACATATCCCTCAACTCTTATTTTTCTTTTCTATTTACCCTTTGAATTAATAACCCACAATTAGATACTATCTAATTTATTTATTTTCCATTATACCCTTGTTCTTTCCCTTTGATCTAAATTTTGCAAAGGACACCATTGTTGTGCATCCTCATGACTCTTTATTTCAAAAATCTTAAAAAAAATTGAGTTTTAAGTGATCATGACAACTCAAATCTAATTTTAATAGGCCATAGAAATATGAGTGAGTCTATGGTACTATGCATATCACGGGTTGGTCCGTGCTACGGCTCCATATTCGAGTTTTCAAAATTCTAATGGTTGATCCGAACTGTTCATCTTGTTCTCCATATTAACATGTGTTTGGAGACCAAATTTTACATTTTTTGAAATTTCTTTACTATTGTTTTAGATTTATTTAAAATCACTGTTTTTGGATGGTTTAGAATTTTTAGATCAAGTGATTTTCTAAATATCTAAAAAATAGTGAAAAAATTTCAAAAAAAATGTAAAATTTGGTCTCCAAACACATATTAATATGGAGAACAAGATGATCGGTTCGGATCAACCATTAGAATTTTAAAAACTCGAATATTGAGCCATAGCACGGACCAACTCGTGATATGCATAGTACCATAGACACTCTAGAAATATTGTTCTGAATCCGATCCACTAAACTATTAGGTCGATCGGGTCAACGAATTAACATCTCAGGTTATTCTTGATCCGATTGAATTCAATTAGAAACGGCTCAGAGAAGTTGAGAGATCTGAATTCAACCTACGAAGCTATCATGTTGGGTCAAAAATAAAATGGTTCGGGTCAATAATTAGTAATATTATTAAATTATTATGAGTGATTAAAGGCTCGAAGATTGGTTCGGATCAATAATAAATTGGTTTGGGTCAATACTTTACATTGAAATGGAAATGGAAACATAAAGTAGTGAAATTTATGGTGTTTTCAAGAACTATCTCGTTGCAATATACGGTCTTTTCTCAAAAAAAGAAAAAAAATCAACAAGTCAAAACTTCAACTTAATAGTGAAATTTTAGATGAAATTCAAATGAAATGAAGAGTCATGATGATGCACAACAATAATATCCTTTGAAAAATTAAATTAAAGGGAAAGAATAAGAATATAATTGGAAATAAATAAATTAGATAGTATTTAATTGTGAGCTATTAAGTCAAAGCGTAAATAGAAAAGAAAAATAAGAGTTAAGGGATATATGAGATATAACTAAGAGTAGAGGGGCAAAATAAGAAATTCAACAATTTTTGAAAGGTACATAAGAAATTAACCCTTTAAAATACACAACGAGTTATAATTTAATTCTTAGTCATGAATCTCAGACTAATTCAATAACTTCTCACCTTATATCGTAGGGCAATAGGTGAGATCGCTTACAGTCTACTATTCTTATTAATCTCCGTCATAATTATGTTTGATATCGTACGGCAATAGATGAGATCGCTAGCAGTCTATTCTTTCATGAACAGTATTATTAATCTCTGCATATTTATGCCAATTAATAATTGTGAAACTCTCTGAAAGAGACCGGTCCGTAATCGGAAAGCAAAACCAACTTAAATTGTAAAATCATTTCTCTGTTCTTCTTCTTCTTCTTCTTTTTTTTTTTTTTTTTTTCATTTCACACATTTATCCTTTTACATGGTTTTGACTTGTCTTATTTTTCTCTATTTACAATCTATTCTTTCATGAACAGTATTATTAATCTCTGTCATATTTATGCCAATTAATAACTGTGAAACTCTCTAAAAGAGACCGGTCCGTAATCAGAAAGAAAAACCAACTTAAATTGTAAAATCATTTCTCTGTTCTTCTTGTTTTTTTTTTCATTTCACATATTTATTCTTTTACATGGTTTTGACTTGTCTTATTTTTTTCTATTTACAATTTATTCTTTCATGAACAGTATTATTAATCTCTGTCATATTTATGCCAATTAATAACTGTGAAACTCTTTGAAAGAGATCGGTTCGTAATCAGAAGCAAAACCAACTTAAATTGTAAAATAATTTCTCTATTCTTCTTGTTTTTTTTTTTTTTCATTTCACACATTTATCCTTTTACATGGTTTTGACTTGTCTTATTTTTCTCTACTTACAATACCCTTAATTAAGGGAAATTTAAGTAGCTGAGTGTTGCACTCACCAGTGGCCGCGTGGCCCTAGTCATTTGACTATTCTCCTTTTATTTTATATTTTATTATTTAAATCTTAAGTTTGCATTTCTTTATATATTCAACCTTCGTATTTGCAAGTTTTGCAAATTAGTTCAAATACTAAAAAAGAAGATTATAATTATAACTAGATGCTTAACCCTCTATTGCATATATTAATTTGTTTGATTTTCGAATATTTGACCATTTTAGAATTTCAAATTAACAATATATTATTAGACAAAGTAACTTAAATATATCAATTATGCTTAATAAAATGATACTTGACACTAAAATGCGATTTATTCTATAAAAACATATTTAAGCATTTCGTATAAAATTTTCAATTATTAATTATATATACATATTTGCAAAATGTTACATAATCAAACCCAAATTTTCGTTTATGTCCCCGTTAAATAAAGTTCATAGAGGAAAAAGATTACCTCTAATCATGACACGGCACAATATTACATAATTCACATATTGTGTTTGTGTTATATTTATTGGATAACCTTTGCCATTATTTGAATTCAATCAAAAAGATCCGTGCACAGATTCAGTCTATGAACGAATTTGGTGTACAGGTTAGGTCTGCGAACTGATTAAGATCTGTGCATAAATTCAATTTGCAAATGCGATAAAAATGAAATTCTAACTAATTGGATGATAATAATTTAATTTCGATTTATTAGAATGGTAACTAAAAAAACGGATCATGACACGGCGCGATATTACATAATTCACATATTGTGTTCGTGTTATATTTATTGGGTTCGGGTTTGGAGATCTGACCCGAACCCAATTTGTTGAACCCTGAAATTTACGACAGACTCTTAGACCCTAATAAACTGGAGAGAAGGAAAGCGGCGTCCATTTTCAGCCGTTTCGTGGCAGTCTAATGGCGGCGGTGGTGGGGTCCGTGCCGCAGTCTAAGCCGATTGAACTCGCCAAAGCGGCATCCATTTTCACCCGCTTCGCCGCCACCGCCGGAACCGGATCCGAAGGCGGAGCTCAGCACGCAAAGGCTGCGTACCTCCGCCTCGCCTCCTCGGCGTTCGACGAGCTCGTGCGGCTACAAGGCGATGTAGGTGTGGGTGAGAAGGAAAAGAAGAAGAGGCTTAGAATGAGCAGCAACGTAGAGATTGTTGATTCGGATGTGAAGGTACACAGAATAAAGAAGTAAAAGGTACTTCTTTAGCAATTAGATGTGATGTTTCACATTTGGATAATTGTACTGATGTATTTGCATGTCGGAGGCCAATATTGTTGTTTTATATAAACAGTTCAAGATTCATTGATATTGTTTTCTGAGTAAGTTGGAAATTCAAAGTTACAATTTTTGCGTTGCGGTTATTTATAGATGGTTGAAACCAATACAGCATCTGACATAATTTACCAGTATTTTACCAAAATCTGTAAGTTGAACACCTTTTACTATGTAAATTGAACACCATTTACCAGTATTATACCAAAATCTGTAAGTTGACATAATTTACCAGTACTATGTTACAAGATGCACAGATTATACACATGCTGGTTATGTAATCAATTCTTCTTGAATTTTGTTTTATTATTAAGTAGAAATGAAAAACAGATACCTAAAAAGTAATATAGGGAAGAAATTGTGTTGATAGTAATTTTGGGTTTATTATTCTGCCAGATTCCATTGGATTGATTTCTCAGTGTGATTAGTTGATTTTTCTTTCTTTTTGTAATAGAAAACAAGTAGCGCTAGTACACAATTAATGATTTTGGCTTTATATAATGTTAAATTTTGTCTTTGTTTATTCTGTTGTATTTTTCATTGTGGTACTTGTCTTGCTTGGTACCTACCAGTTAATCCATGTGATGCCTGATGTCATGCAAACTACTTGTACTTCTGAATCGTTGCTGAATAAAGGTTTTCTAGAATCTTCTCCTTTTCTTATTCTTCCTTGAAAGTGTCACAATTCTAGGTTATCTACATTTTCCAGTTCTGTTTCTAGTTAATACAAGTTGCTCCTTTTTGGATTCCCACAGTGACTACTGTTTCTCAATTTTTACTTTAAGCAAATAATCATTGGGTTATTCCTGAGTATAAATAATACTTTGTTTGTGTATTATATAGTTCATAAGTCATAACCAATATTGGTATGGGTATCTTAGTTTCTGATAGGCAAATAGGCATAGAATCTTCTGAAGAATAGTGCTTGCTATTATGATGGCAACAAAACAACCTCTTCCTATAGAGATACACATTTTAGTATGGATTAGAATTGAAGGAATTTCAAAGAATTACATATCGATGGGCTCCTTTTATTTTATGTACTTCCAAATTTCAAATTGATTTGGCTCTTTTTCATTCTAGATATAAGACAGTAACCTGCCTCTAACTTGTTCAACACCTGAATTTTTCGATCTGGACCTATTAGAATTTAGTGGAATATATGCTGCTATGCTGGAATTTGGTGACCTATGTGACAATAAGCTAGAATTTAGTGGAAGATAAATGATCCTACATTCCATCTTGCTTCTAGATTAATGGTCTTGTATAAAGCACAGACTCGAGATAAAGTTTTGGCAGTGCACTAGGCAAGTAAATCACTGCCTACCAGTTTACCAATTTCTAGTGGAACCTATTGTATTGTCTGTTTGGTTATGAGCTTAAATTATTAGCAGTGTATAAAGAAACAAACAGGTATTTTGTTTTTATTATCTAGTGCATAGTGGGGACCTATGAGTCCCCACTTGTTGACCTAGAAATCTTAATCAATCCCATATCTAGGCTCTAGTAGTAGCATGCTAGATTATATTCTCTCTTTCTCTCTCTCATGGTTCAAAACATGTCCTGATTCAATGAACCTCATTACTGGGAGAATAACAGCCTTATTGTTGGAGCAAGTTGCAATTTGAACTAGGAAAGAGGAATATTTTGTATGAAATGAGGACATATTTATGGAGTATCTTTGGCTGGATTCTATTCCTTAAACTCGACCACTGGTATGGCAACCAGTTGATAAAATGGATAAGTTAATGAATTGAATTTGGAAAACTTTGTACGTTTTTGTATCCTTTATATTGCTATTGTGTTGAATGTGGTGCACAAAACTAAGATAAGAGTCTTGTCCTTTTCATCTGTTGAAAATCTTACCAAAGTTATTTCATCTTACCCAGGCTGTAGCACTATTTATGCATGTTCAAATATGGTAAATTTAGCTAGTTAATGCCAAATAGCATTATTTTTAAAAGTATTAAATTTGGTTAAATAGATTAAATATTGTTTCAGAAATCATAGATGCAAGTTGGTGTGGTTTGATGTAATTTTGCAAGATCTTGCACCTTGATTTGCTTTACTTTTTTCTGTACGCACATCAATACTGCTCCCTATCATTGTAGTGTATACTGCTCTGCATTATTATTGTAAAATTCTCTACTCATGAGTATCAGGATTCTTTGGTATATTAGAATTTCCTTTAATTTTTTTTAATCATGGAAGGATATCTTCGGAGGTGCTATTTAGCTCTCTGTTTCTGGTTCAATTCACAAATAATTTGGGTATAAATAAAAGAAATGATAAATAAATGTTAAGAGTACACAATGATTTGTTTAATTAGTAACCATGTTTCTAATTTAAGGAGGGGATAGGGTTGATAATATTAGTTCCTGTGGAAGAAATGGAAGAAGGGAAATATTATTCCTGGTAATCTGAGATTCAAAGGAACCAAAATTATACATGGTAACCCCCTTCCCACGTTCCTAAAATGAATATCTTTATTGAAGGCTAAAATATGGATCTGAAGAACTAATAAGTGAATATAATCAGGAACCTTACAAATTCTGTTCCTTCTAATATGGTGACTCAGAGGTTCTCTGTCTGGTATTTTCATGTAAATTGTTTTATTGGAAACTTGGAATCTATTCCTAAGAACCTGACATAGAAAAGTACATTAGAATCAAGTTCTTTTTTTCTTTGTTGTATTCTAGTCTTAAGAATTTTTGCTTGTTTGGCATTAAACACATACTGATGGACAAGCAACATGTACTAGAGATGAAATTTTGTGTCAATGGTACATACAGTACATGAAAATTAATTATGCAATTATTGGCATAGCCAAGAAGAGTGCATGTAATTTTTGTTTTGAATATTGAAATTGAAAACAGTCCTGTATTACAAAATATGAATGAAGCACAGTTATAGGAATTACTTAATAATTATGTGTACCTACACTGGTAATACTGGTACCATTTAAAGTCTGACAGAGTAGTACTTGGTGGTGGCCTAGTGATTTTTTGTGTTGTAATTTCTTGTGATCTGAAATAATTCCAAAGTTAGTTGCTCTTCAAGGCAAAGATATCATGATATATTTCTACTTTTCTCTTTGAGTGGAGTTTTGCACATGAATTTGATTGTAATCAGTTTCTTTTTTTATCTTGCCTTAAATGAACGTAGACGGTTTTGAATTTGTAGTTCATTCCCTATTTGAAAATACTATTATTTCTCAATTTGGTATTGGAAAAGGACTTTGATGAGAACTTTGTCTAACTGCACTAAAACATAAATAATGTATTGGCATAGTTATTTATATAATTATTAACCTATGCTGTTATCTCAATGTAGTGGTACAAATCTGTTGGCGGCACCTGTTATTTGGGTTGACAGTAATGCTGTGTGAGTATTTATTCAAATTAAATAAGCTCTAATAGAAATATTTCAGTAATATGCAATATAAATATTTCAGTAATATTTCAGTAATTATGTGTAAATTAATATACTACATGGAATTAATAGGCCCACTCTAGATAGTGTGAAATGAATTGTACCATGTTGAGATCTGGAGAATATACTCTTATAAAGTTTAGTTTGGTGTACCTGATTCTGATTCTCTGCTTATTTGTTTCAAAAAACTCAACCAAAAGGGGATAAAAACACAATGCTTCTTCATGACTTAATTAATTCCAACAGATTCTCTCTGTTTGATTATACCCCTAGTTTTTTTTTTTTGAATCTTGCAAGATTTTTGTATTCTTTAATGTGAAACCGTGTGCAACAGCATATAATCAAACAAGGTGGCGCAGAGAGAAAAAACACTAGTTTTATTTGATTATTCTGTTCTAATTTTTTTATTGGCCTTGCAGTACTATAAGCTTTGAAAGAATTGAAGAATCTTGACAATTTCATATCCATTACTTCCATTACGATCAATGAACTTACCAGGAATTTGCCTTTCTAGATAATCTCTTTTATTGTGGGAATTATAATATGTTTTTGAGAAAATATTTAGCAGCCATCTTCATTTCTGCTATATATCATCATGACCATTAAATGGTTTAGTCCATGATAAATCATTAAAAATAAGCTGATTAAGAAAAGCCTATTGAATAAAAATATGATTAAACTGAATAATAATGTGATTAAATTGAGCTGTAAAAAGTGTTTTAAGAAACAGGGGTGGCATTGAACGAATATGCATTCTGTGTGAACATTGACTAAAAGCAGCATAATTCCTTTTTAACACCACAACTCATTAAAAATGAGCTTTTATTATCACGGAATTGATTTTTCACAATGATTTTGAGGGCCGTTAAAGATTCTATTTTTTATTTCTTTCTTTCTTTGATTCTAGGCAATAAGGCTTATGTTAGTTAATTAATTAATTACTAATTGAATATTGGTCCAAATTCCTACACTTAAATTGAGTACTGAAATATTTTTATTTTTCAGGTGTTGTAAGCATTACATTAATCATTAATTACTTAATTGCAAGTTGATTTCTCTTCCACAATTTTAATTGATAAAACCAGAGTTTTATTTTGAATAATTCCAATAATTGTATTATATGGTTCAATTGAAAGTAATATTGTAATAAATAATGCAATTGTTATATATTTTTTTCCTTGCTTCCGATTAGAGGTCTCAAGTAAACCTATTTAAATCAATACTTAAGTATCAAGAAACAATTTACCATAAAGACAAATTGCAACGCAAGTGCCATTCTTAATAGATGCACTTAATTAGCAGTAATTGGATTCCACTAAACCATAGTGACATCTTCATTGACTTCCATATGAGGAATCCTAGCAACCCACCACCACGGGTACATATTGACAGAGCTTTGTTGCTTCAAACAGCGCACAAACGATATAGACAAAATGAATAAGCATAGAGCTTATGTGCTGCGTAAAGCTAGAATAGCTCTGTCAATATATTTACCCCCACCTCTATACACTTCTGTATATATAGAGACCTTGAAACTCCTCTACTCTTATAACAACAAGCCCAATTCAAAACTGAAACCACCTATTCTCATTTTGGCAACCATGAAGGGGGAGAATGTGAAGCGATATGCGCTTCTCTTGGCCGCAAAAGACTCTGATTACGTGATCAAAATGTACAACGGGTACTTCAATGTGTTCGTGCAAGCATTTGGTGACGAGGACGAAAACTGGGACTTGTTCCGGGTGGTCGACGGAGAGTTCCCGAAAATTGAAGAACTAAACAAATATGACGGTTTTGTGATTAGCGGAAGTCCCAACGATGCATATTCAAATGACCTCTGGATCTTGAGGCTTTGCTTCCTCATACAAAAACTTCATGCCATGCAAAAGAGAGTCCTGGGAATTTGCTTTGGCCACCAAGTAAGCTTATACATGCAATAGTTAGCATGATATTGAAATTATACATATATATTAATTTTCATTATATCTCACGAAGAAAATTTTATGTATATGTATTGACTATTTATTAGGTACTATGTCGGGCATTGGGAGGCCGCGTCGGGAAGGCGAGAAGTGGATGGGACGTAGGAGTTAGGAGAGTGATATTGGCAGAAAGCTTGTTTCAATGTCGGTTTCTTGATGAATTTGGGGAGATTCCTCCCTGTGCTAAGATCCTTGAATGCCATCAAGATGAGGTATATATACTATTCTACTTCTTTTCCATAAATTACCAGACATAGTCTCGTCACCATTTTGCTATCCACTAGTTGATTATGTAAAGGATCACTAATGTTTATTGTTCAAAAATTAGGTGTTGGAGGTGCCGCCTGGTGCTGAGGTTCTTGCATTCTCAGATAAGGCTGGAGTTGAGATGTTTTGCATTGATGACCACATTTTTGGCATTCAAGGGCATCCTGAGTACACAAAAGATATCTTGCTGAATCTAATCGACCGTCTCACTTCGAATGAACTTTTGGATGTAAGCTATTGTGATGAGTGCATGTATATATATATGCAAATACCTCATCATGCATGAGAAAGACATGATGAACGATATGCGAAAAGAGACTTTTTTTGTTACAAAAGAAATGATAAATTTTATAAACTTGAATTTTAGTATTTGTTACATCAATTAGTTATTTTATTTTTGACTTTTGCAGAGAGATTTTGGTAGTGATGCAAAGGCACAGTTGGAAGATGATGATGCTGAAAGAGACTTTTGGGAGAAGCTCTGTAAAAGCTTCCTTAAAAGGAATGTAGAGATTTAGTACCATTGTGTTGTGTGACACATATATACACATGACCTTATTATTTAACAGTATATGGTTTCCTAATTTGACAAGGTGCTCTGTGTTTGCACCCGATTGTATCCTGTGAAAATTGTTAGATTTGGTGTCACTTCCTTTAAATGATTAATGAGTTTATAATAAAGTTTTGAGTGCCAGATGCAAATAGCACTTTTACTTTGTATTTTTTTTTCTTGCTTGATTTGGCGTTATTCTAAGTTTTTAATTCCAAATAAAAGAAACCTTTTCACATTGAATTAAATTGTCTCCATCAAACCTTCATAATGAATAAAAAATATTGACCGAAAAAATCTCATAAATCTTGTATCATATAAGTGGTTGCGTCACGCTTAGAAAACGGTTAAAGTTTTAAGTTCCTGTTAGTAGTATATTTTTATTTTTAAAGAAGTAATGCTTCCATTTTTTTTGTAAGTCCAACACTAAGCTCTCTCTGTTTTTTGCTTTGGGTAATGATTTAACAGAATAGTTTTGGCTTCATGCAGCACACATAATATGAATCAAAATAGTGCTGCATATGGTTCATGCACTGCGTGAAGTAAAAATTTCTCTGTTAAAACTTCATTATAATTTCCTTTAGCATGTACAAAAAATGAAATACTTTTTTTTTTGAAGGTTAAAAAAAAAAATGAAATATTTTTATCCATATATGCATAACTACGTGAAATGAAAGGAAGGACCACTTCAATTACTCTTAATTGAATACTTTTACCAGTATCTATCTTGGTTTCTGTAGAATATGTTCTTAGCACATTATTCTCTAAGTAAGAATATACAGGACCACCAACTTAAATTTTTTTGACAGTATGCAGATCTGTAGTTGTGTGCCTGAGATTCTCTCTGGGTGGCATGTACCAGTGCTTATCCCACCAGTAATTTGGTATGGAATCAATTGTGCACTATTTGCCAAATTGGGCTTGGATTGTGCTCGTACCAATGTATAGGCTTGGTTTGGAAGGAGACAAAATATATGAAATTAAAGTAGGTGGTCACAGTGCATGCCTTACTGCTTGTAGTAAAGAACATGCATATATACACAAACAGTAATTTGGTTTTACAAATTTAAATGGTAAATATGCTTCCTGATAAAACCCCATAATTTTGTCATATCAAAAGAAAACGAAAAAATTAATAAGATGGCTGGCACATGATCTTAGTTCATATATATACTTTAGTGTTTCTAAATCATTGTTATCAACTATTTTGACCGACTAATATTTTTCTTTTGACTAAATAATATTTAAAGAAGGCTCAAAAGTTGTTTTCATCATTACTCCCATCTTTATTTATGTTTTCAAAGTTCAAACAATCAATTCCAACCACTCAACATGATATTCATATATATATATATATTAAAGGAAAATGCTAATATGCTATGCGTAGCATAGAGGGCATCCGTGCAAAGGCTCAATATTTGAGTTTTTCAAAATTCTAACAGTTGATCCGAATCGTTCAACATGATCTCTATATAAATATGTACTTGCAAACCAAATTTTACATTTTTTAGATTTTTTTTACTATTTTTTTGATAGGTAGAAAATTACTTGATTTGAAAATTCTATAATCTTCAGATCCAGTGATTTTCTATCTATTTAAAAAAATAGTAAAAAAATTCTAAAAAAGGTAAAATTTGGTTTGCTAGTACATATTCATATGGAGATCATGTTGAACGGTTCGGATTGACTGTTAGGATTTTGAAAACTCAAATATTGAGCCATTGCACGGAGGTCCTCTATGCTATGCATAGCACCATAGCCAACTCCTTATATTAAAATATGCTTGGACACAATTTTATATTTTAAAAAAAAATAACTTTTTTTTTTAGATAGATACAATAATCACTATTTTTGAATGGTGCAGAAATTGTAATTTTGTACCTATCTAATAAAATATACATAGTAAAAAAAATAAAAAATTTGATTTCCAAGCACTATAAACTGAGTTAGTTTTGACGATGATGTATAATTCAATCCGCGACTCAAGATTGACCACCGAGACATAAAGAGTATGATTAATTTTGAGATTAAACGATGACTACATTGAATAACAAGTACCATAGCCATGAGGAGTACAATGTATTACTCTGCACCATGCATTGCCATGAATTGAAGAACTAATTAGTATACCTATCATACTAATAACAAATTAAACTAAAATTTTAAATTAAGAGAAAAAAGCGTCTCTAGTAATATTGAAGCGTATTGGAAAGCAGAAGTGCAAAACATATTTTTTCAAAAAATGAAAAACTGTACAACAGTCGCGCAATTGTACAGATGCACTCTCATGTAATTTACTCTGGTTGCTCTATATTCTATTTGTACATCCTCCTAGCAAACATAAAAATATTTGCAATTGAACAACAAAATATTAGTACCTTATCCGCCAGTATTAGTTATCGTCGAGCTGCTCTTCCAACTATCAGTCGTAGTATCAGAAGAAAAGTTTGTTTCACACTTTAAGAGATAAGTTTCTTCCTTTATTATATTTTCCTTGACCATTTTCTCTCCATTATAGTCGCCTTTTTCGATCATTTTTAGTGTCTCCAAAACCTCCTTCATAGATGGTCTCATTTCCCTATCAAGTTGCAAGCATCCAAATACCAGCTCAGCCACCAAAGAAATCATGCACCGCACCTCCCAATTTGAACTGAACCCGAGAGCCGGGTCCACCAACTCATCCAGCTGACACCTCTGTATTTTGTTTAATGCCATATTAACAAGGTTGATCTCATCTTTGCTCCTGCTCAAATCTACAGCCCGTTTTGATGAAATCAATTCCATCAAAACAACCCCAAAACTATATACGTCACTCTTGTCAGTAAGATGGTAGCACTGGTGGTACACCGGGTCCATGTACCCAGGCGTACCTTGAGGGACCGTTGAAACATGAGTCACATCCAATGGGAACAAACGTGACAAACCAAAATCTGCAACCTTGACATGGAAACCATCATGTAGTAATATATTATTTGTCTTGACATCTCGATGAATTATTGGGGTTTCAACTGCGTGTAAATACGCAAGAGCATTTGCAGTCTCAATAGCAATTGACAAGCGAACTGGCCAAGTTAATGCATTTGCACTAGAGTGGGGCCCATGGAGGTGATCGGCAACGGTGCCATTGGGGACAAACTCGTAGACGAGAAGCAGCTCCTGGCTGGAGCGTGGGGTGCTGCCATAGAGGGTAACGAGGTTCGGGTGTTGGAGATGGGAGAGAATTTCGACTTCGTTCATAAATTGCTCCGTGCTTTTCAAGCTGTTCTTGTAAAGATGCTTTACTGCGACTGTCCGTCCATCTTTGAGTATCCCTAGAAAATTTCCAATGTTAATTGTTAATCACTAATATCCACAAGCTCATTAATATCCAAAAGTGCTTTCTTTCAAAAAATAAAAATATCACAAGTGCTCCAATAGAAATCTGGCCTTTAGTTAGTAGGTATTTCAAATTTAGCTCAGGCTAAAAACAGAGATTTTTCTTTTTCAAAATAATAATTTTATTTTCCAAAAGTTGCCAAAGCATTTTGAAAAAAAAAGAAGAAGTTAATAAATGATCAATGTTGAATAAAAAAGACAAAACATTTACCTTACATTACAAATGATAGTATTTATACCTTTATATCAAAAAATGCTTTCTTCTAAAAAAAAATCATTAGTGCCCCAATGGAATTCAAGGCCCTATGTAAGTAGGTATATCGAACTTAGCTAGTCAGACTAAGATAATTTTTCTCCAAATTAATAATTTTATTTTCAAAAAGTTGGGAAAGCATTTTCAAGAGAAAAATAATAAATAAGGTCAATGTTGAATAGCCGCTACCAAGTTTTTTTTAAAAAAAGGTCAATGTTGAATGCCAAAACATTTACCTTACAATACAAGTGATAGTATTTACCTTTATATACAATGCCAAAACCTCCACGACCGAGCTCTTTTGATTCACTTAATCCTTCAGTTGCCTCCAGAAGTTCTTCATAAGAGAAAATCTGAGTGTATTCTGACTCAACCATCTCGGGATCATGAAAGTATTGATCAGAAACTTCTCTTTGTACCAGAAGCTTTGACGATGATGAGATCAATCTCAGTTTCTTTTGCTTGTAGAAGAGAAATAACAAACAACATAATGCAAGCACAAATGCGAATCCCACAACGCATCCTGAAGGGTAATCAAATCAAAGTGAGGATCATATCAAAGGGCAATAAATGTTTAAAATTTGATATTTCTGTAAGCTAGATGAAGTTGATTTTCCAAGTAGGTTTATTGAAGTTTCCAAAGCAACCACGCTAATTTTTTTTTTTTCCCAATTAAGAATCTCAAAGTATTAGTTCACATCCAAAAGAATGGAGCAGAGAAAGAGGTTGGTTGATTGAGAAACTTTCTAGAAATGCACTAAATGTAGTCAATGGAATTGGTTTTAATGTTTGAGAATTTTTCTCAATTAAATTGTATGTGTTAGTGTTTGATTATAGCTATTTGGTTGATTTGTATGCAGTCTTGGTTATAGGTTCTGCACTGAGGTATTAATTTCACAAATCCAAAGTGAGTAAATGCTCTGTTTGAATGGGTCCAACAACAAATGCTATTCTTAATTAGTTATGATAAACAATAATTCTCAGAATATTATTGAAGCCCTGCATGAAAAAGATATCTTAACTCTTATTCTAAATGAAAAAAAGTTTAAGAATGACATATATAAAATATAGAGATAACACAAATAGCATGTTTACTTTACTGTAAAACTAAAACAGAAGTGATATATACTTACCTATTATGACTCTTGTTCGCAAGCGATTCTCTGCAATATGGATAAAGAAAGAAATGTCACAAATGAATCATCAATTTAGATAGACTTCATACTTTCTTTTCACTGGACTGAACGTGAATAAAATTTGGAAGTACTAATAAAATACAGTTTAGTTCCAAAGCATGATAAATAAAAAACCAAATAACATGTGTGCAAATTGTTATCCTTTACACTGTTGATCACAAGTGAGTGCCAAGGTGTTGTTAGCAAAGCAATCAGGTTTTGTTAAAAGATCTTGATTGTCATAATTGATTAGTACATAATTATTACAAGGAAGTTTAGTTTGACATGAGATAGGGAGGCAGGGGCAGGGGAATAGGAAGAATAAGAAGAAAAAGAAGAAAAAGAAGAGAGAAGTTTCGTAATAGTTATACCTAAGTGCTATTCCTGTAACATCAACTAATTTCCCATTATTTGGCAAGAACCTTGAAAAAAAATTGGGAAAGGATTGAAAAATGGAAATTTCTTACCAGCATCTCCACGAAAAATAAATTAGAACTACATGGATCGATGAAAAGGAATCAAGAATACCAGTACTGGAAAAATAAAGAATACCAGTACTAGAAGAAAAATGTTACAGGATGCTTATGCTAACATTGAGTTAGGCATGAAGTAAAAGGCATCTGATTTGATTTTACAAGGGAATAAAATAATGCACAATAGGAAAAGGTAGCCATCCTTTTCAAAAAATATGGGAAAATTGGAAAATTTTCACATGAAAATATGACTAGGCAACATTGAATGAGAAATCAGAAAGAAAAAAGTTAGCTATTATTGTAATAACTGTTGAGAAATAATATAACCTCAGAAGATTCATCATCGGTTGTAAATAGGCAACAAATAGGCTAGCATGGCAAATACAGCTGTATAGCTATAATTGGTACCTAGCTTGTATTCAGGATGTAATTAGGCAAGAGATCCATCAATCTCTTATTAAGGAAAGCAGCCAACGGCTAATAGAATAGAATAGGCTATAAGTATACATGTATAGAGAACTTGTAAATCAGAATTCTTAATACAAAAATTCGTACTGTTCATCATTTTCTATCTCCCTCAAATTTCATCATGGTATCAGAGCAGAATTAATCCTGCACCACAAACAAAATTCCGCAAATTCAGTTCTTACCAGTATCTCCAAAATCAACCATGTCTCAACAATCAGATAGCACAAAACTCACAACAATAATACTCAATGGCAGCAACTACATCCCTTGGTCTAGATCTGTTACAATTGGTCTCGGTGGCAAAGGAAAATTGAACTTTGTCACTGGAACCAAAGAGAAACCCAAAGCAGCAAAAATCAACGAGGCTACTGCTGAAGAAACAGAAAAAATAGAAGAATGGGAGACCACAGATCGGATGATCATGTCATGGTTACTGAGCACCATGGAGCCAAGAATTTCGAATGTTCTCATGTATTCCGACACATCAAAAGAAATTTGGGACAAGGCAAAAAGAAGGTATGGCCAGCAAAGAAACTTTGCACATATATTTAGCCTCAAACAAGAACTTGCCCAAATCAAACAAAACGGCCAAAGCAACAATGAATTAGTAACCGAAATTATGTCCAAATGGGAAGAACTCAATGTGTATCTTCCACCAACAACAGACCCAAATGAAACCCAAAAAAGATCCGAACAGGACCTCATTTTTACTTACCTCGGGGCACTCGACACAACCTATGAAGCAATCCGATCTCAGATTCTGGCCTCAGCCGAAATGCCTAACTTTGATGATGTGGTGGCGAGAATCCAACAAGAAGAGTCTCGGCGGGCACTTATGAACCCCCAACCCCCAACCAACACCGACAATCGCGCCTTTCGAGCACAGCCATCTAACCCTAATCCGACGGCCAGGACAAAGGGGACCACAGCAGCCGACTGGTGCGACCACTGCAAGCGCGCATGGCACAACCGAGAAGGCTGCTGGGTGCTTCATCCGCATCTCCGGCCATCTCGGAACAAAGGAGAAAGGGGCGGCGCTAGAAAAGGCGGAACTGAGCAGAGGTTTGGAGGAATTAGCCAAGGGACGGGGTCTGATCTAAGAGGAGTAAGCCAAGGGATGGGGTTGGATCAAACAAAACCAACAGGAGCACTATTGAACCAGGCTGAACTGACTTCAGACCCTTCTGGATCCTCTGTGGCATCAACTGCACAGCTAAACCAACTTCTTACTCAGCTAAACAGTCTGTTACAACAACAGACAGCAGGTTTTGTACTGTATAATTCAAATTTATCTTCCTTTAAAAATAATAGCAGTAGTCCAAAACTTGCAAATTTGGGGCATAACACTAGTAAATGGGTTATTGACTCCGGTGCTACCGATCATATGACATGGGATCAAAATAAACTGCGAAATATTGTACCAACCATCGAATCACAACATGTACTTGTTGCAAATGGAAATAAAGTCCAAATTGAAGGTTTGGGTACCACAAAATTTTTCTCAAAAGATGTAAAAAATATTTTGTACCTACCGGATTTTAATTCAAATCTTTTATCAATTAGCAAAATAACACAAGATTTGAATTGCAAAGTAATATTTTCACCACATGAAGTGATATTTCAGGACCAAGAATCAGGGAAGAAGATTGGTGAAGGTTTTTTAAAAAATGGGCTTTATTATCTTGAAGAACCCATAAATAAATGTCATGTGTCATTAAGTCCAATAGACCGTGACAAATTACTGCATTGGAGATTTGGTCATCCATCTGATCAAGTTTTAAATAAACTGTTTTGTTATAATCTAGACTCTAGTCATTGTGATGTGTGTAAGCTTGCAAAACAAACCAGATTACCTTTTCCCTTATCTACTAGTATATCAGAAGCAAAATTTGAATTAATTCATTCGGATGTGTGGGGCCCAGCCCCAGTTGATTCTTATAACCATTTTAAATATTTTGTCACATTTATCGATGATTTCTCTCGTACTACTTGGGTTTATCTTTTAAAAGGAAAAAATGAAGTTTTTTCATGTTTTCAAGATTTTTTTAATTTTGTTGAAAATCAATATAATGCGAAAATTAAGATTTTTAGATCAGATAATGGGACAGAATATGTAAACAAAAACTTTCTAGAGTTTTTTAAATCAAAAGGAATCTTGCATCAAACCACATGCATTAATACACCTGAACAAAATGGTATTTCAGAAAGAAAAAAATCGTCACCTTCTTGAAGTCACTAGATCACTTCTTTTTCAAAATAATGTTCTAAAAACATATTGGTCCGATGCAGTGTTAACAGCAACCTATCTTATAAATAGATTACCAAGTGCAAGGTTAAAAAACATGAGTCCTCTAGAAATTCTCAAAGGTAGAAAAATTGATCTTGATCATATTCGAGTCTTTGGATGCACCTGTTTTGTACACATTAAAAGACATGACAAGTTAGACAAAAATTCTGTTAAAACTATATTTTTAGGATATTCTTCTGAAAAAAAGGGGTATAAGTGCTATGATCCGAAAAATTTTAAAGTTTATTTTTCAAGAGATGTGTCCTTTTTTGAAAACAAACCCTATTATGAGACAAATGAGCAAATAAACCCACCATGTCAACCAATTGTGTTGTCTCCAAATAACTTTGTTTTTCCAGAAGAAACAAATGAAGTACAGGTCATCACTGAAGACCAAAATGGTGAAACAACCTCAATTCATCAACATGGTGAAACAACTGCAATTTCTTCAGGGGGAGAAAATGAGGAAAATGAGTCAAGTGGAGAATCAATTCAAGAAGAAATTGCTGTGAGAAGATCCATACGACAAACCAAACCTTCTGTCAGGTTAAGGGACTATGTATCCCATCAAGTGATGTACCCAATTCAAGATTATATTTCTTATAAAAAGGTATCACCAGAATACCGGGCCTATTTAGGGAACATAACACACCAAACCGAACCTACTACTTTTAATGAAGCAAAACAAAACCCAGTTTGGCATAAAGCTATGAAAGAAGAACTTCAAGCTTTAGAAAAAAATGATACTTGGGACATTGTCTGCCTACCAAAAGAAAAAAAACCCGTAGGGTGTAAGTGGGTATATAAGATTAAGTACAACAGTGATGGTACAGTTGAAAGGTATAAAGCTAGATTAGTGGCCAAAGGATTCACCCAGACCTATGGTATTGACTACCAAGAAACATTTGCACCTGTAGCTAAAATGAGCACAGTTAGGATTCTGTTGTCAGTAGCCACCAACTTAGGATGGAATTTGTTCCAAATGGATGTGAAAAATGCATTCCTTCAAGGAGTTCTAGACGAAGAAGTCTACATGACTCTCCCTCCAGGTCTTAATACTACATTGGACTCATCACACGTATGTAAGTTAAAGAAGTCAATTTATGGTCTAAAACAATCTCCAAGAGCATGGTATGCTAAACTAAGCTCTTCTTTGTTAAAAAATAATTTTATTAAAAGCACAGCTGATTCTTCTATGTTTATTAAACATAGACAGAATTCTACCACCATTATTCTTGTTTATGTAGATGACATTATCATTACAGGAAATAATAATGAAGAAATTAAAAATGTCAAACAACACTTGAAAAATGAATTTGATATTAAGGATCTTGGAAAACTCTCATATTTTCTTGGAATAGAAATAGCTCACTCTAGCAAAGGCTTATTTCTATCTCAAAGAAAATATGTACTTGACCTGTTAAAAGAAACTGGTAAACTAGGAGCTAAACCAGCCAGTACCCCAATGGAAACAAACACTAAACTGGGGTTAGAAGATGGTGAATTATTATCTGACATAGGACAATATCAAAGGCTGGTGGGAAAACTAATATATCTTACAGTTACCAGACCTGATATTTCATTTGCAGTTAGTATGGTAAGCCAATTTATGCATGCTCCGCGTACCAGTCACTTGAGTGCAATTGATAGAATACTTAGATACCTCAAATGCACTCCAGGTCAAGGGATTTGGATGAGGAAAAATGGTTCTAATGATGTGGTTAGTTTTTCTGATGCAGATTGGGCCGGGAGCTGTGACAAAAAATCAACCACTGGCTTTTGTACCTTTGTAGGTGGCAACTTGGTAACTTGGAAAAGCAAGAAGCAGAATGTTGTCGCTCGTTCAAGTGCAGAAGCAGAATATCGAGCCATGGCATCCACAGCGAGTGAGCTTATCTGGATTAAACAACTACTCGGTGACATGAAGATCAAGCACGCAAAAACCATGCAAATGTACTGTGATAATCAAGCCGCACGACATATTGCATCTAATCCTGTCTTTCATGAAAGAACAAAACATATAGAGGTGGACTGCCACTTTGTTAGAGAAAAAGTGCAGTCTGGAGAAATAGAAACTCCATTTGTCAGAAGCAAAGAGCAACTGGCAGATATTTTCACAAAGGCACTTGACAAGGCTAGTCATCTAAACATACTCAACAAGTTGGGTTCAATCAATTTATTTGAACCCAACTTGAGGGGGAGTGTTGAGAAATAATATAACCTCAGAAGATTCATCATCGGTTGTAAATAGGCAACAAATAGGCTAGCATGGCAAATACAGCTGTATAGCTATAATTGGTACCTAGCTTGTATTCAGGATGTAATTAGGCAAGAGATCCATCAATCTCTTATTAAGGAAAGCAGCCAACGGCTAATAGAATAGAATAGGCTATAAGTATACATGTATAGAGAACTTGTAAATCAGAATTCTTAATACAAAAATTCGTACTGTTCATCATTTTCTATCTCCCTCAAATTTCATCAATAACATTGAACAGTCATAGGCTTAAAGTTTACTTAATCAGCCACCATCTTGTATCTTGTCTATATTTGAACTGATATCTCAAGACCTCATTAATTACGCCAAGGGGAAAAGAAAAATTTACATAAAGAAAATGGAACTGT
Organism: Carex pumila; assembly: GCA_033356055.1. Taxonomy (NCBI): domain Eukaryota; kingdom Viridiplantae; phylum Streptophyta; class Magnoliopsida; order Poales; family Cyperaceae; genus Carex; species Carex pumila. The sequence continues at coordinate 49,629 of JARJHM010000660.1, read as the reverse complement.
CCATAATTTACAAAGAGATTAAAATTAACAGGATAAATTAATAAAATGTGGAAGCTACTAACTTTTACCATTTTCTAAATCAAAAACCTCTGTCCAGTTTGTAAAGCAACCGGGCCACACTGCAAGATGATCCGAGTAACTAGCTGATAGCAGAGTAACCTGTTGACTGTCATTTTCGAATGAGAAAATGGACCCAAAATATGGGTCATGGGAATTGTCAGGCCTCAAACAATTCTGTGTGGGATTATGAACTATTCCATGAAACGGTGAGTAGCTAAGGTTGTAATCATTTCCAAATATCTTGGGTGGTGATTCTATCTTATCAGGATGGTAACATCTCACAGAAGAAAGGCTACTATTCAACAACTCATACATCTCATTGTACAAGTTAATAGGACTAGAAAAATTAAAATAGAGATTACCACAGCCAGATTTTTTCAAAGAACTACTAAGATAAGGATCTCGAACCGTAAAGGTGTTGTTGTCATATGAGATATTTTCCAATTGAAATGGCTTAGGAAGCCATACGAGAAATGGCGTTTTATTATTGTCACATCCAATCGTTAAATAACCCTGACAATTAAGACCCATCGTAAGATCTGATTGGAAGTTGAAAGGAGGTCTAATTTGAATAGAAGGTTCACATGGAAGTGTAGTTTTGCATGATGATATGGAGAAGCAGGGATGGAAGAAAATGAAAATAAGACAAGTCAGTACTAAAGCGGCCATTAAAGATAGAACCAACTGAGATATTAAGTTATAGCAATTTCAAAACTTTGGAGAAGACAAGGATACAGACATACTATTCCTGCAACCTTTTATATAATTTTCCACAAATTGACGATAGCACAGTTTCCTTTCATTTTGGGGTACGTATTAGATGACCTTGACTGTGATATTGAAAGATAAGACGTAAAGCCCCTACAATTTTGAAAAATATCACCACAAAAATAGTTTAGTTTCTACACTATATGCATCTCTTTAAGTACCGAAAGCATGAACAAAATCTAGGGTATAATTCATTAGAAAATAATAACAGCAATATAGTGGAAAAGGTCCCCAATTTCATATCACAAGGGAAATAAACAAGTCATTTATACCTCAATTCTTTTTAACAGTATGTAAATTTCAGAATATTTCGTTAAGGTACAGTAACTTGTAGATGGGTTACATCGGCCTAAATGTTAGAAAAATATAAGCTATAATCTTTTTCTCGTGACTTCAGTCTGGTTTTCTGGTGAAAAATTTCATGTTATTGTAAACATAATTATTCTTTAGGCTTAAAAGATAATTGACCTAGTCAAGGTCTTCTCTTATCGCCAAGTACCAGTCTTTACCACCAATTATTCTATCTTCGCATCACCTCGATCCTACCATTGACTGTGAAGTAAACTCAGAAAATATAACAAGAGAACAAACCTATTTATGACAGTTCAGTTTGAAATGGACAGTTCAGAACTTCAGATCTGTCTAAAATCTCTGATGACCTTTTTACGGTTTGATGAGAAGACAATTACGAAAGTTATTTAGACCAGAATAAAAATTAAAACAATCTGAAGCAACAGGTGGTCGAAATAAAAGAGAAGAAATGGCTATACAAATATCTCATTTCATTATCCTGGTGACCTTATACAGTGTTATATGTAGCTTGACCTTGACCTTGACCTTGACTTGTGGTAAATAACCACTTGACAGCCACTGTCATGTTTTTCAAGAAAAAGACTTGTGACAACTGACAAATAAAAAAAAATACTACTAAATTACACCACGGAGGAAGCTCCCTACAAATTTTTACTTTTATTCTCCTATTATACTACTTTTAAAACCAACAACCGACACTACAAGGTACAGCAACACTATAAACACAAAGGATTGATCTAAAAGATAATTAATTGTATTGAGATAAAGTATCTTTGAGTAAATTTCAGAGGAAAATGAGGGCAGTTTTTTAGTCTTCTGGAAAGACTTGGAAGATTTTGGCTTGTAGACTGGGCAGAAAGGAAAATGATATTAAAAAACAAAAGGCATTATTATAAGCATGGTTCTGAAAATCAGATTCGGAATTGGAATCGGTTTGTTGACAATGGAATCGGAATCGGATGAATCGGTAGGAATCGGCTGAGTCAACTTGGAAACTCAGATTCTTTTCCAGAATTTTTTTTTTGTATTAAATATAGGAAAAAAATTATGAAAAAATAATTAGTACAATGTAATATTAAGGTCACTTGTTCACCCCTAAAAAAAGAAAATAGAGATAGAATATAGAAAATGAAAGAAATTCAACAAAGAAAAAGGAAAAAGTTAAGAAAAAAAATCAGAAAACAATGAAGAAATGGACATGGCCATTAACGATAAAAATGGAGAGGAAAAAAAAGAGAAAAACGTTTGAATTGGAGGAACCAGCATTTAGGAAACGGAGAAAAGGAAATAAAAAGGAGGTGCTGAGAACACGGTTCACATTTGTTACAGCTGTGGCCCACTTAGCAGACTAATGTTGCTCTAAGAACCACGACCATGCAGGATGCACAACACTGTTTCCCTCTCACTTAATCCGACAAGTGGAGCCCACGCCAATTAGCCAATCAATGTCTGCTCACTCCTTAGCCTCTCACATCTGTTAGAAGGGTCCCATGGTTCATCCTTACGGTGTACGAGCACCATGCCCATTTATGACTGAAGACTCATTCCTCTTCATCGGAAACCCACTAAAAAATCAGAAAAAATGGGGAAAATTAAGATCCAAGTTCAAAAATCAAGTAGATGAGAATCGGTCCAGATAGCAGAGAATCGGCTCAACTCAGACTAAAATATGGTTGACTCGGTCTAACTCAGGCCAAAAATCTGATAACTCGGCCGAGTTAACCCAATTCAACTGAGTTTTGATGAAAAAATTGCATGGGTGTAAAACTCGGAAGAAAATCGGCTTGGACCGGTCTGATACGATTCTGACTTGGCTGAGTTAACTCAGATTCAGCCAATTTTTCAATCCATGATTATAAGTTAATAATAGTTATTGTTCTTAAGGTTATTATATAGTTGACTTAGTCAAAGTCTTCTCTTGTCATAATCTGAAAATGACCACCTGATTTAATTTTCCAAGTATCAGTTCTTCCAATACAATTACTTAAATATCTAAGAGTACTCTGTGCTATTATTGACTGACTTGTGGACTAGCTAGCCATAGAACCACCTACAAGTCTACATCAACCAAACATGATCTAAATATTAATATATGGGTTTTTTTATTTGGGAAACAAATCTGCTGTTATTCTTGAGAATCACATACAGGACCCTGCTTTTCCAAATCTACCCATTCATTTGTTTAGAGATTTGTGCATATAAAACAACATATTTTGAGATTTGTGCATTTAAAATAAATAGAGGGGTGGATTTGGAAAAGCAGGGTCGTGTGATTCTTTTGAGAATCATAGCATATTTATTTCCTTTTTTGTGACAGGATGCAGATCTGTAGTTGTACGCCTGAGATTCTCTCAGTGCAGTATTCAGTTCCAGTCAAGTTATCTGCAGATCCGACCAACTGAAACTAAACCAACTCCGAGCACCCAAAAATATAGACTACAATAATCTAAGATATAAAGAGCTAGCAACAATTTATAATCCATCAATCAACATAAAACAAAAGTTCGTTGTATGAAATACTCAAGTACCACAAAAATAATCAGCAATCTAGAGAAGTACCACGAAAGAAAATAAACAAGTTATAAACCATAACAATCAAGCCTAAAAATAAGTTCATAAGATGCAATGCTCTTGTATCATGACAAATGCAGTAATGTTCATGTGCAACAATTCTAGGAGTACATTTAGTTTACTTGTACTTCTTCATTATCTAATTATACTCTATACTTCATTAATCATGTCAAATGCACAGCGATTTATATTTACTTAGGTAGGGATAATACCATAGTATGATGGGGCAATTCACAAGGAGTGCTCCATGCCTCGATCATGCGCTACACATAACAATGCCTACATGATCCAATCGTGCGCTACACATGACAGCGCCTATGCGATCGATTAAAACTCATATTTGTTTGTAAGTAATGTGCTATACATAATAGCGCCTACATGACCTTAATCACGCACTACACATAACAGCGCCTACGTGATCGGCATATTTCAGAATTGAGTTCAAGCATGCGCTACACATAACAACGCCTACATGCTTGAAGAATTGCTCACCATAGCAACCATTTTGGTCTACATTTTTATATATGCAACATTATATCAAAGTTCATTAGGTTCTGACATAGTTCATTTACAACAACACGATTACGCGCTACATATAACAATGCCTACATGATCATTCTACTCTAGAATTCAGCTTCAAGTATCCGCTACACATAACAACGCCTACATGCTTGAAGGTTATTCATTTACGTGTAACCATTTCAGCCTAAGGTTCATTTAAATCAAACTCATGCTTCAGCTAAGTTTCTTTGTACCATGTTATACCCAACTTATGAAAAATATAATCGTGTCCCAAAAACAAATTAAGCATTCAAAACATTTCAAATCCATAACAAGCATTCAAATTTAATATGATAAACAAACATGTGAACAACAAGCAATATTCAAGAAAAATAGCAATCAAACAAGCCAAAACATTTTTCAACTATTGTTAAACCAAATGATTAAATTCATGACATGCTATGATCAGAACAGTAGATAGAGAAATCTTACAATGCTGGACTTGAGATTCATACATGCTCATTTAAAAATTGACTGCCTTCATCTCTATAGTTTGTCACCATACCAACCGATTTGGTTAACATATATAGTAGTGGGGATGTTATTACAAGGTCTACTAATTTTGGCATTTATACAAATTTCAGTGCATTCCCTTTATATGCATATATGCCTTGCAAACATTAACCATTACTCAATAATTGATCAATACTTACTCTATAACAATCAAGCAACCCAATTCAACCATTATAAGCAAACAATAAAAAATTAAGCAACCCAAATCAACAATTATAAGCAAGCAATCGACAATCAAGTAAACAAAATCAACAATTATAATCTAACGACCAACAATCAACAAAATTAGTTGGAAGGAGCTAGGAATAACTCGAAATCCACACCTTAGCAATGTCGAGATGATGTGATTAGCATGTTGCTAGCGGTGTGGATTCACTATACAATCCTGCTTGATCCAATCATGCAAAGTCCGTGCCTATGCCAAGTTATTAGATTGATTCGGGAATAGAATGACGTCTCCTGTTAATTTAGTCAGCCACCTCCTGTGCAACTTACGAGATTCCTGAATGATATGTGTGTAGGACATAAAGGAGTTTCTAATTTATAGGCCGATAAAAATTTGGGGACACATATTATACAAAAGTCTAGTATGTAATAGTTAATTTAAGCTTTTGAGAAAAACATTATATTTTTGTGTTATTTGACCAAAATGTATAAATATAATGATCCTAAGAATAAGATAGTAAATCAACATCACATATTGAATTATTATTAGACATATACAAATTGAGGTCTAGGTTGGGAACTTCTAGGTTGTCGACTATTTAAAATCTAAGACATTTATTAAGTGTTCTTTTCTATTTTTCCAATTTGCTCAACAGCTTGATTAAATTGGGACTTAAGACTCTTTCAAAATTCCTTCGCAATTAGTCTCAATTTAATCTAAAAATTAATCACAAATTACTCAAGTGCTATTCACAACCTAATAATAAGGCACCATTAATGACAACGCAACTAAAATTTTAGCATAAGAGATGAACAAGAGTGAAGAGTACCATGACCCAAAAATTAAGTGACAAGGAGCCTTGAGCACACATTTTCAGCACCTTCCCCTGCTTTGCTTGTGCTAGCTGGAACTAACCTGCCTTATTCTCAAATTTCTAGTAAAAACTCTAAAGGAAGAAATGTAGTGATGAGAATGTGGGATGGCAGGAGAGGAATGTAGTAGGTGGACTCACCAAAAGAAAAGAATGGAGATAAGAGTAAGGAATTAATTGGGAGATGACAAAAGGAATAAAATCAAGAGTAGCAAAAACAATGACACGTATGGGAGAGAGAAAATGTGGTTTGGTGAGAACATAAATATTTAAATTAGGTAATATAAAGAGAGTGGTTTACATGTGTCCTCTCAAGCAATTCCAAATTATAAAGAATTTTATACTTAACCCCTTTACATATATTATTAGAAATAACCATAGTTTATATTTTATTTTAAATACTAAATTTTCAATTATCAGAATACAGAGGCTTAAAATATATACTTGGAAATTCATACTTCCATTTTTTTTTCTGCACTTCACTTCAAGTTAGATAAATTTTGAAGTGTTCGATAATTAGGATGTTACATATATATATGTGGAGAGATCAAGTTGCAACAATTTTTGAGTTACAACAAGTTACTACAACTATTTTTTATATTTTCAAAGTCCAAATCGTCGATCCAAATCGTTAGATGTGATCTCTACAATAAAATGTGTTTGGAGACCAAATTTTATATTTTTTGAAATTTTTTTACTATTTATTAAGATGGGTACAAAAACTAGTCAAATTCAGACCATTGGATTTTGTACCCATCTTAATAAATAGTAAAAAAATTTCAGAAAATGTAAAATTTGGTCTCCAAGCACATTTTATTGTTGAGATCACATCTAACGGTTTGGATCGACGATTTGGACTTTAAAAAATGTAGAAAATAGTTGTGGTAACTTGTTGTAACTAAAAAAATGTTGTAACTTGATCCCTCCTCTCTCTCTATATATATATAAATACATATATATAAATGAGGAGGGATCAAGTAACAACAAGTTATAACAAGTATTTTCTACATTTTCAAAGTCTAAATTGTCGATCCAAACCGTTAGATGTGATCTCTACAATAAAATGTGATTGGAGACCAAATTTTAAATTTTTTGGAATTTTTTTACTATTTATTAAGATGGGTACAAAAACTAGTCAAATTCAGACCATTGAATTTTGTACCCATCTTAATAAATAGTAAAAAAATTCCAAAAAAATATAAAATTTGGTCACCAAGCACATTTTATTGTAGAGATCACATCTAATGGTTTGGATCAATGATTTGGACTTTGAAAATGTAGAAAATATTTGTTGTAACCCAAAAATTGTTGTAACCTGATCCCTCCTCCATATATATAAATACATATATATACATACATACATATATATATACATATATATATATACATACACACATATATATATATATACATATATATATATACATACATACATATATATATATATACATACATACATATATATATACATATATATACATACACATATATATATACATACATATATATACATATACATATATAGAAATATGCTAGCATGCTATGCATAGCATAGAGAGTCTCTATGCAACGGCTCAATATTCAACTTTTTGAAATCCTAACGGTTGATCCAAACCATTCATCTTGTTTTCCATATTAATATGTGGTTGGAGACCAAATTTTACATTTTTTGGAATTTTTTTACTATTTTTTTAGATTTATTGAAAATCACTGTTTTCTGCAAATCTGGACCATAACGAAAACAGCGATTTTCAATAAATCTAAAAAAATAGTAAAAAAATTCCAAAAAATGTAAAATTTGGTCTCCAAACATATATTAATATGGAGAACAATATGAATGGTTCGGATCGACTATTAAGATTTTGAAAAGTTAAATATTGAGCCGTTGCATGAAGGCCCTCTATGCTATGCATAGCATGCTAGCATATTCCTACATATATATATATATATATATATATATAGAGAGAGAGAGAGAGAGAGAGAGAGAGAGAGATAGATAGAGGAAGGTTGCTCTAATTCCCTAGTAAAGTAATAATGACTATTGGAATAGGTCTAGGCTAAGCCATTTGAATAGAAACCGTCATTACATCAAGACATGAATAAAAGACAAATAGGTAGTAGTAAAACCAACGGATAGTTGCCGAAGGCCTCTAGACTTCCCCTCATTGTTATCAAACCTTAGAATTCTCTCTCTCTCTTACTTGGAACAAGCATGCACTCCGGGTATTGAACCCGAAAAGAAAAGAAAATTGCAATATCCCCCAATTTACATTATTGCACTTGTTTTATTATTAGTTTATTTTAGTGAAAATTATATTCTCTTGTTTTCCATTTGATTGATACCTCAAGTACTACAAAGACAGATTGTGCACTTGCAATAATCTTATTTTGTGTCTTTGGGTTTTTGTAAATTTAAGAGCTAAACGTTGAAAATAGATCACGAAAAATCTATACCCTTTTTCCACATCAATTTAATGGCGGAGGCTTGCACCTGTCAAGAGTTAAATGTCTCTACAATTAATAAACTTCCTTGACAATTAATCATGAACAGTAGACCATCAATGGTGAACACAAAAGAAGCAGAAACGTTCAAAGCTCCCATTTCTCCATGAGGCTTTCCCTGTCCCAACTTCTAAGAGGCAGGCATAATATCAAAAGGGGAACATCCAAGGTCTGAAAATACAACATTTTTGCACCCCACAATTATACAAATTATACAAATTATCAAATTATTTAATAATTATTTATTATTATTTGTCTGTTATCCGTTAAAGTGAACTTAACATATAAAAGTATAGAGTACATATAAGACGTAGCTACTGATAAGGACAAAATTCTTTCTAAGGAAGAGAAATAAGAATATAATTCCTTTCTATTAATTATTAAACATATTTTCTTCTCTTACATCCATAACATAATACAACCCTATTAATAAACTCTTACCATTAAAGTAAACTCTTAAAATTCATACAAGAATAAATGTAAAACAGAATTCTAAACAGCAGCACTTAAACCAGACACTTGGTTACTAAAACTGCCTTGACTTTTTATAGTGAACTCCAAACGACTTAATACCAGAACCAAAACCGCCAGACACTTGCCCCTTCAACTTATTTAATATTGTCTCAAACTCTGACTGTGTTTGAGTTTATTCTTTAACAACTACTAGCAAATAACCTATTTATTTCATTCTCTGCATGAGAGCCATCCATACTGGTAATAGCATGTGGTTGACTTATTTAAAGAGCGAAGGGTTCCAGCAGAAGCAGAGAACTTATTTTTTTCAGATTGCTGGGTTTGTTAAATGCATCATTGAAGTAAATATAAAAGGTCTCCATTTGTCTGCACTGATTAACAAGTATCTCAAATACTGTCATGGGAACATCAGCTGGGTGAAGGCATGCATGGTTTACTCTCTTCCATGCATCCTCGCAAAACGACTGGAACTTTGCAGTTGTTTCTTCATGTGTTAATTTATGTTCGATTTTGTAGCACTCAAATGTTGTTGGCCCTTGCCCGGACATAATTATCTCACGCTGCAAGCATCAAATGAAAACAATTGTGAAGCTAGAACTATTACTTAGTAAAAACTTTGGTTTTCTTAATCAATGCATTCAATTTTCCAGTTTGAATCGAAGTTGCACTTTTCCAATAGCTTGATTTTTGTTCTTACCATAAATCATGAATCCCTTTTCTGGATTCTTAAATATTTGATCTGTGGTAGATGATCAGTTGGTTCCCACGAGACTATATATATTTATGTGTAATTCGACTAGAGCAATTGATCTGAAATATCAAAAGCAATACATAACCACTATTGGAAAAAATAGAATCAGTATCGGTTCACAACCGATCCTGATGAGGGCGACACAGATACCAAACAAATCTGTATCGGTTGTTACAACCGATACTAATAGTTACTATCTGCATCGGTTGTAATTCACAACCAACACAGATCTAAATTGTAAATTAAATTTTTTAAAATTTAGGGAAAAAATATCAGCATCGGTCGTATTGTACAACCGATACAGATGTATATTTCAAATTAGATTTTTTAAATTCGGAAAATAACTATCCGTATCGGTTCTTACGTAAGAACCGATACTGATTTGTGTTTAAATTCAGAAAATTACTATCAGTATCGGTTCTTACGTAAGAACCGATGCTGATACTCTATTGAATTTTAATAAAATATTTTTTATTAAATGGCCAGCTTCCATATTTATTTAGCTGGCCGAAATTTCAAATGATCACAAATCCTAAATTATCAATAAAACACATCCTAAATTAATTTTCAATAAAACACATCCTAAATTAATTATCAATAAAACACATCCTAAATTAATTATATATCATACACATCCTAACTTATTACAAAAAATTCATGTTCCTAACTTCCTCTCGTCTTAATTTCTTTCAGCAAGACTTTGGCCCACATTTGGCGAAAGTCGGCCAAGCGTTGTAACGTATATTTAGCGGGAATATCCTGCATTTTTAGAATTTGCGAAGAGCATATATATACAATTAAATTGTGTATTTTATTATATTTGAAGCAACAATTCTTATTTTTGAAAAATTTATAAATGTATATATACCTTCAATTGCGGAAAAACATCGAGACAGTGGTTTATTATGTCTTGCATGAGCAACATGGTATAATATGCACATTCCCAGCCGGCTGGTTGTTGTGGGCACTATATAACAAGTTTGAAAAAAATAAAATATTTGTATTACGAGCATACAAATGGCTTATATGTATATTCATTATAATTATATCGCAATAGGAACTATTACCTTGCAATCGTTACGAACCGTTAAATAAGCACCCATTTCCTTTATGAAGACGCTGTTGAAATATGAAAACATTGAACAATCAGTACTTACGAGACATTTTTGAAATTATAATATAATAATAAAATCATTAGTATTCTAAAAAAACGTAAAATTTAGGAAAGACACTTACTCCTCGATAGCAGCACTGATCATCCGCATTCTTTTACCTTTCTTATCGGAATCGTACACGTACAATGCACGTTCTCTTGGCATAAGCACGACCAATATCCAATGATTTCTGCATGTTAGGTTTGTAGCATGTCATATTATTCAATTTATATGAATTGAAAGAAATATAATAAAATTAGAATATATATATGTAACACTAACATCTGATGGTATGGTATGAAGATTAATCTCTTGTCTCGATTTTCTCGGAGTGCTTTCCCTATGTATTGAAGAGCACGTCCTCGGTCATCATTCAACAGGGTGGCATTCGTTTGACTGGGGTCATGAAACCAACCTGCTCATCGGGATATTCCTCCTTGAGGTATTTGTGCCAATACCTACAAAATAAAGACACAAAGGTGATCTCAATTTTGTGAAATTTGAACTACAAGTACTAAAATTCTGCAATTATTACAAATATTAACTCACAGCATCCAGATCTGAATAACTGGTACAGTGAGCCACTCCCGTGGAGTAAGCAAGGCCACATAATCATCTGCATAGACGCGTATGGAGTCATCTAAACATAAAAGATCAGCTGGGAAATCGATTGCGATTGGGCTGCCATCTAGCTCCAAAAACCGATCACAAATATGTTTGAATGTCTGTCCCAGCTTGTCAAAATTGATACCATCAAATGCCTTGCAGTGACTCGTTGCTTTCGGGCCTCCAGGAATAATCATTTCTTTGCTTGGTTCCTGCAAAATTTCATAATAAATTGAAGTAAAATCCAAAATCATCTACAACTCTATCACATAGATACTAATTCGGAAGTATAAGAACTTGTAATAATAATATACCTCATCTGAACCTATCACTATCATGGACATCGGCCATGCAGTGAAACTGCCGAGGGCATCCTTTAGGGTTTCTTGCTCGCCATTTGGTATAGGTAATGGGTGATATATGAAGTCCGCATCTTTAATATCATCCACCATCACTCTTGCATGGTCGAGCGGCATCGGTCTGCCGTGAATTGTTCCACCGGGTGCAACTGGAACATGAATTGTCCCCACGGCTACTGTAACAGTGTTCCCATTGACAGCTGCCTAGAGTTTGCAGCTTATTTCTGCCACCTGTTCAGATATACGTATTTACTCGAATAAACTAAAACGTATGAACAGTACAACATGTAATGGAAAATAAATGGTGAAATTTGAATATTATTGAATTTGAATTTGTATTACCTCATTATACCCAGAAAGATCTGCAATTGGTTTGACTGACTGGCTGTTGCTCTGAAGGACTGTTGGGGTAAACGTCTGAACTTGTTGGCCCATTGATTGCTGAACCAAAAGTGCAAGTTGAGACTTCATTTCTTCCCTCATTTTTGCTTCTAGTCTCACCTCTATTTCTCTTACTTTGTTCTCCATTTCTTCCCTCAGTTCTTCCCTCATTTTTTCTTCAGAACTCGAGGGAGCGCGTCTCCTCCTTATTGAGCTCTTCTCGTATGTTTTTCTGATAGGAACCAAACATCCCACTCCTCTCACCCTCCCAGGATGTTCCGGATTTGACAGAGATTTTCCGAGAACATCGTCGTATCGTTTGACAGCCAACAAGCCTTGTTTTAGAGCCGCCTCTTGTTCTCTCTGGAATGACAACATGTTATAAACTAATAAATAAAAGTAGAGGTTTCAATGAATGACAATATCTAAAATTCTTACAATAAACTAATAAATTAAAGTAGAGGTTTCAATAAATGACAATATCTAAAATTCTTACAATTTTCTCGATGACCGGTACGTATGTTTCTGGATAAAAGCATTCCTTGGTCTCCTTATTGAGCTTTTGTCTTCCTAGTCTCCAGGTGATGTGCCTATGCTCAATCGACATATCAAGGACCTCTTCTGGTTTCAATGCACTTGTTGAGCCTTGGGAAGACGGATCACTAGATGCTTTCTCGTCTGCAATCGTTTGCATAGCATCTGTAAGCCTACTCTGAAAACCCTCGCCCATGTAACCTCTAGATCCTAAGAAATGCGGATACTCGTTTTTGGCCTGATTCTCCTTTCCAACCTTGCTAGCAGTCTACAATTAATATGTCACGACAATCATTGTAGGCCTTAATTATAAGAGAATTTGAATTCTTACTTAGAGATAAGGTAGGTGATCCGCAAAAATAAACATACCTCAAACTCCTCCGTCTCTCGATACTTGACAAATACCTCCCAGTCTTTTTCTTCCATATTTTGCTTGGCAAAATTGGGCGTCTCACCCGCGCGCCACAATTTAGTCATCTCGGATCGCCACCTCCGGTGACAAGTTGCCATCTTCTGATAATAATAGTTCCTTACTTTTTCGTCATCTTTTATACCCCATCTCAGCTGCCAAAAAAATAGAAATCAAAATTTAGAGTTAGTTAATATCAAATGAAAGCTTGTGAACTTAGTACTATGTTATTTACCTTCAGTGTTTCCCATATTTTCAGCTTGTTCTCTTCTGGAACATCTTTCCACAATACGAAACTTATAGGAATATTCCTTCGCACCAATATACCGAATTCCGTTGGAAAATACATTGTATCCGTAGTAACAACCGGCCTGTGAAACTTGTCAAGTTCCAGCTCTTTCCCTTTCTCGTTAAACTTCTCCTTGATTACATTCAGCCCTCTTCCTCGTTTCTTAGCCGAGGCTGTCTGACTATTGCTTTCCATATCTGAATTTGCAAGTCCAGATAAATCCAAACTAACTTCAAACCAATTCAAATTAAATCAACAAATAAATCCAAACCAATTATTTTGGTTTGGTAACTAAACCAATTATTAACCCAAATTCTAATGTACCAACAACAACTTCCAAATGTCTAACAATTAATTTGGTTCTTAAGCTAGGTACCAACAATTATTCTAATTAATGTACCAACAATTAATTTGGTTCTTAAGCTAGGTACCAACAACAACCGAAACTCTAATATACCAACAACAAGAATTAGCAACAAGAATTTTCTAAATTCAATTGGTACCCGAATTATTTCTCAAATTGGTACCTCTTAAATTGGTACCCTAATCTATCAAATTTGTAACAAATTACTAACAAGTATATTCTTAAAATACTTGGTACCCTAATTAAACAAATTATTTCTAACAAATTTCTCTCAAATGTCAAACAAATCTCTAAAACAATTTCTAAATTCGGTTTGGTACCCGAATTGTAAACAATTTTTAAATTCGGTTTGGTTGATTTGAAACCGAATTGATTTGATTTGATAATTTGAAACTACTTAAAATAGCAAACTTACCTAAAACGAGAGGCGAGTGGACTGAGAGGAGAGGGCCGAGCAATGGAGCCGGCAGAGGAGAAGATAGGACCGGGCCACCGGAGCGGCGGAGGAGAAGAGCAATGGAAACTCAAAACGCACGCCTAGGTCACGGCTAGGTCACGGCGAAGGAGAGGGTTTTGAGGTTATGAGGTTTTGGGTGTTTTGAAAAATTTGTAAGTTTTAAAGAATATAGATGCACCGGTTGGAGAGGGAAGCCTATCAGCATCGGTTCCTAGCTTAAAAACCGATGCTGATAGTTATCAGCATCGGTTTTTAAGCTAGGAACCGATGCTGATAGTGCTATATATTTAAAATAATGCGGTTTTTTATCAGCATCGGTTCTTAAGTTAGGAACCGATGCTGATAGTGCTATTTATTTAAAATTGTGCTTCTTATTTATGAATGTGTATGTTATTTTAAAATATTAAAAAAAGGAAGTTTATGTGTTATTTTATATTTTTGTATTTTAAAATTTTAAAGAAAGGATTTTTATGTGTTATTTTATATTTTTGAATATGTATATCATTTTAAATATAAAAAAAATGTTTATGTGTTATTTTTTATTTTTGTATTTTATTTGTTTTTTTTTAAATATAAAAAAACATGTTCATGTGTTATCAGCATCAGTTCTTAAGTTAGGAACCGATGCTGATAGTGCTATTTATTTAAAATTGTGCTTCTTATTTATGAATGTTTATGTTATTTTAAAATATTAAAAAAAGGAAGTTTATGTGTTATTTTATATTTTTGTATTTTAAAATTTTAAAGAAAGGATTTTTATGTGTTATTTTATATTTTTGAATATGTATACCATTTTAAATATAAAAAAATGTTTATGTGTTATTTTATATTTTTGTATTTTAAAATTTTAAAGAAAGGATTTTTATGTGTTATTTTATATTTTTGAATAACCGATGCTGATAGTGCTATTTATTTAAAATTGTGCTTCTTATTTATGAATGTTTATGTTATTTTAAAATATTAAAAAAAGGAAGTTTATGTGTTATTTTATATTTTTGTATTTTAAAATTTTAAAGAAAGGATTTTTATGTGTTATTTTATATTTTTGAATATGTATATCATTTTAAATATAAAAAAAAATGTTTATGTGTTATTTTTTATTTTTGTATTTTATTTGTTTTTTTAAAATATAAAAAAGCATGTTTATGGCCCGTAAAGTGAATTTCTCCTTGCTGTATGCATCATACATTTGCACTCCGGGTTGCCATAATTCTTTTAAATCCTCAATCAATGGCGCTAGATACACATCTATGTCGTTCCCAGGCTGTTTGGGTCCTGATATGAGCAAGGTCAACATGATGTATTTGCGCTTCATACATAACCAAGGCGGAATATTATAAATGCACAATAGAACCGGCCAACTGCTATGCTTGCTGCTCATGCTACTGTGCGGATTTATTCCATCTGCACTCAGCCCAAGCTTTAGATTTCTAGGGTCACGTCCAAATTCAGAAAACTCTCTGTCAATATTCCTCCACTGAGGAGAATCAGCGGGGTGCCGTAATTTCCCGTCTTTCTTCCGGTTTTCGGCATGCCAATGCAGTAATTTTGCATCTTTAGCATTTGAGAACAAACGTTTGAATCTCGGTTTTACGGGGAGGTACCACAATGCTTTTGCGGGAGGTCCTTTATTCGGTTTACAATCATCACTTTTATCACTGACAATCTGCTTTGGTCTGTAACGTGATGCACCACATTTTGGACACTCATGAAGGTCTTCATACTCATTTCGATATAATATACAATCATTTGGGTATGCGTGTATTCTTTGAACTCCCAAATCAACTGGGCACAATATTTTCTTCGCTTCGTAAACATTGGGTGGTATCTCGTTTCCTTCCGGAAGCATTTCTTTTAAAGTCTGTAATAGCTCAGTAAAACTTCTATCACTCCAACCGTTAGATGCTTTAAGGTTATACAATTTTAATACACCTTTCAATTTTGAAAATTTAGAACAACCAGGATACAATTCCTTATTAGAATCATCGTACAAATTCTCAAACAAACAATATTGCTTATCATTATCAAAATCCTCTTCTATATCATGTAACATTTGATCAAAATTATCACATTTATCTACCACTATATCATCATTTTTTTCGGTATGATACTCCTGTTGCTCAGTACGAGTACCTACGTCGGTTTCCAATCCCCGTAAGTCATTCCCCTCATCCCCAACGGTATGGTATTCCTGATGCTCAGTACTAGTACCTATGTCGGTTGGAAAACTCTCACCATGCCATATCCAACACTTATATCCTTGCTTGAATCCACGATGGATTAAATGGCTCCTCACTTGGTTCGGGTTGGAAAATTTTTGACCATTGTTACAATCACGACAAGGACACGACATCATTGTACTCCCCTTATTCGCCATATCTTCCATAGCAACTCTGATAAATTCCTCGACACCTGTCGTATATTCATCCGATAGACGTGATGCTTCGTACATCCAACTGCGGTCCATCTGCAATTATAGTAGAACACAATTAATTTAGAACAAGCTTGGGGTACTAAATTATATTCACAGTAAGGCTTACATGGGGCCTGGTTACCATCCTATCCCACTCTTTGAATACTTCGTCTCAGTAGTGACCACTTGTTAGTCGTGTTTTAGTATTTAAAAAAATTTCGGCAGCATTTCTCCTTAGTTCCCCAAGTATTCGGGGAACTAATAAGGAGAAATGCTGCCGAAATTTTCTTAAATACTAAAACACGACTAACAAGTGGTCACATCCTAATTGAGACAAAGTATTCAAAGAGCAGTCCCAAAACGAGGACTATTCAAAATTAATCCCTAATGGATTAATTTTGAAGGGGTATCATGACTTAAAGGCATTAATAATGCGGTTTTGGCTCTTAAGACAATACTCTAGCTACATACTTACTACAAATCTATTTAGTCTAGCTATTGAAATACACATTTATGCACAAAACTAATTAAACATGAGTTTTATGTTGTACTTACAACTTTTTTAGATGCCGTACCGAGTGAGATGAAGATCGCTGCACCAAATCTCTCAATAATAGCGAAACTACAAAATTAAACTATCGGAACCTAAATAAGAGATGTATATATATATAACATGGACTTGGCTACGGTGCTATATATATATGGGTTGCATAGAGGCCTCCCGTGCTACGGCTCAATATTTGAGTTTTCAAAATACTAATGGTCGATCCGAACCATTCATATTGTTCTCCATATTAATATGTGTTTGGAGACCAAATTTTACATTTTTTGGAAATTTTTTACTATTTTTTTAGATTTATTGAAAATCGTTGTTTTTCAAACAAATTTGGACCATAAAAAAATAGTAAACAATTTCCAAAAAATGTAAAATTTGGTCTCCAAACACATATTAATATGGAGAACAATATGAATGGTTCGGATCGACCGTTAGTATTTTGAAAACTCAAATATTGAGCCGTAGCACGGGAGGCCTCTATGCAACCCATAGCATATTAGCCAAATACTATATAACATATATATGATGCATGCTAGGGTATATATGGGTATATATCAAAAGCTCAAATATAGCATGCATGTGCAAATATAGTTATATCAAAAATTCATATATATCATGAATTTGCTCATCTTCACATATAAAGAAAAGCTTAAAATATAAAAATGTATTAAAACCTAAAAGATAGATTAGGGTTTATAAAATGGGCCGAATTAGAACCTAAATTGTGCTAGATCTAACATCAAACTTGAGAAAAGAGATGATTAATCAATTAATGAACCTGAGAACGAAGAGTGAGATAGCTGATCAATGCCCAGTAAGACAGCTGCTGCGCCAAGCAATGTAGGAAGAAGAAAGAAAAATAATTCTGGGCCCAGAATCAGACTTCGGGATAAAGCTAAATAGGCACTATCAGCATCGGTTCTAAGCTTAGAACCGATCCTGATACTTTGACAATCAGCATCGGTTCTAAGCTTAGAACCGATGCTGATAGTATCTGGATCGGTTCTAAGCTTAGAACCGATGCTGATAGTACATGTGATGTCCTTTCATTAGCTTTTAGTATCGGTTTTAGTAATAGAACCGATCCAGATAGGTATTAGTATCGGTTGGTTAGTACACCCGATCCAGATAAGCCGATCCTGATTCCTGTTTTTTCACTAGTGAACCAAACAACAAAATGAAAAATCTATTTCCTACTCTTCCCCAGCTGCTCATCGTATACTAAATGACTTTTCAATTTATAGCACACCAAATCAATTACTAAATCATCTTTAATATAATTAGGTCATTTTGGTACCTCATGACTTATTACATCGTCGGTGTATCTAACAAGTTTCATGCAATCCACGGCGACATCTGGGAAAGTATAGAGCCACTGAAAGACCTCTTTGGTGATGACTTCCCCTGGAGTTCCTAAGAAAGGAAAACCAACCACGAAGTTGCCAACATTGCCGTCTATTGCGGGTTTTTTGCGCTCGTGGAAGGATGGTACATACCCACTCACACGCCACTCCACTTCTTGCATGTAACCATCAATAAGTGTCTTAACCTATGTATATAAATGTAAAATGCATTACACCTTTAAGATCCAGAAAATTAGATATATATTTGAAAAGCCAGGATGAGAATAATTATCAAACAGAAAGTATACATATTAATGAGGAGGTATGACACCTCTGGATTCTGCACTCCTAAATTTTTTAAGCTTGATATGTTACTTGTAATTATTAATAATCCACATAAATAAATAATATAAATATGCAGAGTCCGCCATAATGAGAAAAACATGGTATCATACCGACTTGATAATGTATGGCATACGGTACTTCTCACTAGGCTCTAATTCATCATCAAAACTATTCACTGTCTTAATGAATTGGTGACATAAGTTCCTCAAGTACATCGGTAGTAAATCCACTGCATTTTCATCCCACCTACAAGCAAGTGATCCCAGTACTGACATTAGTTTTACTAAATATATATAATGTTATTAGTAAATAATTCCGCAAGTTAATTATGAAGCATCTCAAAAAAAAAAAGCTTATGATGACACCTCTCAGACCATTAGTTTCACTAAATAACAAAAACTTATGATGACAAATGTCCAAGCTTATCTTCAATATATATAATATTATCTTATTTATAAAATAAAACATATATATTTTTTACTTGACGGAAAAAATAAACACTGGATTTTTTTTCTCCTTTTTCACAAAAATACTTGTGAAGATTTATCGCTATGTATATCAATAAAAACTATTTTTCATCTGTTCATTTTGTTTTATCAAAATTTTCTCCCAGCATAAAGAAACTGTGTAATTTGAAATATAGCTCGTTTTTCCCTTTTTTTTTAAAGAAAAAAGTGGGTGTTCTTCCTTGATTTTTTTTTATTATTATTATTTTTTAAGTTAAGGAAGGACTCTAGATTCTCTTTCTTACGTATCCCACTGTCTGTTAGTTCCAATAATAACAACTTTTCATACGGATGATATTATCTTTATCAATTAATAGCAGATTTGATTCTCATCTTCATTCCGATTTAAATCTGACCCTTTCAAGTTCTAACTTCGGTTTAATTAGGTCTGAGAGATCCTTCAAAAGAAAATTTTGGTTACCATTATAATTTCAGCAACTAATGATAAAATACATTCCGCTAGAGTCATTTGAAGTTTTGAACAATATGTTTCTGTTAGAATATCACCATTGGACGACAATATAAATAGTACTCAGATTACAGTTCAATAATTTTAACTAATGAAGAAAACATATCACAGGTAAAATATATATATAACTTGCCTCTGTATTGCTTCATTTAGAAGCTTGCATTCTTCATATGTGCCGTACACATCAAAAGTGTCATCTATAAGTGCTATCAATGCATAATACTTGCTAATCATTTTCCGTGCACGGCTATACTGATCGGCCTCAAAATATTGTCCACAACCAAAAACGAAATACATCTCTAATAAACGCTCCCGTGCATATTTTAGATTCTCGCCAATATTTAGGTTCTTCCACCATCTGCAACATGTATGTAACCATATCTGTATTAATAATCTATGTTCACTAATAGGTATTAAAACTTCTAGTGAAGCCGTTTAGTAATAATGAAATGAAACACTATATATATAACATAAGTAAGAAAGTATATTTGGTTGTATCGAGGCTTATTAACTATGTAGGTTTATATTGTAAAGACACTATGGACTGATATATAGAGAGTGGTTGGCTACTCTACTTATATAAGCATATGAGGACATATGCTTATATGGACTTTTATTTTTACGTCAAAAAGAGGCAATCTTTCAAGACATAAAATATAGTTCAAAAATTAAAAAAAATGTAAAAATCTGTATTCTATGTGTTTACTATATAACCAATTTATTGAGCTACTTAGGTCAAACTTTAGAACATGTAATTTTAAAGTTGGATCCGTAAGCATTTCGGCCGAAGTGGTTACTAATTGTTAAGTCAGTTTTAAAATCACTGATTTTAACAAACAATGAAAAATTTGTGCATCATTGAAAACACTGATTTTAAAACTGACTTAATAAATAGTAAATTTTTTTAAAAAAAAATGTAAAAAGTTGGTCTCCAAGCACATTGCAATATAAATTGAATATAGAACGGTTTGAATCGACACTGTTTGGACTTTAAAAATTTAAACACCAAAGCATTTGTTCTATGATCCAAGAACAAACATTTTGATATTAGCTAACCCCCCCTCTCTCTCTCTCTACACACACACACATTCATATATATATGCATGCATGCATTGGTAGTTCTGATTTGTGAAGTTTGATCTAAAGTAATTTGCAGCTTAAATATATTCATCTAGTTTAAAACCGTGGCTAAGGAAATGCCTAATTCCGTGGGTAAGTCCACAGATATAGTTATCCCCAATTCCCCGTTGGTAAGCAATTATTTCCATGCATGGTGATAAAACAGATTCTAGTCTACTCCATATTGAATAGTTTTACAAGTATTATATATTGAACTCACAGAGAAAGAGTCTTCATCTCTTTTTTTTTTTTTTTTTTTTTTTTTTTGCATGAATCATGCCCGTAGGCAATAGCTTTATTAATCACAACTTTCATAGGAGATTACATTTGATATAAAAACCTTCCTATGAAAAACTAAAATCCCAAAAACATAGGATATGTGTAGCCCATACAGTCCCAAGCTATCCCTTTCGTTGAACCCATTTTTGCTAACTTATCAGCCTTTCCATTTTCATCTCTACTCACATGGCTACATACAAAACCAGTGTTTTCCTTCATGAGCTTCCAGATTTGCATGGTTTCCTCCAAGGCTCGCCATTCAGTTTCTATTGGTGGTTGTATACTGGATATCGCCTTAGATAGAGACAGATTGTCAGTGCAAAACCTACATGAGGAAATACCAGACAGTACAACATATTTCATTGCCTCTAGTAGAGCCTTTGCTTCTGATTGCATGGGGCATGATGATAGTATTCCAGTTGTTCTGTATGCTATTAAAGTTTTGCCTTTTGAGATTATAAATCCCATGCCCCCATTCCAATCCATGATCCATGACCCATCCGTAAAGCAAGTGTAAGAGTTAATGCCTACCTCCGGCTGTTGTGATATATTTGGTGCATGCCGAGTGAAGTTGGAATGCTTGGTACCCGACTTGCCAATTTGAGTTTCAGAATTTACCTTTTGGAAATAAGCTATGAAGGTTTGAAAACTAGGGATCTTTCCACCGTATGCACTGTCATTTCGGCACCGCCATATTGACCACATACAATTCACCATTGTTGTTCATTGCTCGTCCGTTAGCATCGTAGCCATTTGTACCAGATTATAGTGGAGGTCCCCATTGAAGCTATCTGATTGAAGTGGTAAAGGACCAGCAAACCAGCAACTTCTTGCAAATGTACATAGAAACATCATATGATTAGCATCCTCCACTTCTTCCCCACAAACAGCACATGTTGCATCACCTCTTGAGGTTCTTGCCACTATGACCGCTCCTAGCGGAAGTGCTCTATTTACCAGCTTCCAAAGAAATAATCTTAAACGTGGTAACACATAACCTTTCCGCCAAATAATCCTCCACTTCTCTTTTTCCAGTTGTGTTGAAACAGAATTTTCACCTTGTGTTGTAGCTTGCAATTCACCTAGCTTGATATATGCTTTTTTAACCGAGAAAGACCCATGTGAGGCCGCAGTAAAGATCAATCGATCCTCCTCATCCGGTGCAATTGGAGGCAGCACGTGTGTCACTATCTGTACACTTTGCTGGAAACCAAAAAGTTCTATCAATTTCCCAATATCCCATGTATTGCTTGGTACCTCTACCAGCTCATTTACAGTCAACTTTCGTTGCATAGCATTTTGCGGAGTAATTTCCATCATTCCCGGAGCCCATGGTTGTGCAAAAGCCCTACATGTCTTGCCATTTCCCAACCTCCACGTTAACCACGGCAACAATTTCTCTCGAAGGGTCATGATTGCTTTCCAAAACATAGTACATCTGCTGCTCCTTTTGTTTGTCCAAACATCTGATCTCGGCATATATTTAGCCGCCACTATTTGAGTCCAAAGCGCCTCTGAGCCGGCAGCTAATTTAAAAAGCGACTTCATTAGCATAGCATCATTAACCCTTGAGAGATCTCTAATCGCAAGTCCTCCTTTATCCAACGGTTTTACTATTTTATCCCAAGCCACATAGGACAAAAATCTGTCCTTGTCTAATGCACCCCAGAAAAATCTCCTTGTATAGGATGTGAGTTCTTTTATCACCGCAGTCGGTATCTTTAGAGTAGCCATATAATAGATAGGTACAGATTGCAGTACACTCTTGTTCAAAATTAATCTTCCTGCTTGAGATAATATACGGCCCTTCCACATTTGTAACTTGGAGGTAACCTTGCCTATTAGAAAATCAAATGATCCTCTTGAGGTTGAGATAGGGGCACCTAAGTATGATGTTGCTGTATCATTTTCAGAAGGAACAGAGAGTATACTCGAAATAGCAGTCTTTTCTTCATCTAAGACTGCTCCACTAAACCAGATTGTGCTTTTATCCGGGCCTACACGTTGACCCGAGATATCAGAAAAAAGAGTTAGAGTTTGCGAGATGGTGTGTGCCTCTTGATTTGTGGCTGCCCCAAAGAGAAGTAAATCATCCGCGTATATGCAATTTGTAATTGGTGATGCACTAGGAGCTAAACGAACCCCTGTCAACTGGCCATTGTCTAATAAGAATTGTAACTGTCTCGAGAGAATATCCATACCAAGAATAAACAAATATGGCGAAAGGGCGCACTCCTGCCGTAATCCGCATTCAGGTTTAAAGAAGCCTCCATCACTAGAGCCATTAACCACCACCAAAAACTGAGCGGATGTAACACACGCCATAATCCATTGTACCAATCTAGGAGGAAATCCATATAAAGGCATAATTGACATTAAGTAACCGCAATCCATTCGATCAAATGCTTTCGACAGATCGACCTTCAAACAAAATTCTATATTAGCATAATTGCTTAAGCTAAAAGAGTGTAAAACTTCCCTCAACAAAATGACATTCTCCGAGATATCTCTGCCTGGAACAAAGGCCGCTTGAGTTGGTGATATGCAATCAGCAATGAAAGGTTTAAGCCTTAGAGAAATAATTTTGGATATAATCTTGTATAGAACATTGCAGACTGATATAGGTCAGAATTGCCCAACTTGATGAGCATCTTGACTTTTTGGAATAAGGATAAGATTAGAACGAGCTATGTTGGCCGGCATCACCCCTGATCTGAAAAAAAGCCAAAACCTCACCCAAAACTGTGGGACCAAAAATATCCCAATTGTCTTGTAGCATCTTCGCATTGAAACCGTCTGGACCCGGGGCTTTGTGTGGCCCGAGCATCTTGAGAGCATTGTATATTTCCTCATCTGTAGGATCAGTGCAAAGGGATTCCCACATATAAAATGGAATTTTTGGCAAACCCGCAATCAAATTTGGGTGTAGAGCTTCTTCTACTGGAATTTGGTCACTGGATCTATAAATAGATCTAAAGTGCTGCACAAAAATTTTCCTTATATTTTTCTCATTTCTTTCCCACCGATCTGGTTCAATTAAAAGAGATTTTATAGAGTTTCTCTTATTTCTAATCACTGCAGTAGTGTGGAAAAATTTTGAGTTACGATCTCCAAAAAGAGCCCAATTAACTCTTGACCTTTGATGCCAATAATATTCATTCATTAGTAAATATCTCTCATGTTGACTTTGTAAATTTTGTTCATTGCTTCTAGTATCTCCATCAGGTGGTTGCGCATTTAGTGATGACATTTGATCCTCTATTTGCTTGAGCAATACTTTTGGAGTTTTTTGCTTGCGTACCCACACCATGACCTCCTTTTTAAAATTCTTTGTTAACTGATTCCATCCATGTTGAGAGACTCGCACAGCTTGGGCACAAACCTCCTTGAAATCATCATGTAATAGCCACCAATTTTCACATCTAAAATCTGGCCGAACTCTGACAGATTTTGGGTTGGTTCGAACGAGAATAGGTAAGTGATCACTATTAAAGCGTGGTAAATGGAAAACTGCTGTGTTTGGAAATGCCAAAGTCCATGGAAGATTACATAACGCTCTATCTAACCGTTGAGAAATATTTGCTGCCCCCCCTTGCTTATTAGACCAAGTGTAAGCAGGACCGTTATGGCCGAGATCAATGAGCCCGGCGCCATGTATCCAAGCCCGAAAAGCTCTGTTTTGAGTGCTCAATTTAGAATTTCCTCCCCACTTCTCCACTGTATCCTTAATTGCATTGAAGTCACCCAAAATGCAAGTAGGTTTGTCTTGATTTTCAAGGTATGAATCAATTCTGCTCCAGATTTCCGGATTACCTACCCGGTCTGGATCCCCATATACTGCAATCAGCAGCCACTCTCTATTGCTACCAATTTCTTGTACCTCAGCTACTATTAAACTTCTTCTTGTTTCTCTTACTACAATCCTGACCTCATCTCCCCAAAGCAACCAGAGACCACCCGACCTTCCTTCAGATGGAACCAGAATAGAATTGCACAAAGACAAATTGTTAACCCTCTGAGATGCCACCTCAACATTACACCTAGTCTCAGAAATAAATGCAATTTGTGCCCTTGTACAACGAAGGTATCTGCTTAACGTGGATACTGTCATGCCTCCGCTTCCCTGACAGTTCCACGACATGATATTCATATATCTATTGCCGGCGTGTTCGGCCCCGCCGGCCTTGACCTTTTCGCCCTGTACTTGGAGTTTAAACATGTATTAGAATTTTCAATGTTCAGACACACCATAAGATTACCTTCCCCTACTTCAACTTGCTGTCCCATCACATTTTCACCAAGAAACTGATTATTACTACTCACCTCATGTACAGAACTTCCAAAATTTCTCTTGTTACCCACCTGAGTTGCTGCTTGTCTAGGGTCAGATTGAGAGTTTGTTGCATTTCTTCGAACAATGTGACCAGGAGCTAATGTCAGATCTGTTAACCATGCTCCTTTCCTCGGTGATAAAATGTCAACATCTTTGAACCTTTCTTCCTGGCCTGGCTTTTTGGTTAACATAGCGAGCCTTGCATGATCTTGACAACCAGCCATCTCATGTCCCAAAGTACCACAAAATAGACATATACGAGAAATTTTCTCATACGCACAATACACTTTTATTTGGCCAAGAGACGGGTGATTCACTTTAATATAATCCTTTACCGGCTCTCCTACCGGGATAAGGACCTTCACATTAACAAATCTGCGTCCATGAACAAATCCCTTAACCGGTGCTGAAACCGGCTCCCCAACCTTCTTGGCTATTATGAGTAGCCCTTCATCTTTAAACGCATTTACCGACAAATTCAAAAGTAACACCCATACAACAGCATGATCTACTTGAACTGGATTCAAGTCCTGGTCTGAATTGACTTGCTTAAGAGCCACCAAATCTCCTCTATATGTCCAAACACCTCCTAGCTTGGCCCGATTTAGATCCTCAATAGTGGTAAACTCAAAGAGGTAGTGATTTTTTGTCACCTGTTTCATTGTTGTAGATGGATCTGCCCCCCATGCCTGTAACATAGCTTTTGAGAAAGGGCTATCAAGAACCACCCTATCGGTAACTACTCGTGCAAGTAGACATAAATCCCAATTTGTACTAGTAGTTGCGTTGAGAGGAACCACTACTTCTTCACCATCCCGATCGGCTGTACTAAGCCCCAGAAATTTTTGAATAAATATCTCATCCTCCTCTGATAGTAGTGACATCTTAATTTGGTTTTTTGTTGAAGAAGAATTTTTAGAAAAAGAAGAATTTATTTTAAGTGGATTTGAAAATTTATTTGGTGGAATAGTGCTCTGTTTTAAAGTCCAATTTTTAGAAGAATTTTTAGAAAAAGAAGAATTTCTCTTCTAGATGAAGAGTTTGGCATGTATTAAAGTCCAATTTTGCAAGCTCAAGTAATCTTTCGTTTCGGCTTTCCTCCTCATCATATTATTCAATATAAAACCTTGTCTCCACTCTCACCAACATCTTATGCAACGGCATCTTGAGTGCGCGCAATACTTGTTTCTTTAGTAGGGACCTCAAATCATCAAGTATCAATGAGAGATGGCCCCTAGCAAAAGAAATTGCATCAACAAGTATTTCCTCACCAGGAGTCGCAAGATACCCTGCGTTATACAGGCTTAGCAATCCTTTTGGGTCCTTGCTTATATTCTCATCAAAGTTTCCTTGATCATCTTTGAAATTGAGAAATACATCTGTAAATATTTAAACACAGTAAATAGTCAGAGTAAGCGATTAATTAATGTTGAATTATACAGCACCGGAGGCCCAAGTACAATTAGTATTTACCAAAGGCCCAAATCCAATTATTGGTTTCTAGATTCTTCAAGAAATAAGAACCGACTTTATATGTTCGATTATGATAGAACACACTAGAAAATACTACTATTATAGAGTGTTCTTAGAAGTTTCCAAACCCTTGTAACAAGATATTCTAGAGAAATCATAACCGACATTGTTATATGTATAAATAGAGGTCACGTAGGTGTAAATGAACTAACAGAATTAGGAAGAAAATCAGAGAGCATATATGTATGTGAGGCGTGATTAAGTGGATATACCAAAGTTTGTACTCAATTAATAAAAGAAGTTATATTATAAACTCCTCTTTTTCAATACCTTCCACAATCCGATTAATAATTTCCAACAATTAAATGTCTGGAGATAGAGGTGGAGCCACATGAGTGTAATATGTGACAATTCCTTCCCACTCCTAGCTACGTCTCCAGGTACAACTTCATAAACAAAAAAAAAATCATTAAACAAGAGGCAACTATATATTATTTAAAAACTAAAACATGATTTTAAGAAAATAGTTTCAGGAGTTCATCTATTTAAGATAAGCTATTTTCTTAAAAGGTTGATATGAAAAAAAGTTGATACAAAAGATGACTTCCGATGAAATTAATTGTATATTACCTGAAGATGCATTAAACCCGTGTTGCCTGAGTAGCCGGAAGCGAGTTGCAACATGATGAAGATCACAACTAACTAGTTTAGCATCATGAAGATGGCTTAATGCATCATAAATGTCCCTCTTAAAGTGGTAACCTATGCCAAGGTGTTCAATTGTATCAATTAAGTTCACCATCTCCACACTGTCAATGGTGGACCCAAGCATTGCTCTAACTTCCTCTTTTAGCTCCATTATCCTTGCTTCGATCCACTCTTTGGGCTTCTGCAAAACCAAATGTGCTGTATTAATTACACTCGACTTGTATTATGTATATCTATTTGGTACAAATAAGAGCTTTGTGAAAAATATTCAAGAAATTTGCCTTGAGTAATTTTTATATACTAATTTTAATGAAAAGGGGTTCAACTAATTAACTGAGGGTTTAGTACTGTTCTAATTGTAAACAGGAAATAAAACTAGCGTGGAAAATCTAAACCTGTCTTTCATTGTTGACCAACTATATATAGATTATGGAGTATGTCCGATGCTCATCGGACCTATTTAGGTTCGATGGGCTCCATGACCGTCTTGAAAACGAAGGAATTTTTGTGCGCATGGATCTTAAAGCAGACAAGATGGTTCAGGATCACCACATTAGACACAAAAGTAGGTATTTTGTCCATTAGACCTATTCCGTTCTCCTATATATTGTTTGCTGTCAATCTTGGATATTTTAAATACAATTTAAGCACTCTTTTG
The DNA here is from genome assembly GCA_033356055.1 of Carex pumila. Lineage (NCBI taxonomy): Eukaryota > Viridiplantae > Streptophyta > Magnoliopsida > Poales > Cyperaceae > Carex > Carex pumila. The sequence goes on along the minus strand of JARJHM010000660.1, from coordinate 21,325 downwards.
ATTACTTTTGAAATTTACAACAGTTATTGATAATAAAGAAATTTTAGAGCAGTTAAATATCTTTTCTTTTCAGCGAAGTAGAACTACTCTCTCTTTATTATGAAACAACCAGAATATACAAGGCACCCAACAGCAAACTAGAACTTAGGAGTTGATTTTCATGGGAAAATATAGAGATTAATGTATGGCGGTATACCTGAATAGGGGCTGTGTGAGTGATGAAAGTGTCAGGACTCCACGCAGTCGGCTCATACTTAACAAACCTGCGAGCAAAACCCTCCTGCTTCTCACTGTTGCAAACAGTGGGGCATGTTTTCTGTGCTTCACTATTCATCTTCCCACCTAGCTATATCAAGAGAATCTGTTTATTTTGTAAGCTTCACTATTGTAACGATGGATCCTTAACCCTTTTCTTTCCTTGGGCAAAACACATTGCAAGTGCTCCTATATATATAGCACATGCATCGATCTCCTCCTTTTGTTTGATTATTAAAAAATTTTGTCAGCAATACTAATATTATGCACAATATTTTAGGCTTCAAAGTCTAAACACTTATCTGTCCAGACAAAATCTCAGTCAATTGTTCAAAAGATCTGAGCCACTGATCAGAAGCATATTTCAATCTCAGCCTTTAATAAATAATTTGGATTTATACATCTGTTTCATTTTGTCAAACATATAGAAATCTACAGTTAGTTAATTAGATCCCTGCTACACGGAAACTGTATGATCCTAGACATGTCTCCTCTTTGCTTTGGCACGGAACCGCGTTTATTTCTCCTTCCTGAGGTTCGCGTACTCCACCTTTTTTCTCTTTTGTTCATGCTCTTCCTGTTATTTGTAGAGGTCTAAATTTAGTTAAAATCATACTCGCGACACAAACTATTACATAATTTCTCACATTGAAATTGAATAAATCCCTAGCAATCCATTTCCTTATTTTTCTTTATAGCTATTAGATTCTTGCAATTAAATTATGTTTGAATTTAGCATTTCCGAAGTCGTTTGGATCATATTCATCCAAAGATACATTTTCACTATAGGATCATTCCATTTGTAACTAATTATTTTGATTTGCATTAATTGCTCCCTGCCATTAATAATAAAATATTTTCACGTTTGCAAATTGAAAATCCAACCCACAATGCATTCTCACAAATCTCCATTATTGTTACAAATGGAAGTCTCCATTATTTTCTCAAATTCTCCATGTCTCACAAACATTAAAAAATAATGTTTTGAAAAAAACAATGACATAAAAACAACTTACTTTAATTAATACTTAAGTAAATAGAACTTTCAATTTCATCAATTGTTATTTCTATTGCTATTTGTTATTTTGAATGTCCCTTAATAACTAATTACATATAAAATACAACTTTAATTAATACTTAATTAAATAAAACTTTCAATTTCATCAATTGTTATTTCTTTTGCTACTTTAATTATATAGTTGTCAGCTCTAAAGATCATGAACATTAAATATATCTTCCAGATGTTCCTAGTTCTTTCCTTAGTTTGGATGTTAATATCCTTTCTAAACGATGTTCTTAGTTCTCTACTCTCCTATTATTTTATGTTTATGTACCGTTCCATCTTTACTGAATAGTTAAAAAATTATTTACCTATTTCAGAAGTCTACCAATTAATTATTTACCTTGGTTATTAGTACACTTATTTGAAAATATCATGGGCTTATTTGTAAAAGAAATATAAAGTATAAGGTTGAATTTACAAAATTTCTAAGAGTTGATAAATAAAACCTGTCAGTGAGGCCTTAGTGCAAATATATATATGTATATATATCGGCTAGGATTTAAAGGGTCAAATTTGAAAGTTAAATTGTAAGCTTTAGACTTGGATTGTTGGTTTAGGAATACAAATGAACTAGATAGAATTTATTGACATATTAGATTTATCGAACAAAATTTATTGGACAGATACAGACTACTGGACCGATAGACAATTATATATTGAACTGAAATTGATGTACATAAAAAGAGTACGGAAATAAGGGAATAATTAATAAATTATAGCATTGGTTAAAATGGGAACTTTACAGATAGTTTGATAAATAGTGATAGAGATACTAAACCAAAAATGAATGAATACTTAGGATTTTAGTATTAAAATACATACACTACTCTGCTATATGAAAATGTTACCAATATTGATTATAGTATATATTGTTTAAAAGTAGGCATAATTATGAAAGAGACTGGTGAGACAGAATATTCAGGGTGATTGGATTGTTGGACCTTGCTCATGGCCCTACGATATCAGGTGCAAAGTTATTGGATTAGTCTGAGATTCATAACTAGGAATTAAATCGTAACTCGCTGTGCATTTTGAATATTTAATTAATTGCATTGATTGAACTGTTGCATCATATGCATAGCCCAATACAACTGAAACTGAATTACAAGTAAGTTTGTTGATTGTCATGTGGATATTGTTTATCGATTGGTTGATTCTTATTGCAAATGATTGATTGAGACCATAGTGATTGAATTGAATGAATATTGAATACTGAAATCCTTGAACCTCCATATAGTGGAGAAAAAGGATTATTATACGTAAAGTCTAGCTAGCTACTAGACTATACTCCAGGACCCTTATGCGCATATGGTGAATGGCCCCAACTGAATCCAGTACCAGTTGGATAGGGGATATTAAATAAATGTGAATTGTGACTGTAAGACTAATGAACTGTGGTAACTGTCTTATCATTGATTTTCTTTCCGATAATGACAAATTGTGATATTGATTTCGTATTGTTTCTGTTAATCATGTGTTAGGATAGTTAGAATGGTATAAGTCCTGACACGACAGATACATGTTATAGTATCTATCAGTGTTACCAGACTAGAAATTGTAAAGTTAAGAAACCAAACGTTACTAGACTTAGTGGTTGTAAAGATTAGGTCCCAAACGTTACCAGACTTTATGGTTTAAAAGATTTTGACCCAAACCATTTATTCTGATAAGATCCTCAGAGTTCTGATTTATTTATATAATTTTTGTTGTTCAATTGGATACTATTATTGAGCATGTGCATTTATCATTATAGAACTGAACTGATAATTTCTCGTGCGGTGATTTCATTCTGAATATGGATTTCCTTCGAATCCAATAATCTGAGTGGCAATCAGCACTGAGAAATAATTTATTATTTCTCACTTGTTTCCCCTTGTGGGTTACAGGTTTATTATACGAAGATAAAGAGCGCTTCCGGATAATTAATAGCAGGGCCACCTAAAGGTATAGAATTTGGGTTTATTATATCTGACAAGGTGCAAAAAATATATCTCTAGCATCATCCACTATAAAATGTAAGATAATTATTGTAAATAAATTGGGATGTGGCAAAAATAATTGATGTTATTGGCAATGCATAAAAAGATTCATGCCTTATATTACGTATATTGAAGGGTAAATAGACGCGGTAGCAACTGTCGCACCTCCGGATCGGAGGTGTGACAAATAATTGCAAATGAAAACACCTAAAAATTGAAACAAGATTTTTAATTTTTTTATTTTTTTTATATAAGCTTTCAAATTACTGTTCAATTATAACAACTCAATATAGGAGGACAATTCGTACTCACAAAATCAGCTGTTTACTTACAAATTTTAAGTTTTTAATTTTGAAAGAAGTGTACAGGTCTATTTCAAGCACTAATTTACTTATAACTATGAAATTATTTGATATTCCAACGGTCCAGTTTTCTAAAATAATTCGAACAAAAGTCTTACATGAACCAAAACAAGTAATTAGGAAATCTAAAAAACTGATATTAAAGTTGACTATTGATGCTTCACCAGTAATTACAATGCAAATGAAAAAAAGAGTATGGTTAAAATTCACCATTGGATTTGTGGCTCAACCATATCTTACATCTTATCTCTATTTTCATAGTTCAAATTGTCGATTCAAACTGTTCAACATGATATCCATATTAAAATGTAGACACCAAATTTTTTTATTTTTTTATTTTTTTTACTATTTGTTTACATATGTACAAAATCATTATTTATGAATGGTCCAGAAGAAGCGATTTTGTATCTATCTAAAAATATAGTAAAAAATTTTCAAACAATATAAAATGTGGTCTCTAAGCACACTTTAATATGTAGATTATGTTGAATGTTTCAGATTGAAAATTTAAACTTTGAGAACAAAGATAACCATATAATGTATGGTTGGGACACAACCAATGATGCATTTGAACCATCATGAAAAAATCTATATCAAATTAAAGGCAGGATTGCGCAAGATAATTAAACAAATATTCTTATATATTAATTAATAATTGCAAGTGGGCTTGGCGTATTAATTAAATATACCTAACTATTTAATAAATCTGAAAAGCAAAATTTATACTTTCTTGAGCTTTTTATAATTGGAATACTATATTCAAAGCAAGAATTCGATAATGTACGGAGAGCTGAAATTTTTTTTTAATTTACTATATCAAACTTGCTATTTTACTTTCTTACATCTCTCTGTAATAAATGATGGCAGCTAGACGAAGAATTTTTATTCTGCAATAAAATATTTAAAGTTTTACTTCTTTATCAGATGCCAAGAGGAAAAAAAAATTCATGATTATGCATATAAATTTTTGAAATACACTATAAGAATTTGTACTTATTCTCAATAATAATCACTTTTTACCTCGCAGATAGTGACAGATTTTTATATTAATAGCCAATCTACCAATGAAAACACCATAATTTCAAATATCCCCACATAAACTGAACTTTTTATCCAATATACCTTATTATTTATTTAACATTTTATTTACAATATATTAAAAGTTTAATTGACAAAAATACCATTCTATTTCAAAGCAACCTCTCTCCTTTGCTGTATTAAAACATGATGATTTCCTTCATTAAATAAAAGAACTTCTTGACTAATTCTAGATTTGACTAATTGAGTAAATATGGTTTAGAGCCGGGTGTTCCTTCATGCACTAATTTAGCCTCAAAGAAGTTTCACACCGGGCTTCATTTTCAGAGAGGAAGCGGTGGGAAATTTCAAGAATGACAAATTAATGACTTTGTGCTATCCATAGTTCAAAAAATCGGCTGATTCCGAGTCAAATCGGCCGATTCAACTCGGAATTGGACTGGACCGAGCCGATTTTTGCCCGATTCTCCAGTTTGTGTGATTTTTTTCAAAAAAATCGGATGAACAGTGACAAAATCAGCCGATTTTCCGATTTTCCAGCCGAGTTACACCGATTCAAGCTGATATAAAGCAAATTAAACCGATTTAAAGAAAAAATATTTTCAATCTCACTTACCTGTGCTGATTCAAGGCGGAGGAGAAAGAGGAAATAAGGTCTGTGCGATTTGAGTGAAAGGCGGAGAAGAGAGAAATTTGCGTGCGCCTGTGCCATTTGATTGAAAGGCGGAGGAGAAGTCACGCGAAATATGAGATTTGTGCAGGGCGGAGGAGAAGTCACGCAAAATTTGAGTGAAAGGGGAGGATAGCGCAGGGGGGCCAGTATTATTTGAGCTTTGAGATTTGTGCAGAACAATTTGATCGGTTTTAACTTGTCAACAGGTCATGCAAAATATGAGATATCTCAGAGGATGAGAATTCGGTGCTGGACCCGAAATTTTTATTCAAATGGGTTTATATCCCTTCTTTGCATCAATTCAAAAATCAAAGTGTAGGATGAGTTCAAGATTCGTGTTGGGATTAAATCCAATGGTCCAAGCAATCCAGAACTTAATATGTATTCATTTAATTTATTAAAAATATGTTTTCGTCCAAATTTCGAATTGAAGATTCGTAACAATTTATAATGTCGTACGAGTATTATTACGTGTTTATAATTTGATTTTTAGACCCGACTAATTAAATTTAAAGTGTATATATATATATCATTACCAAATCAATTACTCTGAGTTAGAATTCAATTATTTATTTATTTACATGATTTGATTTATTTCCTTTTTTAGTTTCACGATTGCAACGAATTTTAGATTTACCGAATATTTACACTTTATTTATGGTGCTATATTTTATCTTATGTTTTTAACCTCCAATTTTTAATGTACGAATCTGATTCATTTATATTTCTAAATTTTAGATTCATTTTATGTTGCTCAGATAAATCTGATCGTTCATTAATCTAATAAAAATTTTAATTAGGTGAAATGATGAACTTAATAATTAAATTATGTTTTAAAATTTTGGAATATAACACTTAATTAACATAGTTTTTTTATAAATTATTTTTATTAATTTTTTCCTACTTTTTAGCTACAAAACAAGGCTTCTGCCAAAAAAACCCGATTTACCGATCCGATTTTCCGATTCCGGCCGATTTATCCGATTCTAACTAGGCAATCAAAAATCCCATTCCGATTCTGATTCCGATTTTTTGAACTATGGTGCTATCAGCAAATAACTCCGCAAAAGCTGGAAATGGGGTTCCACAATGAAACCTTCATCTCTAGACAAGGTTTACTCCATTAGTTTAATAAACTATATCATTCTGTTAAGACGCACACTCCGAACTGGTACATGCTGTCATGCTGATAAATTTTGGATTAAGCTTCTTTTTTAGAATATCAGAATTTGTGAATAAGGTGCAATTGAGAATACTGTGTATGTTTTGTACAAATATGAAAACACAGATTTCTCTCAATATCTGTGTAACTCAGGCCTTGCCTATTAAACTGCTCAAAAATACCCTTCCAAGTCATTTTAACATATAACTTTCTCATTCTAAGTCCAAATCAACTCAAGTCAATTCCAAATCAACCCAAATTCAATTCTACATGACTCAAAGCCAATTCTTATATAATTTAAATTAATTCAAGCTACCAAATGGCCAAATTGCCCCTGCAGTGAGCCTTGAACCCAATAATGATTTTATTATCCAACGTGGTTAACTTTTAAATGACTTGGTTACTCTTGACTTGATGCCAAAGACATGATCAAAATCCCAAATGACCAATGTGTCCCTCCTTTTGTACCTCATGGATTCCAATGTCCCTAAACTAGAAAAGACCCCAAAGTCTTCAAACTAGATCTACACCCTTCAATTTAATGAGGAATAAACAAATAATTTAACATACCTATGCACTGATTGAGTAGAATACTATATTTCCCATATCATGCATGCATCATGGCATATTTAAACACACATAGATACACACACCTATGAAAACCAATGGAACACGATCAATATTTACACATGAGCACCCCCTTTAGCTTTACTATTCAGTTCCCTTGAAAATAGGCCTAAATCCTAGAATGAAGTCTTCAATAAGACCTGAAAAGTCTATTGATATAATTAACTGTGGGACTTGCACGTGTCAGGAGTTAAACGTCTCCACAATCAATAAACTCTCTTGACAACTAATCATGAACAGTAGGCCATCAAGGGTAAACCCAAAAGAAACAAAAACGTTCTAAGCTCCCAATGTCTCCATGAGGCCTTCCCTCTCCCAATTTCTAAGAGGCAGGCATAATATCAAAAGGGAAACATCCGAGGTCTGGACATATAACAATTTTGTACCCCACAATTATACAAATTATCAAATTATTTAATAATTATTTATTATTTGTCTGTTATCTGTTAAAGTTAACATATAATTATAGAGCACATATAAGACGTAGCTACTACTAAAAAAAAAATTAAGGAAGAAAAACAAGAATACAATTTCTTTCTATTAATTCTTAAACATATTTTCTTCTCGTACATCCATAATAGAATATAACTCTATTAATAGACTCTTACCAATTAAGTAAACTCTTAAAATTCATACAAGGATAAATGTAAAACATAATTCTAAACAACAACACTTAAACCTGACACATGGTTACTAAAACTGCCTTAACTTATAGAGAACTCCAAATGACATAATACCAGAACCAACTGAATCTGGACTAGAAAACAAGTGAAAAACATAATTAATATGCCCAGGATGACCTACACTTGCCACTTCAACTTATTTTATATTGCCTAAAAATCTGACTGTTTGAGTTTATTCTTTAACAACTACTAGCAAGTAACCTATTTATTTCATTCTCTGCATAGAGCCATCCAGACTGGTAATAGCGTGCGGTTGACTTATTTAAAGAGCGAAGGGTTCCAGCAGAAGCAGAGAACTTATTCTTTTCAGATTGCTTGGTTTGTTACATGCATCATTGAAGTAAACATAAAAGGTCTCCATTTGTCTGCACTGATTAACAAGTATCTCAAGTACTGTCAGGGGAACATCAGCTGGGTGAAGGCATGCCTGGTTTACTCTCTTCCATGCATCCTCGCAAAATGACTGGAACTTCGCAGTTGTTTCTTCATTTGTTAATTTATGTTCGATTTTGTAGCACTCAAATGTTGTTGGCCCTTGCCCGGACTTAATCTCACGCTGCAAGCATCAAATGAAAACAAATTGTGAAGCTAGAACTATTACTTGCTAAAAACTTAAGATTTTTTAATCAATGCATTCAATTTTCCAATTTGAATTGAAGTTGCACTTTTCCAATAGCTTGCTTTTTGTTCTTACCATAAATCATGAATCCCTTTTCTGGATTCTTAAATATTTGATCTGTGGTAGATGAGCAGTTGGTTCCCACGACACTATATATGTTTGTCTACTTCGACTAGAGCAATTGAGTCTGAAATATTAAAAGCAATATGTACCCAAACAACAAAATGAAAATCTATTTCCTACTCTTCCCAGCTGCTCGTCGTATACCAAATGACTTTTCAATTTATAGCACACCAAATCAATTACTAAATCATCTTTAATATAATTAGGTCATTTTGGTACCTCATGACCTATTACATCGTCAGTGTATCTAGTAATTCTCATGCAATCCACGGTGACATCTGGGAAAGTATAGAGCCACTGAAAGACCTCTTTGGTGATGGCTTCCCCTGGAATTCCTAACAAAGGACAACCAACCACGAGGGTGCCAATATGGTCATCTATTGCGGGTTTTTCGCGCTCATGGAAGGATGGTACATACCCACTCACACGCCACTCCACTTCTTGCATGAAACCGTCAATAAGTGTCTGAGCCTATTTATATAAATGTAAAATTCATTTCAACTTTAAAATCCAGAAAATAAGATATATATTCGAAATAAGTGTCTGAGCAACTAATGATAAAATACATTCCGCTAGAGCCATTAATTTGAACGATATGTTTCTGTTAGAATATCACCATTGGACGACAATATATATATAGTACTCACATTACAGTTCATTAATTTTAACTAAAGAAGAAAACATATCACAGGTAAAATATATAAATAACATGCCTCTGTATTGCCTCATTTAGAAGCTTGCATTCTTCATATGTGGCGTGCACATCAAAAGTGTCATCCACAACTGCTATCAATGCATACAACTTGGCAATCATTTTCCGTGCACGGCTATAATGATCGACCTCAAAATATTGTCCCCAACTCCAAATGATATATACCTCTATTAAACGATCCCGTGCATATTTTAGATTCTCGCCAATATTTAGGTTCTTCCACCATCTGCAACATGTATATAACCATATCTGTATTAATAATCTATGTCCGCTTGGTATTGAAACTTTTAGTGAAGCCGTTTAGTAATAATAACATGAAACACTATTTTTAACTAAGAAAGTATATTTGGTTCTATCGAAGCTTATTAAGTACGTAGGTTTACATTGTAAAGATACTATGGACTTATATATATAGGGAGGTTGGCTACTTATATAAGCATATAGGGGCATATGCTTATATGAACTTTTATTTTTAGGCCAAAAAGAGGTCATCTTTCAAGACATAAAATATAGTTAAAAAGTTCCAAAAAAATATTAAAATCGATATTCTATGTGTTTACTATATAACTAAGTTAGATACAGCTGGTTTGCAAAAAAAATGTAAAATTTGATCTCCAAGCACAGTTTAATATATCCATTATGTTGAACGGTTTGAATCGACTATTTGAACTTTGAAAACTTTGAAAATAGAAAATGTAATTCGGTGTCACCAAAAAATGTGTAATTGGATCCCTCATATATATGTGTGTGTGTGTGTGTAGATATATATATATATATATATATATATATATATATATATAGAGAGAGAGAGAGAGAGAGAGAGAGAGAGAGATTATCTAATGTCAAAATGTTTGTTCCATAGCCGTGGTGCAACCAATTGGTTTTTTGTTTTATAAAGTCCAAATGGTCAATCCAAACCGTTAGATTTGATCTCTATATTAATGTGTTTGGAGACAAAAGTTTTACATTTTTTGGATTTTTTTTACTAATTATTAAGTCAGTTTTAAAGTCGTTGATTTTAATAAACAGTGAAAAATTTGTGGATCATTAAAAACACCGATTTTAAAACTGACTTAATAAATAGTAAAAAAATAAAAAAAATGTAAAAATTGGTCTCCAAGCACATTTTAATATAGATTGAATATTGAACAGTTTAAATCAACTGTTTGGACTTTAAAAATATAAACACCAAAGCGTCTGTTCTATGGTCTAGGAACAAACATTTTGATAATGGCCAACATCTCTCTCCCTCTATGCTATGCATAGCATATTAGCATTTTTCTCTCTCTATATATATTTATACACACACACACGCACATATTCATATATATAAGCATGCATGTATTGGTAGGTCTGATTTGTGAAGTTTGATCTAAAGTAATTTGCAGCTTAAATATATTCATCTAGTTTAAAACTGTGGCTAAGGAAATGTCTAATTCCGTGGGTAAGTCCACGGATATAGTTGTCCCTAATTCCCCGTTGGTAAGCAATTATTTGCATGGTGATAAAACAGATTTTAGTCTACTCCATATTGAATAGTTTTACAAGGATTATATATTGAACTCACAGAGAAAGAGTCTTCATCTCTTCTAAATGAAGAGTTTGGCACGTATTAAAGTCCAATTTTGCAAGCTCAAGTAATCTTTCATTTCGGTTTTCCTCCTCATCATATTCTTCAATATAAAACCTTGCCTCCACTCTCACCAGCATCTTATGCAACGGCATCTTGAGTGCGCGTAATATTTGTTTCTTTAGTGGGGATCTCAAATCATCGAGCATTAATGAGAGATGGCTCCTAGCAAATGAAATTGCATCAACAAGTATTTTCTCACCAGGAGTCGCAAGATACCCTGCATTATACAGGCTTAGCAATCCTTTCGGATCCTTGCTTATATTCTCGTCAAAGTTTCCTTGATCATCTTTGAAATTGAGAAATACATCTGTAAATGTTTAAACACAGTAAATAGTCAGCTTAAGCGATTAATTAAATGTCTATAGATAGAGGCGGAGCCACATGAGTTCAATATGTGACAATTTCCTCCCACTCCTAACTACGTCTCCAGATACAACTTCATAAACAAAAAAAAATCATTAAACAAGAGGCAACTATATACGATTTAAAAACTAAAACATGATTTTAAGAAAATAGATTCAGGAGTTCATCTATTTAAGATAAGCTATTTTCTTGAAACGACGATATGAAAAAGAAGTTGATACAAAAGATGACTTCTGATGAAATTAATTGTATATTACCTGAAGACGCATTAAACCCGTGTTGCCTGAGTAGCCGGAAGCGGGTTGCAACATGATGAAGATCACAATTAACTAGTTTAGCATCATGAAGATGGCTTAAGGCATCATAAATGTCCCTCTTAAAGTGGTAACCTATGCCAAGGTGTTCAATTGTATCAATTAAGTTCACCATCTCCACACTGTCAATGGTGGACCCAAGTATTGCTCTAACTTCCTCTTTTAGCTCCATTATCCTTGCTTCGATCCACTCTTTGGGCTTCTGCAAAACCAAATGTGCTGTATTAATTACACTCGTCTTGTATTATATATATTTGGTACAAATAAGAGCTTTGTGAAAAATATTCAAGAAATTTTCCTTTGGGTAATTTTTATATACTAATTTTAATGAAAAAGGGTTCAACTAATTAACTGAGGGTTTAAGTATCCTTATGCTTTCAATGTTAGTACTATTCCAATTGTAAACAGCAAATAAAACTAGCGTGGAAAATCTAAAACTGTCTTTCATTGTTGACCAACTATATATAGATTATGGAGTATGTCCGATGCCCATCATAGAGGTTCGATGGGCTCCATAACCGTCTTGAAAAGGAACGAATTTTTTTGCACACGGATCTTAAAGCAGATAAGACGGTTCAGGAGCACATTAAACCCAAAAGTAGGTATTTTGTCCATCAGACCTATTCGATCCATTCTCCTATATATTGTTTGCCATCAATATTGGATATTTTAAATACAATTTGAGCACTCTTTTGATTACTTTTGAAATTTACAACAGTTATTGATAATAAAGAAATATTACTGCAGTTAAATAACTTTTCTTTTCAACGAAGTCGAACTACTCTCTATTTATTATGAAACAACCAGTATATACAAGGCACCCAACAGCAAACTAGAGCTTAGGAGTTGATTTTCATGGAAAAATATAGAGATTAAAGTGTGAGTGATGAAAGTGTCAGTATACCTGAATAGGGGCAGTGTGAGTGATGAAAGTGTCAGTGCTCCACGCAGTCGGCTCATAGTTAAAAAACCTGCGAGCAAAACCCTCTTGCTTCTCACTGTTGCAAACAGCGGGGCATGTTTTCTGTGCTTCACTATTCATCTTCCCACCTAGCTATATCAAGAGAATTTGTTTATTTTCTAAGCTTCACTATTGTAACGGTGGATCCTTAACCCTTTTCTTTCCTTGGGCAAAACACATTGCAAGTACTCCTATATATATAGCACAGGCATCGATCTCCTGCTTTCGTTTGATTATTAATTAAATATTATTTTTTTAATAAAGAAGTGATAAGAAAGATAAATAAATCTGCTACAATCATTCATCAGTGAATAGTAACCTTACAATCCCTTCTTTACTTTGAGATTCGTTCTCCAAAAAAGATAGACGGTTGGATTCAAAAAAGGAGGGATTGTAGGGTTTCTATTCACTCGTGAGGATTGTAGCAGATTTATTTCTATAAGAAAGATATATAGCACATGCATTGCAAGTACTCCTATATATGTATCACATGCATTGCAAGTGAACCTGCCAATTGTGGCCGGATCTAGGTCTTGATAATAAGATTGGACACCACAATTACTTATACAGTATTTACCTCATCCTCTTCTAATTCTTTGAGAATTTTTATGTAGTGAATCAAAAATAATTTCCACGTTTTTTCCCTATAGGCTGGGCATCCTCCTCTCTGCTCTGTTGGCCTTCCAGTTCTTCGGCCTCTTTGCTGTCTCGCCCATGGCTAGCATCGGATTTATCTAAAATGGATTGTATGGAACTTCAGAAAAAGAAAATATTCAAATTCAGTTTCAAAAATACTTCAGATACAGTACAACACAGTTGTTATTTTTTAAGTATTTTACAAAATCAATATTTTCAGACCATTAAATTGTTGTACCCAACTTAATAAATAGTAGAAAAGTTCAAAAAAATATAAAATTTGATCTGCAAGCACATTTTAATATATTCATCATGTATGGACTTTAAAAATATATGGTGTAATTTGATGTTTCAAGGTATGTGTATGAATAATTGTGGTGTATAATATCCTTGATTGACAATTTTATAATATCTAAAACATATATAAGGGTCTTTTATAAATAAAATATATGATGTAAAGTACTATTAATTTTTGGTGACATATGGCTAAAATTCACACCCATGTACAAATTTGATAATTTTTAACTGTTCATCGAATGACTTTTTTTTTTACGGTGTACATTTAAAGATATTTGGTGAAAAATGGAATAATATTCAAATGACACGAAGAATCCACAATCAATCTATGAGGAAAATAAAAAATAAAAAATATATTTTTTAATTTTTTTGCTTTATTTGAAAAGCAAAATTAAAATTTTCACTTTAGTCTATTGTTAATTAATGAATCCTAATACTATTTCTATAATATATAAGAAGAAGAAATTTAATACAAAATAGTTATTTTTGGTTAATTAAAGTACTACAAGTCGGAAACCACATAATAATCCCTGGAAATTTAATAAAGTTGTACTGCTTCCAAATAATAGACTAACCAAAGTTTCTGAAATTTTCATGAAACTATTTTTTTTTTTAATCAAAGGTTTACATGACGTCAAAGTTAATAGAACTAATTAAAAACGTAGAACATATATGATCCAATTCACAAAATGGACTTCAATTTGGGGGAATTCGAGTACACACACATCCTTTTAATTTGAATTTGAGTACTAGCAGTGTAGGAGGGAGGGACCCGAGCATCAATAATTTTACTAGCAATATGCTTCGGCCATTTTTATTAAAACCCTGAAAAAATAAATTTTTTTAAAATAGTACCCCAGTTTGTTTTTTTTTTCAAAATTGCCCCAACCACCCACGGCACGGGCGGTCCACACTCCTACCTGACCACTTGGGGCATGGGCAATCCACTAGCTAGGGACCTGACCTCGTTTAGGGTTTAAATGTACACCATAAAAAATGTACACCCTAAAAAAAATAATATTTTCATTCTCTTATAGTTTGTTAATATTTCAAAAAAATTAATTAAATGATGTCTTCGAGCTTTGATCTTCTTCTCTTTATTTTTGGTACTAAAATATTAGATTAGCGCTACTAAAATATGTTCAAATCTTAAATTAGATATTTGTCCATACACAAAGCACCTTAGACTGACCTCTAGTATAGTACCAAGTTCAAAATCAGCAGTTAAGCACTAAGGAAAGTGCAATGCACTAAGAACATCAAATTTGTCATCTTCTGGTAAATCAGTAAGTCTGAACTAATATAGGGACCAAACTACAAATGTGATTATATCAGCATGTAGATCATTCAAAAATACACAAAATTGATACAAATTTCAATTTATTTGGATTTTTCTACAATTAGTTATGAATTTCCAAATTTTAAATTTGAAAAAAAAATTAAACAGCCATAACTTTGGCTAGAAAAGTTAGACTTGTGCATATTACCACTTTTCGGAAAGGGAGGAACGAGACGGATCTAGATTTGCCTGAGAAAAATCTCTTAGGGGAAAATCCCTGGGCATTTGAAACATCAGAATTGCAAAAAAAATATTGTCTAGTGCCTCAAAAATTCAGTTTAAGTTTTCTATCAATGGCAGACATGCAACAATTGGTATTTTGTTTTGTCAAAAACTTGAGGGATTATCCAAAAATTGTCCATAGAATTATTTGAAAATGCATTTACTATTTATTGTGTGCGTTTGCTTATTCAAGCAAATGATATATATTGACAATAATCAAATAATCCAATTATTCTCTCTTGCACTCTAATTATTCTCTACAAAAAAAAGGTAGTTAACATCATTAAGGCAAAATAACTATATTGTCTTGTGCATATTTGAATAAAATAAATTATTAAGAATCAAGGTCAAATCCCTAATTAGTGTTATTTCTAGACTTGTGATATATAACTGACAAATCAAATCAAAGTTATAAAGAGTTACTACATCTGACTCATAAATATATCAAATGTGTTATAAAGAGTTACGACATCCATGTTTAGATGATATCATGGGAATCACTTGTGCTATTTGTAAAGGTGACAAACAAGGATATAAATGAAGGAGTTGGCTACGGTGCTAGGCGTAGCATAGAGGGCCTCCGTAAAATAGCTTAATATTTGAGTTTTCAAAATTCTAACAATCGATCTGAACCATTCAACATGATTTTCATATCAAATATTCTATTTTTTATAATTCATTTACTATTTTTTTAGATAGGTAGAAAATCACTTGATCAATTGTAATAAAAATTAATTTAGAGTCTTCTGTGAAAAAATTTTATAATTCTTTTACCAATTTTATATTATTGCCTAGAGAGAGAGAAAGGAGAGGAATGTGATTCATGTGCATAGAGTCAGAGACAACAATTTTATAGAGAGAGAGAGAGAGGAGAGGAATGTGATTGATGTGCATAGAGACGACAACATTAAATTTTTGTCTCTAAAGTTTGTACAGTGAATCTGAAATATTCTCATCAAGGGCCCGCTATTAACATCATAGTGTCCTTCTTTTTTGCTTCTTGGTTATCATCATGGTTTCCTCTTCTGCTAAAAGCATAAATACATCATTTCATGAATGGACTGCTGTTTATTATGTGGTCATTCGGAACACAACAAGAAAGTAGACACATCATTTCATGAATGGACTGCTGTTTATTATGTGGTCATTAGGAATGTATTTGATTTTGATTTTTCCTTTCTAAGTCAATCTCAAAATCAGACTCAGCGAACTTGTAACTTGGAAGGATAATTTTTTTATGGGTAATAAAAACATAACTCTGCTAGTAGTAAAAAAAATTCTATTTACAAATTTGGTTTATATTTTCTTTAATTCTAACTGAATAGGTACTATAAACTTTGTTAAAATAGATAATATGATTAGTAAGAAACTGATTTACATATTTTTTTGTATCACGTGGCAATTTTTTTGTATCCATGGATAGAGATCAGCTAATAATGTGATACAAAATAGTTCTGTTCCGATCTTACATGTTAAGCTCATGTACCAATTAAGTACTAAAAAAAAAGTACTATAAAACATGAAATCTCAAGTAAACAACAAATAAAACTTATTTATCATTCACTCTATCATTTGTGCATATAGGCGGTTGACACAGAGGTTTACATACCTATTTAAAGTAAAAAAAAAAAAAAAAGAGATAAATGCTCTCCTTGAAAATGCAAAACAATAAATGATATTAACACCTTGTTTGGATGAAGAGTACAGGAAGGGAGGAAATGGAAAGGAACAAAAACTTTCCATTAAATCGTGTTTGGTTGATAAAATTATATTGGAGGTGAAGGGAACAGGAGGTGAAAGGCTTAATCTTCTATCATTATAATTAATAGAATCGGTTTCCCTCCCAAATTGGAGTGTAACAGATGGAAATAAATTTTGTTACAAATATTTTTAGAAAAAATAATACAGATGTCCAACCATATATCTTATATATTTATAATTCTTATACAATATTTTTTCTCCAAACCTACAACAGTTATCGAATTTCTCATTAACTTTCTAAATTTTAATCAACCAAACAAGAAATAAGATGGAAAGGAAAGTTAAATTTATTTTCTCTCATTAATATCCAAACACAAAGAGATTAAATATGCTAATCTTCCTTTCTATTCCATTCCATTCTCTTCTATTATTTACCTCGCATTCCTTCCTCTACTCTCCATCCAAACAGGGTGTAAATCCAATTTTAATAAATCAACAAAACTTTTATTACAGTTTTGACTCTTTAATAAAATTCATACGTCCTCCAAGCAGTCAAAGTATTCAAACTGCTTAATTATTTCTTAGAAGACTGTCATGCAGATCCTTAGATTTCATCCCATGCATTAAAAAAAGCGTGCTCTTAATAAATAAATAAAACATTCAGTGAAACTTGTTGAATTAATTACAAAAAAAATTTGGAAATACGGCCCATGACATTGAATATGTGAATCACATTTCAAGTTGTATATACAAGCCCTTAATCAGTCTAAATCTGGTGTGGTCATTGTTGCCTTGAGCCATAATCTATTTGTCTGTTTGACTAGATTTGTAAAACATATATAAATTAAGTTTTATAGATTTTCATCTTGAGACATTGGTGCAGGTTTATATCAACAAAATATTCAATAATTATACATCAAGAATGAATTAATAAACCACTATACAACATCAAGGATATAGTCATAAAGCACAAGACATTAGATAGTAGAAATATCATCTCAAGATTAAGATAATTAATCTCTTGAGACATTGGTGCAGGTTTATATCAACAAAATATTCAATAATTATACATCAAGAATGAATTAATAAACCACTATACAACATCAAGGATATAGTCATAAAGCACAAGACATTAGATAGTAGAAACATCATCTCAAGATTAAGATAATTAATCTATAAAATTGGTAAAAAAAAAAAAACTTGAAAATGAATTAAGTGAGGCCTACCTTTATAACGGTTTATGAATTGTTGTAATGGAATAAATAAATCCTCTACCGATGTGTGATGGATTAAATCGGTTGGAACCATCACCAAACGGTTAGAGTTCCAGAGGATTTCCGTTATGGGAACTGTTACAACGGTCGTCTACCGTTTGGGTTCTCAGCGATCCAAAGTAGCGTAAGTTGACCTTCCGTTATAACGGTTCAAGAACCGTTATAAAGGTAGAGCCCAATTACTTCATTTTTATCAGCTCTTTATAAATAGAAGCAATACTAAGATTTGAAGAATCACTCTAGCCATCCCCAACTTCAATATTATGAATTCCCAGATATAGAGAATGTCGTGGTTGCTTGTACACTTCAACTTCAATATATACAATCAATCTCGAGCTTATTCAACTAATACATGCACAAACTCTTAAAGTGATCCTGGGAGATCAACCTTTTATTTCCAAGCCTTTGTTGCTCACTTTGTTATTCTTGAGCTCGTGAGCAAAATCCATGCTCAAGCAGTGTGATTTCCCAAAAAATTGTAAATGCTCACTGGTTCCACCTTGTACCATTCTCATTGGATAAAGAAAAGCGCGCCATCTCAAAGGTCGCAAGCCCCAGAGATGTAGGGGTTAGTGCTGAATTCCGTAAACAATTCTTGTGTGAAGTGTTTCTAAAGTCTACTTTTTAATTACTTTATTATTTTATATTTTAGTTTAGGACCAAATTATTCGAGTTTCCGCCGAGAATAACTCTAAGACGCATTAGAGACTTGTAACTTAATTAGATTAAAAGTTTAAAAATGTCCTATTCATCCATCCTTTAAGTGCCTTAGGGATCAATAGTCATTGTTTACGTCCGAATCTAAATTAGATATTTCTTCAATACGCACCGCATCATAATATTTCTGAGTAGAGGACGGCTTTGACCCGCTTATCTATTGACCTTGTTACCGCTCATAGTATATTTTCAAATTTTAGGAAACTAATGATATGGGTGAATTTTTGACTTTTTATGTTACAGATAAAAATTTCGATGTAATTTGCAACTTGCGAATTACAAGAGATTCAATTGTAACAGTGCTTGATTTGTTAGTTCCAGTGTTATAAATAAAAAGCATTTCAAGTATTATATTTGTAATTAAGTTGCTTCAATATAGAAAAGGAGTTTTGTCGACTGACTCTTATTGTAATGAAAAATAACCAACAAAGAGAAAAAAAAATAATTAAGGTCCTATACTACGAATCCGCATTAATGAACTTTTTGAGTTAATTCAGAGGACCATTAAAATCTGAGTCAATACTGCTCACATGTAACACAAGGATTCCTTTAATATTCGTGTGAATTTAAATCGACGGCCGTTATCTTAACTCAGAATATGAGTTAGCTCGAGGATACAAATTCCTATTGTAGACCCGACCTGGAGACAACTAGATTAACTCATCACTTCCTTATTCTGTTCCATTTTCGGCTGAACTAAGAAACCATCCATCTCTTCTTCTTGACAAAGTTAAGCTCGAAAGAGATCGGCAACATGTCAATCTGACTAATATCGTAAGTTTTTTTTCGATTACATGCATATTATGAACCGTGAAATTGAAAATAATGTTAGACTGAGTGGGTGGATTTAGATTCACTGCTATGTTCTAGTATGCAATTTAGGCACATACCAGATTTATTTTCTGTGCATCTATGCTGCTATTGGTACTGCAACTCTCTAGTAATATATTTTCAAGTATAATGATATAACTCCAGACTTTTTATCAAAAATATGTGTGATTACAAGTTCATGATAAAATATGAACTTATTGAAATTCATGTTTAGATGGTATCATGGGAACCACTTGTGCTGTTTGTAAAGGTGACAAATAAGGATATAAATGGAGGAGTTGGCTACGGTGCTAGGCGTAACATAGAGGGCCTCCGTGAAACGGTTCAATATTTGATTTTTCAAAATCCTAACAGTTGATCTGAATTGTTCAACATGATCTCCATATGAATATATATTTGCAAATCAAATTTTCCATTTTTATAATTCTTTTACTATTGTTTTAGATAGGTAGAAAATCACTTGATCAATTGTAATAAAAATTAATTTAGAGTCTTCTGTAAAAAAAATTTATAATTCTTTTACCAATTTTATATTATTGCCTAGAGAGAAAGAAAGGAGAAAAATGTGATTCATGTGCACAGAAACAACAATTTTATATTATTGCCGAGAGAGAGAGGGAGAGAGAGAAAGGAGAGGAATGTGATTTACGTGAATAGAGAACAATTTTATATTATTGCCTAGAGAGAGAGACAGAGAGGAGAGGAATGTGATTCATGTGCATAGAGACGACAACATTAAATTATTGCCTCTAAAGTTTGTACGGTAGATCTGTAATATTCTCAAATGATTTAGATGTCATGGGTCATAAAAGTTATTCCCATAATTAAATTACATGTTTATATTTTTTCATATTTGTAAGTTATTGGCAAATAAAATACCCTAGAAGTTTATTCATTGATAATGCTAAATTAATTTTTATTATAAAGAAGCCCAATTAGATATATATTATTTTATTTTATTGTTATTTTTCACCGAAGACCCAAGAAATTTATTCGGCAATAACCCTAAATTAATTTTTATTAAAAGAAGTCAAATTAGATATATATTATTTTATTTTATTGTTACTTTTCACGGAAGACTTTAGAAGTTTATTCGTCGATAACCCTAAATTAACTTTTACTACAAAGAAGTTTAATTAGATATATATTTTTTTAATTTAAAGTTATTTTTCACTGAAGAACTAAGAAATTTATTCGGCGATAACCCTAAATTATTTTTTATTACAAAGAAGTCAAATTAGATATATATTATTTTATTTTATTTTATTGTTACTTTTCACGGAAGACTCTAGAAGTTTATTCACCGATTACCCTAAATTAACTTTTATTACAAAGAAGTTCAATTAGATATATTTTTTTTTAATTTAAAGTTATTTTTCACTGAAGACCTAAGAAGTTTATTCGCCAATAACCCTAAATTAATTTTTATTACAAAGAAGTCAGATTAGATATATATTATTTTATTTTATGGTTATTTTTCACCAAAGACCTTAGAAGTTTATTCGTCAATAAATCCTAAATTAATTTTTATTACAAAGAAGTCAATTTAGATATATATTATTTTATTTTATGATTATTTTTCACCAAAGACAGTAGAAGTTTATTCACCGATAATCATAAATTAATTTTTATTACAAAGAAGTCCAATTAGATATATATTATTTTATTTTATGATTATTTTTCACCGAAGACCCTATAAGTTTATTCAAAGATAACCCTAAATTAATTTTTATTATAAAGA
>JARJHM010000659.1:0-178871 GCA_033356055.1 Carex pumila | reverse complement strand
TAGATATGTTTAGTGGTATAAGGGCACTCTTGTGGAAATTAATTTTTAGACCTGAAAGAGATTCAAATCCTAAAAGGATGAACTTAAGATGTTCTACCATAAGAGGAGTAGCCTCAAGAAATAATAGGGTATCGTCAGCAAAGTGCAAGTTTAGAATCGTAGAATTATTACCAAATCTACCTAAACCAGAGATAAACCCAGCTGATTGGGCTTTACTAAGTATTTTATTTAGTGCATCAGCTACTAGGTCAAAGAGAAGGGGTGATATGGAATCCCCTTGTCTTAGACCTTTCTTGCAGGGGAAATATTTACCTTGTATGCCATTAAAGGAAATGGAGGTTCGACTACTTTCTAATGAATCTTTGATCCAATTTATTGTTGTGCTTGAATTAATGGTGATGTTAAAATATTTTATTTGATTCAAGACAAGTTGCATGAGAACTTATTATTAATAGTATATAATATGTACATGTCTTACGTATAAATACGTAATTGGTTGTCTCAAAGTGTGACACTGACATAGGGATCTGATGATGGTAGCATTTTGTGGTACAGACATGATTGATTAACACATTATAATTTTTAAAAAGTCATTCTGGTAGACACATCCTTTCCTTGTACTTGTACGGACATGGTTGAAATAGTATAAACACATTTTATGAGTTGTTTGAAGGTCCCAATTTCGTTTAATTTTCTGGTTTCCCACCTAATTGACATACATTTCCTTAAAAAAATTGATATTTGTGTATATGCACTTGGTGATAAGATTGTTCACTCATGTCTTTAGAAATTCAACCTAAAAACTATTAATATTTTTGCGGTTTTAGGTTGAATTTCTAAAAAAAAAAATTGTAGTTTGAATAGATTTTAAAATTTCTCAGATTGAAGTGTAGATTTTGAAATTTGATATATTTTTCGATGTTAATAAAAATTTGGCTAACATTGCTGTTAATATTTGCATAGAGTAATTTTAAGGCTAAAATTGCTGTTAAAATTTCTACTGTACAACCAAGGAAAAAAATGATACTATTTTTTTTTAACAATTTAGATACACATTGTATATGATTCTCAATCTTCCTATTTGAATTACATCATGAAATTATTGTTACTTTATCTAATTTTGTAATAAATGCCGGCGGTCCACGCAAAGATAATTCTTCTAATTTCAAAGGTTTTGTTAGAGGATAATATTGTCAAAGAAAATATCTTCTCTCACTTCTAGGGGTGTTCAAATGGTTGGTTCGGTTTAAACTGAACTAAAATAATCAAACCGAACTTAAAACCGAAGTTTGAAAATCCAACCGAACCAACCGAACTAAAATAACAAACTGAATTAAAATCGAACCATTTAAACCGATTTAAACTTTGGTTTGTTCGGTTGAACCGAACTTTCTCAAAAATCAAAACTCAAAATATCTATAATACTCAATTTAAACTTTGGTTTTGATTAATGAACCAATTTAAACTTCAGTTTTGATTAATGAACGAAAATAATACTAGAAGTCTTGACCCTATCAATAAAATCGGTCGGTTCGGTTTAATTGGTTTTGAGAAATCAAAACCAAACCAAACTATTTAAACCGAACTAAGTCACAAAATCGACCGAACCGAACCAATTCAACCGAACAACCGAACCATTTAAACCGAATCTTACCGGTTCGGTTCAAAACCAAATAAACCGAACCATTTGAACACCCCTACTCACCTCAACCGTCGGAAACAATCATCTGATTTGTTGAAATTCTTAAGTTTAGATCCAGACCTTTGGATTTAAATCCGGATCACGTGCATTCAGGCGGACCGGATTGACTCGATTTCTGATTGGACGGTCCAAAAATAAATTCAAAATTTGGGAATTTCAGTAACTCAGTTAAAAAGAACCCTTGGGCTTAGCCCTGAATTTGGGCCGCCTGAACGTGAATCCGAACCTTCTATTTCAATTCTTCCTGCGTAGATATTTTTTAATAGTCCAAAAATAAAACTCCAAATTTGGGAATTTCAGTTAACTCAGAGAACATTTTATTTCCTGATTGGATGGTCAAAAAATAAACCGAACATTTGGGCCTTCTGAACGTGGAGTGAACGTGGGTATCAACCTTCCATTTTTAATTTTCCTTGTGGATATATCTTCTTCCCGATTTTGGGCTCAAAGCCCTCTTTTTCAGCTTCCCGCTAGTTTCTCAATTCCAACTGCAGTTCAGGGGTGTTCAAATGGTTCGGTTTATTTGGGTTTGAACCGAATTGGTAAGATTCGGTTTAAATGGTTTGGTTGTTCGGTTGAATTAATTCGGTTTGGTTGATTTTGTGACTTAGTTCGGTTTAAATGGTTCGGTTCAGTTTTGATTTCTCAAAACCGATTAAACCGAATCAATTGATTTTATTGATCAAAACCGAAGATTAAATTAGTTCATTAATCAAAACCAAAGTTTAAATTGAGTATTATAGATATATTGAGTTTTGATTTTTAAGAAAGTTCAGTTCAACCGAACAAACCGAAGTTTAAATCGGTTTAAATGGTTTGGTTTTAATTCGGTTTGCTATTTTAGTTCGGTAGGTTCGGTTGGATTTTCAAACTTCGGTTTTAAGTTCAGTTTAAACCGAACCGACCGTTTGAACACCCCTACTGCAGTTCTCCGATTTACAACTGGACGGATCGAACAATCGATATGAACCATTCAACATGTATATATGGACCATTCAACTCTGATATTGATCCATAGTACCATAGCCTCACTAAACAAAATATGATTTTTTTTTATCAGTGACAATATAATATTGTAAGTATAAGCTATATAGACCTTGTTAAGAAAGATAAAAAAGAAAAAGAAAAACAATTAACCCCCAAACCCCAGAAGTTAAATCAACTGATAACGAATGGCATTCAATCATAACGCAAGTATGTAACATACCTAATTGTTACACGTCGGTATCAGTGGGGTAATCCTGAATACGTAAATGTGCCATTTTGAATTATCTCAGTACGTATTGTCATCAAATAATGGCCATACATTAACCACTAACCACCAATAATTTTCAGCTGATTGTACAAAATAGATTGCACCGTTTTGCAATTGCTACGACCCTCTGCAGCTACCATTTTGTCCATACCATTGCATGCAATATCTTAGCAGTACATGACAGTCGACTAAACCACAATATATTAATGAAAAAAAATCAGCCCAGTATTGTATCAAAGCAAGAGAATCAAGATAGGGTGGTTGTCAATAATCTAATCAATTATTTCCGCCTAAGGGCTTTTCACTCAAAAAAAAAAAAAATCAATTATTTCCTGCTAATTTTATTTCTCATTTAAATTTCATTTCAAAAATTCCTAAAAAGTTGGCAAATAACTTTTCTTTTTCTTTCTTGAAAATGATTCTAGTTGGGCTGTTAATTTTCATAAACCTTTGTTTAACTCTGACTTTACTTCTTTTTTAAAAAATATTTAGGTGGATACGCAAAAAAATATTTAACGGAGCAGTTTTGGCTCCATGCGGCACACAAACTATATTTAGCACTGTTTTGATTCTATAGTCCGTGCGCCGTTAAAATATTAAAATATTTACCCGTGTTTTACCAACCAGGGATGTTGTGCATCATTTAGGGCCTGTTCGGATGTAATTTCGAAAATACTGTTTACATGAAAAAAAAAAATTTACTTAGACTGAATTATTTTTTTCCACGTGAATAATAAATTTCAGTTCAAATTTTTTCTATTTCCATTCTTATTCCCGTTCTTACTGTGCAGCCGTGTGCAGCCGAACAGGGCCTTAACTACGGCAGCTGGTTGACAAGGTTCAACACTATTCGGTATCATCCCTATTCGCTTAATACATGTAGCTATTTTCAACTTTAATTAACACCAATTTAAATGCTTTTGGAGGTACTAAACTTTCAATTCTCTTTCAGTACCGCAACTGAAAAACACGAGCATTAGCAAAACGAACATATACATCCACATTTTACTAACATCCTATAAATTCCTAAAAAGGAGGAAAGAATCTAACTCTTCCTCTGTTCACAGGGGTTGAAGCAGACATGTCAACTAAGAAACATTGAACGGACTACTACTCTATAATTCGGTTTACAATTCCAACTGCAATTGTACTCCCTGACAATCTTAAGAAAACCCTACCAAGTGCTCGACATGTTGCGTATTCTTCGACACACACTTCTCTGTCCAGCTTTACCTAACAAAAACCCAGAAGAAAAAAAAAATTAGCTTCCATTTACTTTCTTATTGGAGGAACTATTGTTGTGTCTATTTTTTGTGGCATCTACAACCACTGAAACCAAAACTGATGAATCTTGTGAAAAATTGTAATTCAATTAAACAGAAGGATGATATAATGACATACAGTTATTATAGCACTTTGTTTGCCTAAAAGCATACGGGGCGGCGCCTTCTTAAAGACTTCTCCTGTTTTTTTATCTATCAGTGAAATTATTTTCTCTACCTGTGCAGAGGCCTTCACATGGTGTATATAAAACTCTACCTAAAAATTAAATCACCAAGTGCCAAATCAGTGTATTGTAGTATTGAATGACGCTATGGTAGTATGTATATTATGGATCGACCCGTGCTATGGATCCATATCTCTATTTTGAAAGTTCAACCAATTGATCAGAATTGTTCCCCATATGAAAATGCACTTGCAGGCCAAATTTAAAATTTTTTAGAATTTTTTTACTACTATTTTAGATAGTTAGAAAATCACACCTTTTGAATGGTCCAGGATTTTCAATTTCTGCATATCTAAAAAAACAGTAAAAAAATTCTAAAAAATGTGAAATTCGGTTTGCAAGTACATTTTCATATGAGGATCAAGTTGAACGGTTCAGATCGACTGTTTGGACTTTAAAAACGAAGATATGAGTTCATAGCGCAGGCCACCGTGTAATATGTATATTTCCATAACCTCACTCCTGTAATTTTATTAAAGACTATATTCTATAAAACTGACCTGAGTACCAACTAAAATTGGGGTTCTTATTTCCAGAACTAAAATCTTCAATTCCAGAATCGAAGCAACTTGTACAGGGAAATCTACGTGACAGAGGGTCCCACCAGATGTAAGTTCATGAGCTTCAATATTTTGCAAACCAACGAAAACAATATCCCCAGCTCTTGCCACATTACAATTGGCACCATTTTTTTCTATGGTCCTTGCTGTTCCTGTAGTGCCTGAAGGCATAACTATAACCTGAGAGAGAGAGAGAGAGATCAGAAATAACAAGCATGAGAACATAATTTTTTCGGCAAATTGGAAGCAGTCCTTGTTTGTAATATGGAAATGCAACCAAACTTCTTTATTACTGATGTAATAATGGCTAGTTGTTGATATAACTCCTTTTGTATTGATAGTAATGAATGTTTGATTCTAAAAAAATATTTTAAAATTTGCAAATACTAGCCATTATACAATACACGAACCATCTGGCAGGCCATGGCAGGGCATAGTAAATAAGATATTAAATACCTTAGAGTCAACACCAATTGCACGGGCCTCCAACTTGCCAGAAACTACCAATTGTCCAAGAGTTCGAGATGAAGGAATGTCGCATACAGGTAGAATTAATGGCTTACAAATATCTCGACTCGGTGTTGGTATGGAGTCGATGGCATCTAAAAGACAACCTCCGTTGTACCTAAGTACATTTGTACAAGAAATAATTAATATAAATAATATGTACCAGTATTACGGGATTTCTTTTGGAAAAGATTTGAGATATCAAACCTGAGTCATGCAACCAAACAACAAAAAGGCACAAAATGAAAACAAAAATAGAATTTGTTTCACGAACATGTTGCTCGTATGGGTGTAATATATGTTTAGGATAGTTAGAAAATGTGGGAGTCTGAATATGTTTTAAGTTTTTTGATGTTCTATGTAATGTAATTGTAAACAATTTTGATGAAATATATACAAGTTGCATTCAATTTTAGTTTCATTATTTCTCTCTTTAAAGTTTAAGTTTGTTGACCTCATATAGTAAAGTTAAGGTGACTTAATTAGAAATAGGCACGTCTAATCACACTTGCGTATAATTTCTAAACTATATATCCAAATCAAATCATGTCATTCAGTTATGTTGGCAGCGTGATTTATGTCGGTTTAGTTGCGAATAAATGTGACGAATGCTACTTAAGTCCTTTGTTAGCATAATTGATGGACGGAATTGTTTAAGAAATACGATAAGTAAAGACAAAAAAGTTGCATGCAATAAAGTTAAGGATATATAATCAAAATATTGCACTTGTCCATGTGGGAGATTGTTGGATTTAGAGACGTCTAATTACAATAATTAAGTTGGACATACGTGCATTATGATTATAATATCAAATACTGTCGCAAGATTACATTTATGTAATGATTGAAATATGCCAAACAATGTGATTAATTAAGTCATGGCATTATACGTATTTAAATAAGGTTTTGGATACGAATACATATAGAATAAGGTTAATCAATTATAATTGTTAATGGACCGATTATAATTGATTAAAATAATAGCAGTGATAAATTTAGGCAAACTTGTTTCACAAGTTTTGCACTGCTATAAAAGGGCTGGGTCTCCATAACCTTGAACTCATCATCATTATTCTCCACCGTCTTGCTCCATGAAAGACTAGATATTCTGCCTTAAATTCGAAAGACAGAAACAAGTAAGAGAGTTCAAGAGTTGTGAAAGGACTCGCTAGCCAAGTAATTTTGTAGGTTGAGCATGCGAGCAAGTCAATCAAGTCATCTTCATCGATAACTTTGATATTAGTTGAGAGGCAATAAACGGAAGGCCATAAAGATGGAAAGTGAGTAGTTTCCGATGTGCTTGTTTAATTCTTACATAGATCTAGGTTAAGATTTTAAGTAAATTAGAAAAATCTGACCAAAGGGCTAACAATTGTAATTTAATCGAATCAAATATTCTTTTCGAATACTCCACAGAGTCTAATTTGTTAATGGCCACAATTATATGCTCTAAACCAAAGCTCCTAACAATTTGTGCATGCTCCTTCGTTTGACCCGTACCAATCATTCCAACCATATCAACTTCACAGGCACCTATATGTCAAGATAGATGGATTTGAATATGTTAATCACCAACAACCAGAAAAAAATGACGAAAGATACGTCCAGTCGAATGTCATTCATAAGTATTACTGTCTTCACAAATGCAAGAATTGTCATGGACAAAAATATTTATTTTTGAAAAGAAAAACTCTTGTTGAAACTGACAACCTTATCTATAGAGGCATCAATTACTAGAATTGCTGCATGTGCTTGTGCATCACCAGAAATCAAGTTGGGCACAAAATCCTTATGTCCAGGTGAGTCCAGTAAAACCACATGGTAGTTTATCGAGTCAAATTTTTTTAACGAAACCATCATAATCACCCTCTCTCCCTCTCATCAGAGCTCTCATCTATGGCCCAAGCATATGCAAACAAGCCCTTCTGCTGCAATGGAACAACAATTTAGATATACCAAGTCATGAAACATGAAAAGACCTTCCCTTACCGAAAATTTGCAGAGAAGTCCCTACATTATATAATATGAAAAATTAAGCTGTTCCACCCTGATAAAATTAGTGCCATCCTAAATATAAAATTTTAAGGGCATTCTATCATTAAATGGTAAAAAAAAAACTGATAATATGAGAACCGTTTTTTATTTGAAAGCTACAATGAGGAAGTTTAAATAAATGACTTGAAAATTATAAAGTAGAATTACTCTTTCTAGCCATTTTTTCCTTTCTCTGCAATTATTAACTAATACTCTAATAGTAAAGAAACTATGTGACCTTATTTTTAGCTTCTTCCTGTAAATGTAGCAATCTGCTGCATAATGTGGACTTGCTCGAGTCAACATGACCAACCTATTTAACAAGCAATTTACACAGTTTATTATTATCTACAAATGACAACCCATTGTGAATATAAGATTAATTAAATTGAAATAGAACCAAATTGTCATCAAAATTTTTGAATTGCTTCAATGAAAGCACAAAGAGAATAAAAGTTTCATTTTCAATTGAATGAAAAACAAATGTTACTTTAATATCAATTTTTCAATTAAGGGATGAGCTGTTATGCACAAAGAGTCTTACAAATGTCAATAAAGGGGGATGAACATATTAGAAGTCTTTGTTGAAGACATTTAGTTGAAAGAAAACTTACAATAGCAAGATTTAACTGGTTGCGGAAACTCGACTCTTGATTTTCAGATAACCTCTGCACCTCTTTTTCAAATCCAGTAGAGGAACCACCGCTTGCATTTTCTGAGAAAAACTTTGTTTTCTTCTCTTTTCTTCTCTTTTCCCTTAATGTTGGATGGAGATTTAGTCAAAAGTAATATTTCACCTGTTAGAGGATATACCGCTTCAACTTGAACAGTTCATATGGAATTCGCATCCTCTGAGATATCTCAAACTTTGAGTGTTTTTTTTGGAAAAACATTGAGATATCTCAGGAGATATGCACTCATTCATATGCTCTGTGGGGCCCACCAACACTCAAATGAGTATAGAAACTCTCAATATATATGGTTAATTTCAGCAGCCCTTTCAATGAAAATAAAGACTTGGCCATATTTGAAGCATCATAAATCTCACCTATAAAACAAATAAAGTCAACTATCCATTATACTATGATTAGTAACATGAATACAAGTAATATTAGAGGACCTTTTAGTGTCAAGTCAATTATGAAAAGCTCAAGCTGATTTTTTTTTATGGTGTAAGGATAAGAACCTCAATTCAACTCTCCATAAAGTCAAACCATAAGCTAACAAATGAGTTATCACGATTATACAAAACATATACTAAAATTAATACAAAAGACGCCATGATTGGGGTCTTCTAGTTCACCAGGGGGGATGCCATCAAGCTAGTACAATTGAGTTCATTTTCTGTGTAATGCTAACCACAAGCCTTGTCTTGAATTTTGTCCAAAGAGAAACACATGCGAATTTATTGACCATCTTTTAGCTAACTCCATGTATTTATCACCAACAATGACCGTTTCCTGGGATTCATCAAATCCTTCTATAAGCACATCTCTTATTGGTGTTATCCTTAGGGCTTCTGCAAAATACAAGATCAACACAACAAATGCTCTTTTAGCTTGGTTGTAATTAACATTACTTGTTCCATTATCTAGCTCTTGTGCATAGTTATCCAAGGTTGTAATTGCACTATTCAATGCAAGTCTAGAGACATTTAGTTTAGCTGTATAACCCGGGTATTTCCCATCAAAGTTTAGGGATTTTCTTTCACCCGGCAAACTCGGAAAACCCTCTTCTTCATCTGTAATCAATCTCCAATAATTATTTGGATGGTTTTCTTTACGGCGATAGCCGTAAAGCCACAAGGACTCCAAAGATTTCACGATTTCAATACTCCTCCCTATGTCATTCGTCACGTGAATCACAGACCATCTCCATTCTTGAGCATGGGTTGTTGTGCCCACAACGCCCATCCCAGCGTGAAATTCCCAATGATTAAGCACACTTGCATGATGGTTTCGGATGAAATTTGAATATTTATCATCCGATATATTAAAAATGGTCTTCGAGTACTATAGGCATTGAACTGGGGAAGCGTCGGAGAGGCTGGCAGAGAAGGTGGCACAGAGAGATGATCAAAGGAGTCTACAAGAAAAATCAAGGGTAAAAAAATCAAAAAGTTGAATTTCTATGCATGTACAATTTGTAACTCCAACATTCTCCAAATATAGTACTTTGGTAACATGTATCCATTGGTACACAATATTACATCCTAAGAAACACACCTAAAAAATAAGATAAATTGGTACCAAAAATTCAAATACAGTACTAACAGATACATACCAATCTCCAATATTCTCCAAAAATCAATTTCAAATACAGCATTCTTGTAACTCCAACATTATCCAAATATAGTACTTGGGCAACATGTATCCATTGGTACACAATATTACATCCTAAAAAACACACCTAAAAAATAACATAAATTGGTACCAAAAATTCAAATACAGTACTGATAACTACATACCAATTTCCAATATTCTCCAAAAATCAATTTCAAATACAGCATTCTTGTAACTCCAACATTATCCAAATATAGTACTTGGGCAACATGTATCTATTGGTACACAATATTACATCCTAAGAAACACACCTAAAAAATAACATAAATTGGTACCAAAAATTCAAATACAGTACTGACAGATACATAACAACCTCCAACATTCACCAACAATCAATTTCAAATATAACATTCTTGTAACTCCAACATTCTCCAAATATAGTACTTGGGCAACATGTATCCATTGGTACACAATATTACATCCTAAAAAACACACCTAAAAAATAACATAAATTGGTACCAAATATTCAGATACAGTAGTGACAGGTACATACCAATCTCCAACATTATCTAAAAATCAATTTCAAATATAACATTCTTGTAACTCCAACATTCTCAAAATATAGTACTTGGACAACATGTATCCATTGGTACACAATATTACATCCTAAAAAACACACCTAAAAAATAACATAAATTGGTACCAAATATTCAGATACAGTAGTGACAGGTACATACCAATCTCCAACATTATCGAAAAATCAATTTCAAATATAACATTCTTGTAACTCCAACATTCTCCAAATATAGTACTTGGGCTACATGTATCCATTGGTACACAATATTACATCCTAACAAATACACCTAAAAAATAACATAAATTGGTACCAAAAATTCAAATACAGTACTAACAGGTACATACCAATCTGAGTTTCAGTATTTGTGTACCAATTTCAGTACAAGTATACATGACTTTGACAAAAGAAAACTGGACAAGTTAAATGTTAAAAGGTGGATCAGTACAAGACCAAGCAAACATTCCCCCTTGTTAAAATATTCTAAATGGCCTTGCAAAAGTATACAATGTTTAGAAATATTCAATCTTAGCAATTCAATGAAAGCGTTCTTAATATGATCAGCGCTTCTCTAGTTACCTCAATGTGCTAAGGTTGAGTAGCGAGCCGTGGACTCAGCTCAATGAGCATGCGCGCTTCATCTGGTCGCCATCTCACGCCGCCGAGTCCAGTCTCTCTCCGGTGGCGAGGCGATTGAGATCGGAAGTCGGGAGAAGGGAAGCATGGGAGAGAAGAAGAGATAGAGAGAGTCAGGAAAAGGGTAAACTAGCGAATTCTCTCGGTGGGCCTATCTTCCTCTCGTTACGGAAAGAAAAGTAGAAGATCTCCCGAATACAAGTCGAATTGGTTACACTATTATGACGTGACCTACCTGGAGGATGGCACTATGCAATATCTCCGATGTAAGGTAAAAGGTTGCAAGAGACCGAATTTTGAGTATAAAAAATCTAGTTGTATTTCTAGCTTTAAGAGACATACCGAAGCTCACGAAAAAAAAAAAAACATGAGATTCCGCAACAACATGTTGATTTGAGACAGATCCAAACCCTTATGAACACGGATGGTACCAAAACACACCAAAAATATGACGAATTGGTAATGCTTAGTGAATTGGTCTGATATATTACCCACAAAGAACAACCAATAGCTATGGGTAATTGCTTGAGTTTTGTCTGGTTGGTTATTCGGGGATGTGGTCAACCAATGTATAAGAAGTTCTATTATAGAAAGATGCTTAATGAAATAAAAAAAACCAGTTTACCATTAAAAAAACGAGCAACGTACTATATTTGCATATCAAACCCAAAAGGTCTCAATTACCTTTTGGTGCAACATAATTTGATCTCATCTACTAAGAAAAGTATCTTTTAATAATTCCGAAATAGTTGAATGTTTAATTAATTCTGTGCTGGTAAAACACAATTTGGTTTCAGCTTTTACTGTCAATTCACTACTTAATTTTTGGAAATATAAATCTCGTTTATATCTATGTGCTAGAAGGATAAAACCGGATCAAGTGAGAAGGCAGATATACTTTTCTTGTTATATGTATTTACTTTTTAAGGCTGCATCTTACTAACATACTTAGTTAACAAATTTATGTTCAAAGAAAGGATCAAAATTTAAACGGGACAAGAAATGGATATTGATTGATTTTAGGATGCTTTTACCATAAAGACTCTAAGACGGATTATTTCTAAAATATTTCTAAATTATTTCACCAAATATAAAAATTAGGAATTGAGTAGACAATTTTGTCATGGGTCCACATCCTAGGAAATTTACAATTATATTTAATTCTGCATAAAGATAATTGATAGTAATTAACCCAAAAGTTTTGGAGTAGTTTTACTTAGTTTGTTCGAGAACAACCAAAAACGGAGGAAGTCGGCTGAGCAGGCGCCTCATACTTCTCAGTTCTCACTGTGCCACAATCCCTATGTTGCAGCTATGAGCTGTATTTCGTCATTGGCCTCACAAAAGGTTAGGGGTGTCAATGGGTACAGTACGGGTTGGGTGGAGACATTTTCATATTCATACCCATTAAAATTGACTTTACCCATATCCTATTCATACCCATTAAAAATTGATCTTACCCTATCCTATCCTTATCCGTTAATATTATCGGGTAATGAAACGGTAGCGGGCGAATAACGGATAATACTAGTATAATAATTAGTTTTATTATATTTTACAAATTAAACATCAAAAACTCATTCATTTCACTTTATAATTGCATTTCTAATAAAAAAATGTGCAATCAATTTCGACTAAATTATTTTTTATAAAAAATAAAAATTCAAAAACACGAATATACATTTAAGTGGGTTGGAAATTGACTTGAATATACATTTAAGTGGGTTGAAAATTGAATTGAATATATATTTAGATTTTATAATTACCCTATAGGGTAACGGGTACGAAATAGTCATTACCCATACCCTTACCCATTTATTTAACCAAAAAAAAGTCTTACCCATACCCAATAAACTAACGGAAAAAAAATCTTACCCATACCCACCTTATCGAATACGATACGGGTCGGGTAAACGGCTAAAAAGGTACCATTGACACCCCTACAAAAGGTAATTGATCAATCAAGGTAAATTGATTGATCAAGATATAGAAATATATACTATAAATTAATTGAGGATTGAATAAGAAATAATTTCTGATACACAAAAAGATTGTTCTTTTATTTCTTGCCTATTCAAGCCCTCCAGCTTGTGAAGTATATAAATTGATTAATCAAGATATAGAAATTGCCTTGAGATGCAAATTAATTAAATAAGAGATATCAAAGGATTTGATGAAGCATGGTTTTCACTTTTCAGCCTATAAATAAAGGTTATTGCTTCATGAATCAGGACATCGAAATATACAAGCAATCCCCTCCTCCAAATAGCCAAGCCCCTTATCTATTTTATTTTTATATTACAACAACCTATACCCAGATCAGTGGACGTGCTTTCTGGTGTATCAAGGTATCCAGCCAATTAAGTAACACAAATTTCCAAAGGTATTTCTCTCAAATTCAAAATAAGAGTATAAGATTATGCTGGTACAAGGTGATTGGCTAGTTACTGAGGAACCAGGTCTGTACTGGTATGTGTGCCACATCATCCTGTCCGTTACAAGCATAGGCCAAAGCTCTACTGGAGGTTATCCACTATACAAATAAGAATGTATTGTTGGTTGTGGCTTGTGGGTGCATGCCAGCCGTGCAGCAAAGCCAATCTCAGTTTTCTTCCTAAAAATAAGAAAGGGTTGTTATATATGTTTATGCTTAATTTGGGTTCATTCGTTCAATTCTAGAATCTTCTTATAAAAGCACAATCTTTTTGTGTTTCAGAAATTATTATTCTTATCGATCAATGGCTTCAATGAGGATGTTAGTTTTTGTCACCATGCTCTATTGTCTTTTTAAGGTACGTAACATGAATATTATTATTTTTATTTTGAGACCCGCCAACAGAAACTCATGTTTTGTCCTCTAAATGAAAGTCTGATTCTTTATTAACATAGCTTATTTTATCATAATCTTCATATATCAGTTTTGTATAGTACAGTTAATACCCAGTGAAAGATTTGGCCAAAGGTCTCCACTATTAATTTTATAGACTGGAAAATTTGTTTCTTCTTCAGAAAAAAAAAAAAGAGGAAAGACTAAGGTTCCTCTCCCACTCTCCCTGTCTTAGTAAATAATTGGATCTTATGATTTATATATTGCAGTGCCCACTACAAAAGAAAAACGATAAATTAAAAAAAGGACATCAATAAATTAATTAAATTCCTGTGCTGGTTTACTAACAGGATCTGATCTTGTGGAATTATTATGTTTTTAATCTTGAAATGACATAAAAAAAATATGATATCTTACAAGTAAAACTCTTGATCCTACAGATAGGTTGTAATGCTGTAAGCATTGAAGCAGGTTTCTACAGTAGAGCTACATTGTGGCATGGAGTAAAAGCAAGATTTGGTATTTGGGAGATACCAGATGTTCAAAATAATTCAACTTCCGGGTCTTACATAGCAGCATTCAATAATTCTCCATGGATGGAAAAAATCGCAGCTGGATTTCATGTATGTCATTGCATTTTGCTCTTCGATCATTCTTTCTTTCAGATACCATCCATCTGTTAAGAAATTGACGCAAGGCGTGTAATGCATTTAAATTAGTAATAAAAAGTCATGCAAACACTAAGCAATGACTAAGAAATTCCAGTCCAATTATACAAGTATGATTTATATTCTAGTCCTTAAATTTATCAAAACCAAGCAATTAATTACTAAGAAATTACAATTTTCATTTGCTTTATTATTGTGTGTTAACTTTGACTAATTCCGAGTTTCTTATTAACTTTGATTAATTCTAAGTTTCTAACCCATAGCAACTCCATTCTGTTGAACAAATTTATTTGGCAGGTACATCCTAGTCTTTATGGTGATAATAAGTTGCATTTCTTTACACACTGGATTGTAAGTATTATTACAAAAGTTGTTTTCTTTATTTACTGGATTGTAAAGCACTGGAAAAAAGACACTAGCTAGCTAGTATGCAAATGGTATTGTATAGCTCAAGTGATAAGCTCATACAGGTCATGGAGTCAATTTCCATGGCCATGGCCTACGGGCACCAATATGCGAAGTGAGACTGATTAACCGTCTTCTTTTAATAGAAAAAAATAACAAATCAACTATGGTTCACATTGGTAATTTAGACCAAGCTCTCAAATTAATATGTAATCCATAATTTATCTCTGTTACAGAGTATAATAAACCAATTACCAGCAGGCTGCTACAATGAATTATGCCCAGGTTTCGTAGTAGCTGATGGTAACAATCTTTATCCGGGACAATCCATTGATCCTCCATTTTCAACTTACGGACAAGAAGAGATACAAATTATACTCAGAATAAAAAAGGTTTGCTATGCTACCTCCTAAACTAAAGAAATAATTAAACATGTGTAATTCGATCGATCCATAATAGTCTATGTTACTATCTGCCATACTAAGCATAGATAAAATAGAAGTACAATATATAGGACTATTAGGTTTGTTTCAACTCGTACCATGCATAGTCTGCATTGCAATGATTTAGGATTAATTCTTGATGTTAATTTCAAATGTTTATCTTAATATATAACTACTTATTTTTCCCTTGATTCAACAAAAAGTATTTGCATGACCATTATCATTGGAATCAAATGTATACCGGAATTAAAATTAACATTGGAATCAGAAGTACATAAATCGATATGAACTTCTTTATTGGAAGTGTAGGACGAAAGAACTGGAGATTGGTCATTATACAGAGAAGATAAAGGGGGGCCTATCGGTGGAATGACATTGCTAGGTTGGTGGCCAAAGACACTCTTCAACTCTCTGTCAAACCAAGCAGATGCAATTGAATGGACAGGATTTGCCACCTACGACAGCAATGTGAGAAGACCTCCGATGGGCAGTGGGCATTTCGCCAATGAGCTCAATAATAGAGCAGCTTCCTTCAGTGATTGCTTTGGATTTGATAAAGATGGTAATGGTTTTGAGGATAAAAGTTATAATCCTATTGCCATAGCAGACAAACCAGGTTGTTATAGTGTCTCTGAATGGTACCATACTAAGCATAATGCACAACGCCACTTTTTTTATGGTGGACCAGGCGGTTGCACTCAGTAAAAATGAGAAGGTAATTCGCATAAATAATGGACTTCGTTTGTGTTAGTATAATTAATATATAATAAACATTAATTGCACCATCATACCTTAATTGAATCTATAATCTTTATTTATATGCACCATTTTTTTCCCATTAGTTGGTATTTTTATCTTTATAAAATGAGAGTGTAATTTGTATGTCCAATGACAGCTAATGAGTAAATTATAAACAATGGACTTCATTTGTATTAGTATAATTAATATATAATAAATATTAATTGCACCATCATACCTTGAATCTACAATCTTTATTTATGGTGGACCATTTTTTTTCCATTAGTTGGTATTTTTATCTTTATAAAATGAGAGTGTAATTTGTATGTCCAATGACAGCTAATGAGTAAATTATAAACAATGGACTTCGTTTGTATTAGTATAATTAATATATAATAAACATTAATTGCACCATTATACCTTGAATCTACAATCTTTATTTTGCACCATTTTTTTTTCCATTAGTTGGTATTTTTATCTTTATAAAATGAGAGTGTAATTTGTATACCTTTGTCGTTCTATAATAACTCTGAATTTTACCTATTTTGTTTCAGGCAAAATCTAAAATTTTAGCCGAGGTAATACTGTTAGAAAAATTAAGCCTAAAAAGGATATTAATTGAAATAAGAGTTTAGAGATATTAAACTGATAGGCGATAAGTGATAGAGCTAACAAATTATAATGGCATACCAAGACTATGCTGGCTGAAAATACAAACAGTTCTTTTAATGAATTGTTGGTTATTTAGTTTAGTTTAAGAATATTTATTTTTCTTTCAGTTTTTACTTACAAGATGTCCAAAACTTCAATATTGAAATGGTATAGTCGTACCAGCTTTTTTCTCATGTACTGGTATTAGTCGTATCAATCTTTCTCTAATGTATCGGTACAGGTCAGGCATATATATTTTGATAAATAAAGAACCTTACTGTTGAATTCGGGTCTGAAAAGTCCAATGTGTGAATTCTGAGATAATGTGGATGTAAATTTGATTTACATTGCAACTGAAACTCGTAAAATGTACTTTGCAACTATTGTGTATGTATGAATGAACCTCATTTTAATAGTTATATATCTATAAAGAGAGTGTTTGCAGTTGATATTATATTTATATAATGGACATACTTCTGCGTTGTACCAGCGTACCAATGTACCAGTATGTATGGTATTGTGCCTGATAAACAATATCATTCAATGCTTATTATTAAATTGATTATCCATAAAAAGAATACTATTGTGCCTGGTACAATCATACCAACATGGCAAACTGATTATCTAGGTGTAACTCAAAAGGCCCGAAAAATAAAGCATTAATCCAGCTGCTGTAATCATAAAACACTACAACAAAGTAGACATTTTTTGTGAGAGAAAAAACGCATTTACAACGGCCGTCCGTCGCAAAAAGAAAAAGTTGAATAATGAGAGTAGTCCGTCGCAAAAAGTCATTTTTTTATCCTCGCGAAAAGTGTCTCATTCTTGTTGTGAAAGTTGAATTGAACCAAATGTAGACACAGTAACCTGAAATTTGTTCATAATTCAGTCTCCTACTCTCCTGTTTGAAACATTTAGAAATCAGATTTTCTGTTATGGTGGTAACCACATTAATCAATGCCCACTCAATAGAGAAATATGAAATACAAATGAGAAGCAACCACATCAAATAATCAAGCACAAGAAAATAAAAAAGAACATAAGAGAGACAAGATTTTACATGAAAATCCTTGCGGAAAAAAACCACGGGAGCATGGGA
Organism: Carex pumila; assembly: GCA_033356055.1. NCBI lineage: Eukaryota > Viridiplantae > Streptophyta > Magnoliopsida > Poales > Cyperaceae > Carex > Carex pumila. Next base: position 160,983 of record JARJHM010000659.1, on the reverse strand, counting down.
CAAATTTACTATACTTAATTTCTTACAATACAAAGAGATTATATCAAGCCTATAACACACACTCTCACACTTTGTTACAATTCCATACATTAATTTGAAATTATTAGGTGTATCGGTGGAATTAAAACAAAATCCTAAATAGACCTTGTAGCAGCAGCAAACACCAACCCGAGCAAAAACGCTTTTGCTCTCTTATACTTTTTTGTTTCTCTGGGTCTTGTGAAAACTAATGGGCCGAAGCCCATTTTCCTTTTCGGTTCCACATCATCAACACTATAGATGCAATTTGTGTTCTATCAAACCCAAAAATGCTCTGGTTAATTGTTAAAATTTCACCAAAAAAAAAAAGCTGACAAAATCAAATTACATTGAACTATCTATTGCATACCTGACGTAAGTAGTTCTTTATCAAAACCTCAGCATTTTTCAGGTGAAACTAATCTATGATAAACACATCAATACAGATTCCCCCGAAATCAATATTTATCTGTTAGACCAAGGCTCGCAAGTTCAGAACAATACTTGCCCAAATCGCTGCAACAAAAGCAAGAGATCAATATTTTGATAATTTTGACTCAAATTAGGCTTTACAAAGAAAGCATCAAAGCATCTTAATTGACTGAGATGTAACTACCATACAGCTTTTCGATTTACAAGTTACAACAGCTCACAATTAATTGGGTGAAGTTGGATTGTCAAGCAATAGTGCTGCTGGAATTAGTGTCTAAAAGTAGTGTAGAAAAGGTGCTAACTCAAATAGCACGAGATCGATGAGTGTTTGGTGATTTTTGAAGTATATAGTAGACAGGTTATTTGATATTTATGATTTGGAGGAGAACTAATTTAGAAAGCACTAATCTGGTTGGGTTAGTGCTATTCGGGTGTATCAAAAAAAAATTAATGTGTTTATTATTTGATTAATGATCCAGGACAGCTAAATAAGAAAACTAAAATATTTTCTTACAAATTAGCAAAACGGAGGTAGCGCATATGTTGAGAGAATTTCCTTCACAGGGGAAAAGATTATCCACATGTCCATTATTGATTTATCAGGGATCCTAAGTGAAACATTCAAAATTTAGCTTGGAAAATAAATATTGTGATTCAGCTAATATATATATGGCATAATCAGTGCGAATCCAGCAACATGGCGTTCAAATATGGGCCTTATAAATACTGTGGAAGGCCCAATAAAATATGGGCCATAGAAATACTGTGGAAGGCCCAATGAAATACTGTGAGTAAAATATCCTTTTAACATGTTACTGTAGTTAGACCCAAAAGACTAAATATATATACGTATGATTCTTAAAGTATCACTGATTTATAATTTTGGTCCTTAATATATATATTCCAAGTATTAATTAATTTTAAAGTTTCTAATTGTGTAACAAATTAGTTCTATCATTATCACCGGTAAAAAATTAAATGAAGATCTACATGTAATAATTATTTTTATGATGAGATATATGTAAAAATTATATTTAATTAATTAATGATGACATGGACGTTGAAACTAGTATCATGTTAATTGATATTTGATATCATGAATAGTTATATTAATTTTCATGTCATTTATTTGTATCGTGTCTGCATCTGCATTAATTTTAACCCTAAAAATGACACTATCATATATGAAAAAAAAATATATATATATATATATATTCAATGCAATTCAGTACCTAAAACCTTTAAGGATGAAAATGTTATTTTGAAACTTTAAAAACTAAAATAGTAAACAAATGATGCTTTAAAGATCATTTGTATAATTTACTCATTTTCAAAACTATATATGGTCTGGTTCGTTCCACTAATTTAATGACTGCATCAATTAGCAACGAATAATACTTACATTTGAAGAACTAGGGTGTTATTAAGTTCACCAAGCTCCTTGGTGAACTCAAGTCTAAACCCTGTTAAATTGGCTTTAAATGACGAATTCAAATTGTTGAAATCTGTCTACCTTACGAGTGATGCATCTACATGTAAAAAATTAAAAAATTCGAATTAATTTAGTTTAAAGTCAAGCGGTCAAAATTAAAAGGTTAATAAATTAATTTTAATGCATTTATTTTTTTAATGTATTTTGACCACTTGACTCTATGCAAAATTAATTATTTTTACATGTAGACACATCACTCGTAAAGTATGCGGGTTTCAATAATTCGGATTCATCGTTTAAAGCTGATTCGATGAGTTTTAGACTTGAGTTCACCAAGAAACTTGATGAACTTAAAAACACCCTAGTTCTACTCCTTACCATAGTAACATGAAAAAGCAAATAAAATATTTTTTAGAGATTATAGAACTGAACAATGAATAAAACGATTGATCAAACTTTTACCAATTTATTCGTGAATAAAATATTTTTTACGAATTATTCGCGTTTTATTAAAAAAAATTCATTGCTAAATTCCCTTGATCGCGCGTGAGGAGAGAAAAATTTGGTATGTGCGTTTTTTTCATCAGCCATCCTCCTTTGAGTGAATCACGTGGGTTAGTACTTAGCAACAGTGTTAGTGGAGGGCACTTCACACTTTAATATGATACATTGAATCAGAAGCACATTTAGATCTTGTATTGTTTTAACTTTGTATTTATTGATGTGTACTGTTTCATAAGCACATAATCCACTTCATACTTGCATAGTTCATATGTACCATAATTTGCTATCTTTTTTTTTTTTTTGGCAATTCTTGTAAATCAAGATCTCTGATTCAAATTCAGTGTATATTCTAAATTATATCCGAATTATTTCCGAATCACAAATTTTTGACCTTGTCGAACCTAACCCAAATTATTTGTTTATCACTATGTTCGTTACATTATTGTTTAGCAGTCTCGTTCCATCAAACAATAAATTGATCATTTTTTTTTTCCTAGTTTGAAAATATTAATTTGTGCAGTGACAAAGACAAAATAAAATAATTTAATATTCAAGAAATAAGTTTACGGACTTGTTGTCAAATTATGGACAATTTGAATATTTTTTTGCTAATGTGATGACAATTGTTAAATTAATGATCATGCACAGGTTCTTTCATATATTCATTCTTTTAATATTGTTTTATCATTTAATTTATTACCAAAACCTGATGATGTATATAATTACATCATCATGCCGTATACAATAGTTGAAATTTGAATTTGGTGTTTCCACAAGGCCGGCGTTGAATAAGGAAAAGCTAAAGTTTGGAATCAGGGTAAAGATTTTAACAGAGTAGTTTTGGCTTCATGCAATGCAAGTACCATATGCAACTCTTTGTTAATTCTATAGTCTGTGCACTGCATGAAGCCAAAACTACTCTGTTAAAATCTTTACCCTTGGAATCATGTGATCTGACTTCTGAGTCTATGATTAGTATGATGGACTTTATATTTTTCTTTAAGTTAGGATTTTGAATAAAAGTCAGCAACGGTATTTTTGTCAACTCAGCCTGCCAAATTTCAAATCTATCAGCATTCACTTGACCAACGGTGGATATATAGAAAGTCTCTCCATTTGTTTCTCTAAAGCTAATGTAATTTTTTTTCCAACGAGGCATAATATACATGTTACAGATCAGAGACAGAATTAGATTTTTGAATTATACGAGTCAAAAACACACGAACGTTAATCATATAAAAAAAAATCAACAAAAAATAACAATTATTTTATAATATCATGCTATTTTACTATAAATTATATAGAAAATCATATATAAATATAAAAAAAAATTAATTAGGAATCATTTAATCCTCATTGTCTTCTCCCTCCACCCCTGTAATATAGATTGACACATGTTATAAATTAATGTTTGTATTTTTACAGTTCAAACTGTCAACTCAAATGGTTAAATGTGATATACACAAAAAAATGCATTTGGAGACCGAATTTAAATATTTTTAGATAAATAGACAATAAAATTATGGACCATTCGAAAGTTATATATAATTTTTTATCTATTTAATAATAGTAAAAATATTCTAAAAAAAAATAAAATTTCATCTCTAAGTACATTTTCATAGGTGACTGTATTTAACAGTTTAGATTAATTGCCTAAATTTAAATATAGAAACATAAATTCATAAAACGGATCAATCCACAATATGCATATACCATAGCCTCATTCTTTTCTTATATATATACAGGTTAATCTTGTCATAGCAATTTCTTTTATTTTTTAACTTTGCAGTCAATTCATGCTTGTATATTTGAAGCAAAAAGGACTTATTTGAAAATTATCTGGGTTAAATCAAATAAATCATTGAAAAGTATTTATTAAAGGTGAATTTCGTGATAAGTTAGGTCATATGGTGCATATGAGTTATGACTCACATGTAGAGAATAAATAAATTAATTATTAGGTCCATATTTCCTCTTCGCTAAAAAGTTTGGATACTTTTTGGTACATTATCACGGATCAGATAGCACCTTATAAGATGATACCACAATAAGTTAAAATAATAAATTAAAAACTTGCTCAATTATCTTTGCTTGTCATTAGAAGGGGAGGCATAATTTTTAACCTATTGGGATAATTATACACAATTTTTTTTATTTGAAAAAGATATGGAGTTTTTTTTTTTTTAAATATGTGTAGGATGATGTGAAATTTTTGAAAAAGAATAAGTTGACCCAACAATTTTTGAATTCGTGTCCTCTGCATTAACTCAAAAAAGAATCTTTTGAAATAATGTATCAGGAACGTCTGATCCGCATTAAGATCAGTGCAGATTAGATTCACACTAATATTAAAGAGCCCTTGAATTATAAACTGTGGTTAGATTGTCTCCGATTGGTCAGATGCGTTAATTCAAAAGATTTTTTTTTTTTAGTTAATGTAGATATGACGATACTTTTTAGAAAAATAATAATAATTAAATGTGCATTATTTGCATATGTAGTTTGTAATTTTCTAATGTACATTTTATAATAGCCTCAAATACGACTAATTCAAATGATTCATCTTAGCATGTATCTTAATTTGTTTACCAGAATTTCTCATGCTAATTTTGAATAAAATAAACTGAATTAGTGAAACACCCAATTTTGCATTACTATTACTAATATTAAATAGTGGTCAGGATGATCTAAATTATATTGTATTATATATGATGCCTTGTAAATTCTTAAGTACTATTAAACTATATTATCCGGTTTTTATATAATTTGTTGACGTTGAATAATGAACACGACCTTTTCATTTCAAGGTTTTGATGCTTGAATCCTAGCCAGTAAAATTAGTCGGCTGTTACTGGTATTATTATTATTATTGTTTTGGTGGCGACTTTCACTAAGATTTGTAAAATCCGTATATAGATCCTCAAAATATAATTTTATATTGATCTTAATGTGAACAAGTTAATTCTTAGCATATTACATACTTAGGTCATGTTTGAATTTACTGTGAATCCGATTTATTGATTATCTTACATTTTAGGGGCGAAAACGGATCAGATACTAATTGGATAGTTGTAAAGTCATATCTGTATTTACTTTTCTGATACAAATACGAATCGCATATCAGATATATGTAAATATATATATATATATATATATATATTTTTAGAGGAGGGATCAAGTTACAACATTTTTTGAGTTACAACAAGTTACAACAAGTACATTTTATATCCATCTTAATAAATAGTAAAAAAATTTAAAAAAATGTAAAATTTAGTCTCCAAGCACATTTTATTATAGAGATCACATTTAAAGGTTTGGATTGACGATTCAGACTTTTAAAATGTAGAAAATACTTGTTGTAACTTGTTGTAACTCAAAAAATGTTGTAACTTAATTCCTCCTCATATTTTTATAATATATATTAAATTATATGATAAATCTATATTATTTGGATACGGATAATTAAAATTCAAAATCATATAGGTACCACACAGATATTTAAATATCGGATATCCGTATTTAATTTTTAAATAAGGATCTGGATTTAGTCGGATAATATCCAACCCGTTTTCACCCCTATGACCTACATATAAATTTTCGCCGCTTCAAAATTTGATTGAATCTCCGTTGAATGATTAGCAAGACAACCGAGATTACAGTCTAATGACAGTGACATGATCTTCTAGAAGAAAGATTTAATTAAGGATAAAAGTTTAATAGAGATTAAAAAATGAATTAGAATTTTGGAGTAAAAAAGTGTACACCAGAGGGTATGTATGTATATATGTATGTATACATAATGGTTTTAGGGTCGTAAACAAGTTGAGTCGAGTGAGGCAAAGTTTGAACTCGACTTATAAATACTACGAGTCGAACCGAATCAAGTCAATTACAAGAATTGAGTCATCTCATTAATAACTCGTTGTGTTGTGAGCCACGTTTGCGGTTATGTTTGAATCTCAGTTAAGTCGTTAAACGTGATTTAATTGAGCCGGACAAAAATGACATAAGTCAATCTTTAGATCAGCTTGAAACGTAAAAAGTTAAACCACCTATTAATGTGATTTAATAATTAGTCCACATATGTAGCTTAAGCTTGTAAATATCAAGTATAATATAATTCAAATATCTAAATATTGTCCATCAAAATTGTTATATGATTCTCGAATTACAATAAATTTATATATTTATTTAAATAAAGAACTCGTCTCTAACTTTAATTTTGCGAAAAAATTTCACAGATGCAAGATCCAAAAATGGTTCAAGAAGAAATGTATATTTGAACCGTCGAACTTGTTAGTGAACATTATTATTTTTTCAACTATCAGAAATACATAATGTAATTCTCTATAAAATTCAATATATAGACTATATTAAACAGTTCAACTTAACTGTTTCAATTTCAAATCTAATTAAATTTTACTTTGATACTAAATATATTTTACTATTTAGTAGTATTTTGCATCAAAATTGATCTAATATATATCATGTCAACGTGATTCAGATTTTTTTTTTAAATTAGCTAAATTGTTAATACACTCACTACACATGTATTTAGCTCCAAATAAAACAAATAACGGTAATTAACAAATAAATTGATAACATATAATTTAATTAAAAAATATGACAAATAAAAATATACACTAAATAAATCATGTACCTAATATTATACACAATTATTATTTTTATCCCGTTTATAACTTTTAATCCCCTTCTGAATTATTTTAAAATATATAAATATTAACTAAACGAAATGATAAAATATTGTATAAATCAATTTTGTCAGAACTACTAATTAGAAATCTATGTAAAATATTGAATAAATTAATTTTATCATAAATTACTAAATAAAATAAAAGAGAATCAGCCTTTGATTAAGTGGCAAAGGCAATGTTCTCTGTGTGGGAGGTTGCAAATTCGGAATCCAGAATGAACAATCATTTATAAATATTAAATAGTTAGATGACTTAACTTCCAACCTTTATTTAAAAAATAAAAAATATAATATAAAAAACTTTAGTCATTCAAAATTTAAACCACAAACTCTAATCAAACAAGAAATAGAGTAAGTTATGACTTAACTTTAGTCATAAAACAAACATAAATAACTTTAATCGACCTTATTATTCTTAGGCGTTTCTTAACGATGCCTTCTTCTTAATTCTTAAGTACTATAAAAGTATATCCGGTTTTTGATTTAATTTTTTTTGACGTTGAATATTGAACACGACCTTTTCATTTCAAGGTTTTGATGCTTGAATACTAATAAATTTACTCGGCAGTTACTATCAAAATCTAATTTTATATTGATCTAAATGTGCTGGAATGTAGATCTAAAGATTAAAAGTTTAGAAAGAATTTCTTGTGTGCTCATGTAAATTTTTAAAAGGGTATATTTGTCAATATTCTTATCAAAACATCATAATATCTAACATATTCATAAAAACTAAAATTTTCTTTCTTTTATCTCCTTTCATTTATTTTATATTTATTTTAGTTAGTTTAAAATTTATATTGACAAATATATCCTTTTATGTTAAATCCTTCATTCTCCCCCTTCTGCATGGAAGCGTATCATCTGCGGAGTTTTTCCGTGCGGAGCTTTTAATCTAGTCTGTTCATTTCGAATCAGACAAACCATATCATATCTTGCCTGAATTTTAAAAAAACTCAAAATTTACAGAACTCTTATTTCGGTCCGTTCAATCCGAAACGAACAAACCAAATTAAAAGCTCTGCATGGAAAAACTCCGCAGAAAATATCATTTCCTTCTGCATCAGATGAAGGTGTTGAGAACCTACTGTGAGGAATTTGTATCATCTGCATTAACTCAAAGAGGAATCTTTTGAGTTAATGTATTTAGACTGTCTAATTAGCTTTGAGATCCATGCAAATTAGATCTACACTACAATTAAAGACCTCTACGTTTTAAGCAGGGACCAAATATGAAAAACCTCTACGTTTTAAGCAGGGACCGAATATGCTCCGTTTATAATTGAATGGCTGATATCTATTAACTCAAAAAGATGCTTTTTGAGTTAATGCAGACGATGCGGACTATGCTATAAGGCGGCTACTTATGAATTTGTATCCTCTGAGATATCTCAAACTTTGCGTGACTTTTTGGAAAGTTCCAATCGTTTAAATACGTTCTGCACGAATCTCAAAGCACACATAATACTGACCCTTACATCACCCCCAAATAGACACCAGACACGTCGGTCACGCAAAAGTTGAGATATCTCAGAGGATATGCACTCGCTACTTATGCAGCTTCCCGACGGTTCAGTACATACACTGATGACATTATAACTGGAATGTAAGATCGATCCAATTGGCGGAGTATGGTAGAAGTAAGTGGTTTTGTAGGATCATGCTGCTATATATCTTTGACCATACTCACTTTCATTTCTTGGAATTGACCAGTAAGGAAAATGTGTCAAAAACATTAGGAAATTATTTTGATAGATTCTCTGCACACAATAAAAGAGGTCGGGACAGATGTCTTGAGATTTACAATAAAAGAGTGTGGGACACATGTCGTCTTGGACACAATGAAATTAGTTTGATAGATCCTTTCAACATAATCTCTTTAGACAGGTAAATTATTAGAATGGAGAAAATATGAAGAAAAGTAAAATTTAGAAAAAACTTCAGTTGCTCTATTCCGATCATGTTCGGTTGATAGTAGAAAAGTAGAATAGTATAAGAGTATAAGTAAATTAGTCAAATTTATCTCTTGAAAAATACTAATTCTTCTATTCTACATTTTTTATAAAATAGAAAAAACATGTTTGACTACAAAAATTAAAATTCAATTCCACTATATTCAATTTTTCAATTTCACTTACTTCTTCACTTGTTCAGAAGGAATAACACAGTTTTTCCACTATTTCACTTTTGTCGAATGAGTCCTTTGAGAACAGTTGGTCAGGTCCGTTGTCCTTGTGCAATTTATTGTAAACACCTTCTAGATATTGTATCCTAAACACATTGGCGTGAATAGTTTGGGAGTGAGTCTATGGTACTATGCATATTACGATTTGTTACCGTGCTACGGCTCTATATTTGAGTTTTCAAATCCTAACAGTCGATCCGAACCGTTCATCTTGTTCTTCATATTAATATGTGTTTGGAGACCAAATTTTACATTTTTTGAAATATTTTTGCTATATTTTTAGATTGATTGAAAATCACTGTTTTTGGATAGTTCAGAATTTTCAGATCAAGTGATTTTCAATAAATCTAAAAAAATAGCAAAAAAAATTTCAAAAAAATGTAAAATTTGGTCTCCAAACACATATTAATATGGAGAACAAGATGAACGTTCAGATCGAATATTAGAATTTGAAAACTCAAATATAGAGCTGTAACACAGTAACAACCCGTAATATGTATAGTATCATAGACTCGCTCATAGTTTGGGTAGAAACAAGGAATTCACATCCCCTCAGGTTACCTAACCGAGTACAATTAAATTGGACGGCTTAAGATTAGAATTTTTAACTTGGCATGAATCTCAAAACACAAATAATACTGTCCCCTCTGTCATCCCAAACAAACACCAGCTGATATTAAATCTGGGCCGTCCGTTTTAATTTTGTTAAGTCAGGTACCTGAGAGGATACGGTTCCAGAAACAAGTGGGTATGAATTAATCCAACAAAACAATTTGTGATATTTTCCGAATCGATCTCCAACGATTCACGCGTTAAACTTTTATTCGCTTTTATTACACACGTTTATTTGCTTCAAAATTGTCTCCCATTAAGAAGCGTTTAAATCTAACTTTTGAATGCAGTAAATGCTTTTGAATTGTTTGACCTTTTAAATAAAGCAATTGACAATATTTTTCTTTTGCTTTTTTAAGAGCCCATTAAGTTTACCGACCAATTGAGAAATATGCACAACTGTTATATCAATTCTGTCGGCGTCGGATTTCGCTCTCAATTCTAAAAGTCCAAAGTTAATGATTTTAACAGAGGTTTGACTTCATGCAGCGTGATAATCATATGTAGCGGTGTTTTGATTCTATTGCTCGAGCGCTGCATGAAGTTAAAACTGCTCTGTTAAAATATTCATCCATCCTTTTTTTTGTCGGCAAAAAGGTGTCTTAAATTAAAAAAAACTCAAACTTAATTGAGCTATTCAAAATTTCGAATGGCCAGATAAGCCTTTCAATTTTTATTTACTATTATTTGTTTGAGACAAATTAAGATAAGCCTTTCAATTTTTAAAATTGTAAAAACTTAAAAATTAAAACTCAAAGATTGAAAATAAAATAAAGGGATGTGTTATGTTTTGATTTTATTTTGATTGACACCAAGAACTAATAAAAATTCATTAATATATATATATATATAATTTCTAGACGTTAATTTTTAAAGTCATTAAATTTTCATCAAAATAATATTAAAATATCGTAACTATTTTGTGTGTATAAAGAAAATAATAAATGACGGCTAACAATTTTATTTTGTATTAAAATTTAAAAAATGAAGGTATATTGAAAATTTATAAAACCTCCTTTAATTTAAATAAATAATTTTAGGACAGTTTCATTGCTAGAGAACCTAACACGTGCCACCTGGCGCACTAATGCGTGCCACTTGTGCTTATTGGTCAACTCCACTACATATCTCTGTCTCTATCTTTCTAAGCATCGCCGAAATTTTTATTGGGTTGGATATTATCTTGAACAAATTAATAATTCTTTGGTACCGACTAGTGTTTGGCAAAAATCCGGATCGGGTATACCCACCCATACCCACTCGTACTCGCCGCCCGGGGTACTCATACCCGAGCTCGGGTATGGGTCGGATACTCGGGTATGCGGGTACGGACAAAAATCGGACCGGATCCGTTATTTTGGACCAATATCCGACTATACCCTACCCGAGTTTACCCGTACCCGAGTACCCGTATACCCGAGTTATTGTTCATCCATTTCAAAATTCAAAAATTCTGATTTTTTCTCCCCCAAACCAGCAAAAAAAACACAAAAAACAGCAAAAAAAAAAAACCAACAAAAAAACCAAAAAAAAAAAAACCAAAAAAAAAAAAAAAATACCCTACCAGCCCTACCCGTATCCGTACCCGCCTTACCCGTCTAGGGTACACGGGTAAGGATATAACTCGAGTAGGGTATGGGTTTTGAAAATTATACCCGCCATACCCGTACCCAAATACCCTTGTACCCGAGTATACCCGTACCCGAGATGTACCCGTACCCGAGACGGGTATACCCGGGGTACCTGTACCCGTCCGAGTATAAATACTCTAGTACCGACCTAGAAAATTAGGAGCCATTCGCTAGACATCAGAATAAATTTGATTAAATATGAAATTAGAGTCGTTTGATACACATTAAAATTCACGAAGATAATTTATGATACGTGTGGATCAAGTTTGCATGAATCTTAATACACATCAGATAGTTTTACTCATGTTCGAACTGAATTTAGTCGGATGCCCACTGAAGACGCCACACAAATCTTGACTAGTAATCGTGTCCGTGCACAACAACAGGAACAAATTATGTAGTAGAAAACATTAAGCTCCTTAATAAGGAGGAGAGATAATTTAAATCAAATTTGTAGAGAAAAATAGTTAAATACTATATTTATCTACAAGATAACATATGTGAACTCTAGTGTAGTAGTAAGAGTTTTGGCACCAATAGAATCCAATTGGGTTCGAATCCCACCTTCAGCAGAAAAAAAAAGAAAAAAAAAATGGTGCGCGGTGCACAAGCTCGGTCAGCAGATGTCGTGCGTGGTTCAGAGGCACGGTCTACGGGCACTAGGATCATATGCGGCGCGAGCAATGCATACTTAAGTGTTGAAGCTCATAATTTGAAAATTTCATCTATGTACGATTTGAAAATTCAACGGCTGAGCATCATTCCAAAAAAAAAAAAACAGTAAATCATAACCCTTGCAGGATCTAAACATTAAACTCCTTAATAAGGAGGAGAGATATAGATTAGATAGTTTCACTCGGGTTTGAACTAAATTTAATTTCATATCCATTCAAAACACTGCACAAATCTTGATATAAATCAGATGTTTCCACTTGGGTTCGAACTGAATTTAATATAATGCAATGTTCATGATGTCTACCGGAAGTTGGTCAAAAAGTAATATGTTAATATATAATAACGAATATCGCTCTCATTTAATGGTTTGAATAAGTAGTTAAGCCTAGGTGTATCTGCTTTGGTTTGTGGTTTTCATTTTGCAACGAAACAGAAAAGCTTCGTTTGTGGTTAGAATTAAGTAGATTGAAGTTACCTGTCACGATCCCCTATGCCATTAAGCAACGGGACGAGGTGAGAGGTCAGAATAAAGACAAAGCTAGCTGAAAGGCCTTTGGATTTAACAATTAATGTTCTGCTAAATTTTTCTATGTCGACCTTTATTTTGGTCTCAGGAGTCATTAGGATCCGTATCTTTCCAGGTTCCTAACTGAACCTGATCGAAACGAACGGTTCAGATTCACTCTCAGTTGGTTGGTGATTACTCCGATGGTACATGGGCAGTATTTATCTGTGCTTTGAGATTCGTGTCAGTTTAAAAATTTCAACTGAGAGTAAATTGGATTGTCTGTTTCAGTCAAATTCAGTCAGATACCAAAATCTGAACTGACTGAACCTGATTGAAACAAACGGCTCAGATTCACTCTCAGCTGGTGATTACTCGAGATGGTACACGGCCAGTATTATTTGTGCTTTGAAATTCGTGCCAATTAAAAAAATCTGAACTAAGAGTAAATCTGGACCGTCCGTTTCAGTCAAGTTCAGTAAAATACCAAAATCTAAACTGTCTGGACCTGATCGAAACAAACGGCTCAGATTCACTCTCAGCCGGTAATTACTCAGGATGGCACAAAGACAGTATTAGTTGTGTTTTGAGATTCGTGCAAATTTAAAAATCTGAACTGAGAATAAATCTGAGCTGTCCATTTCAGTCAAATTCAATCAGATACCTGGAAGGATACGGATCCTCACGAGTCATGACTCCTGAGATAAAAATATAATAAAGACTTAATTTCAAAAGATTCTATTTGAAAGTTATATATTTTATTATGGAGTTAGACTAATATGATATTGGTGTTATTTTGAAACTAAATAACACCACATCTTAAACTCTTAAATATGATTTAAGATTCGTACAAAATAAAGTGCTTGAACAGTCAAAACGGATATCACGAATCTTAAAACATATCTAAAGGTTCAAAATATAGTGTTATTTAGTTTCAAATAACACCAATGTTATATTAGCCTAACTCTTTATTATGTGAGCGTATTGCTACTTCAATCATTTACATCCACCTCTAATTGACTGTTTATTCAAAGTGCATGCGGTGCATCGCACTTCCAATGCCCCGCGTGCAGTTTCGCAATGCCCATTATTAATTCTACATATGTACTGTCTACTAGGGCTGGCAACGAACCAAACCAAACCAAACCTAACCTAGGTTCGGGTTCGGATTCGAAATAATTTCGAACCAAACTGGTTCGAAATTGAATCTGATTTCAAACCTGATAGATCAGTTCGGGTTTGGTTCGGTACATATTCGAACTGGTTCGGTTTGGTTCGAAATAGGTTCGAAATGAGATCTGATTTTGAACAATCCATTAAACAAGTGCAAAAATAAACAAAAAATAAAACAATCCATTGATTAATCCATTACAACATACAATAGCACAACCAATCACATACAATAGTTCAAATGAAAAATAGACAAAAAATAGAAAGCTACCCGAAACAGAAAACCAATGCCATAATAGGTCTCAGTATCATGTGTAGTATCATATGTGGCATCCTAAACTAGACACTGAACTCCAAAAGAAGCAGTATCAAGGTTTCAGCCATGTTGATTATTTTCATCATTGACCATAGGCAAAACACAATTACACCCATTCTAATATCCATAGCCAACAACTTACAGACATGCCAGCAAAACAGGTAAGGCATGACAGTAAAAGCACTTAACATAGTCAACACAGAGAGGAGCTACAGCCAACACAGCCAGCTTACAGAGAAGCACAACCAGCACAGCCAACACACAACATAGTCAACACAACCAGCTTACAGAGAAGCACAACCAGCATAGCCAACACAACACAATCAACACAGCCAACACAACATAGTCAACATAGCCAACTGACAGAGAAGCACAACACAGCACATTCAACACAGCCAACACAGCCAAAACAACCAGCATAGCCAAAACAACCATTTAGATCAGCAGCCAAGCAAAGCTAGAACAAGAAAATAATATTTCAACCATTCATATCAGCAGCCAAGCAAAGCTAGAACAAGAAAATAGTATTTTCACTAATCAGTTACCTGTTGAGCATGCTGAAATATTAAGCTTCTCTAATCAGTTTTTGTCATCGGTATTTTCACTTCAAGGTTCTCCTCTTCTTTGGCTGCTTGCTGAAAATATTAACAAAAACAAAAGATAAGTGTGAAAGCTATTTCAATAAACAAATAAATGAATAATAGATTTTGTAACCCTCGTCTCTTACTTGTAAAGTGTGTAATGTGACAGTTGAGCTTGCTCTTATCCAATCACCTCCACAAACCAAAAGTTCGACCATATCTTTAGTTAGAGAACTCCTATAGTCATCTAGTACACGACCCCCGGCACTAAAAGCCGACTCAGAGGCGACTGTTGATATTGGAATGCCAAGGACATCTCGAGCAAAATTGCTCAAAATTGGAAACTTCACACAATTAACTTTCCACCACTCCAACACATCAAATTTCTCTCCTTTCTCCACAACAAGAACCCTTTCTTCTAAGTACACCTCAAGGTCTGTTTTTGGAGACTCTTCGGTTTGGTTTTCAATCACAAAATGAAAATAGTCATCCTCGGATTGGGTATTATCTAAAGAGGTACCATCTAGAAGCAAGGTTGAAGAACTCGATACACTATTGGAAGCCACATATTCCCTTTCATATTTCTGAAAAAGCAATTCAACCTTGCTTCTAACCTCTTCAATACGAGCATCAACCTCATAACTTTGGTACAACTTTTTGAAACAAAATCCGATCAAATTCATTTTGAACCTTGGATCTAATATAGAAGCAACAGTCATTAAAAGACTAACTTCTCCCCAATACTTTTCAAACTTGACATACATGACTTGAGACATCTTACTCAAGAAATCATCTGACGAACTGTAAGCCTCACATATTGCCTTTTTAACCTTAAACACTTCATTAAAGAACAAATTTGAGGTGGGGTAGGCGGTTCCCGAAAAAAGGTTTGTCGCTTTAGTGAAAACATCAAGCAACTTCATTACCTTTTCGGTATTTGCCCACTCTAACTCCGTGGGCAGCCACTTAAAAGTTGAATCTCTCTTGGCATACCCTTCAAGCGCAACCTTGTAATAAAGAGCTGATTGGAGCATGCGATGTGTTGAGTTCCACCTAGTTTTCACATCAGAACACAAGGATCGCCTAGTGGGTATACCTAATTGGATAACAATTTCTCCAAATTTGAACAATCTAGCCGGGGATTTTCTAAGGTACTTAACACCCTCCCTAATCTTGACAATGCAATCATTAATTCGGTCAAGTCCAACTTGCACTATCAAGTTCAATACGTGAGCACAACATCTCACATGAAAAAAACAGCCATTAAAATGCAGCATGCCTGTTACCTCAAAGTTGGACTTCAAAATGAGCGCAACCTTATCATTATTAGATGCATTGTCTAGGGTAATTGTTCCAATTTTGTTTAAGATACCCCACTTTCTAAGAGACTCCAAAATGGCATCCGAGATTGCCTCACCAGTGTGAGGTGGTGCAAGCTCAATAAAACTAATGATTCTTTTTTGCAACTTCCAATTTGGATTTATGTAATGAGCGGTTATAACCATGTAACCAATGGTTTGATTTGAAGTCCAACAATCAGAAGTGAGTGATATCATTTTGGCATGCTTGAAAACATTTTTAATCTTCTCTTTTTCAGATTCAAAAAACTTTATGCAATCATTTTTTATGGTGTTTCTAGTCACTCTTTGATACAAGGGATTGTTGTACTTCATTAGAACATTAAACCAATGGTATTCAATAAATGAAAACGGCAATTCATGAGCCATGATCATTTTTGCAATAATCTCCCGACATTTTATGTGATCATAACCCCCGCTCCCTCTCACTACATCAAGTCCAACTTGGTTATTATTTGGGAATTTCAATGTACCCGATAGTGATATTCCTTTGACTCGTTTAATTTCAAAACAGGCTTTAACATGCTTTAAGAGGTGAGAAGTACTACCACTTAGGTTCACATTGTACCTTTTTTTGCATTGGGTACACTCTGCCTTTTGTATCTTCACTGTTGTCCCTTTGGGCCCTTTCATATCCACATCAAACGTTTTAAACCACTCCCACACTTCCGACTTTCTTTTGCATCCGGCTTTCGAACCTTTTCCCTTTACCTTTTCTTCAGTTGGGTCAACCACCGTAGTCTCATCAACATCTATGAGAATTTTCTCATTGCCATTGTCGGTATCTACAGTTTCACCTTCTTCCACCTCATTAGTGGGAGTATGAGAAGATTCAACCCGCGACATTCTATAAAAAAAAAAAAAGCAAATAAACAAAGATGCAAATCAGCAAGTCTAATTAAAATAGAAAAGGTGCAAATTAGCAAGTATAATTAAATATGCAAAGAATCCCCAAGTAAATTACTAAAATTAACAAATCAGCAAGTATATAAAAGGAACATACCTAAACTCAAATTAAAAAGATAAAATAGAAAAAATCAAGGAACATACCTAAACGCAAATCAGCAAATCAGCAAGTATATAAAAGATAAAATAGAAAGAATTCCCAAGTAAATTACTAAAATTAATTATAACGAACATACCTAAACTAATTTGCCAATCCGCAACTGAAACAACAGATCCAACTCTACGCAATTGAGAAGGGCTCAAATCTGTAGGAAATGATTAAATATAACTCAAATTAAGAATCCAGTTCATAAATCTGCAACAGGTCAGCAACATTCAGTTCAGAAATCACTCTAATTAAGAATAAAAATAAAAAAGAACTCACATTGCTACTCTGTCTAGGTTGCCAACTTCAATACTAAGCCTAAGAACTTGGCAGAAAATTTGCCTCCGAATTATACAGAGAGTGAGGTGACCATGCTTCTCATTGCCAAAAATCACTTGCAAGCAAATAAAAGAATATGGATGAGCATGAAAGTAGAGATTTACATCAAGGAATAATTGAGCCCTCGAATACATAGCTTATTAGCACTTACCTGGGGAACTAATTAAGCTTAAAATTGGCAAATCAGTTTCTTACTAAAGGTTTTACCAGTATATCAGATTCAGATAAGTTACTGGTAAGACCAGTATAAGAAGAAATTGGTATTATACTATTTTTGTTTTGCTTAAAATCTAGCCAAGGCAAGAAAAACAAAGAATGAAGTAAAATAGAAACAATGCCAATCAATTGGCTGAGTGAGGCAAAGGTACTATGCATAGCGTACCAATTAAATCGGTTACCTTTGTTGGTGTTCAATCGCCTTGCTCACGACGATGCTGGAACCCTAGGTCAGTGAAAGATTTCCAATCGACGGAGCTACGCCTTAGTGCTGGAATCCTAGCTCCGAAGTCCAAACCCTAGCTCCGAAGCCCAAACCCTAGCTCCGAAGCCCGTCTAGTGCAGTACTGAAACCGATCGTGAGGTGTATTGTTGGCTTAGAGAGAGGAGAGAGAGTAGTTGTGACTTGCGAGACAGAGAGGAGCGACGGCCAAGTTAGGGTTTAGAGCGGCATGAGAGCGAGATGAGAGCGAGTTAGAGAGAGAGCGAGATGAGAGCGTGGGAGACTCCAAGTCTGGGGACGGCTAGGTTAAAGGAATGGCTCTTTTGTATTTTAATTTGATTGGGTAAAATGAACGGTTAGATTTTATGAGATTTGATTTAATCGAATAAAATGAATGGCCAGTGATTTTATGAGATTCGAACCACAAAAAAATCACGAACCTATTTCGATCGAACCAGGCTAGGTTTGGGTTTGGTTTGAATTAATTCCGAACCGAACCTGGTTTGGTTCGTTCTAATTCGAACCTATTTCGAATCGAATTAAACTCGAATCAGACCCGAATCAAACCCGAATCGAATTACGAACCTCGAATTTTTTTGCCAGCCCTACTGTCTACACGAATATTTGTCAAATTGCTAATTAATATCTATTGTCCACGTGCAGTTTCAGGAAGATTCTTTTTTCTTTTTCTTCTGTATCTGCTAGTTGGTTATTTATATGTACACTAAGTGACTGAGCTACAGTGCTGCAGGGGTAGGTAATTTTTTTTCAATGAAAGTATTCTCTGCATTAACTCAAAAGATAATATTTTGAGTTAATGAATTTTAACTGTCTGATTAAATAGAGTCAATTCGGTTTTTATCTATAATATGTGGATCCTTTAATATTAGTACAAATTTAGTCTACACGAATCTTAAAACAGATTAGATGGTTAAGATTCATTAACTCAAAATATTCCCTTTTGAGTCAATGCAGAGGATATGAATTACTTTTCAATGCCCTTGTAATTTTTTTTCTTTTAACTAGGTTCTTCGATGAGTCTTACTTACTCCTGAATTTAATTCTGCCTACCTTTGAATTCAATTTAGAGTAGTGATTGTCAATTCAGACTTCAAAGATGGTTTGTGAGTCATTTAATCTAATTAGAAAAGAAAGTAATTTTTAAATCGTTATTCAATTCGGAGTAATGATTCCCCTCTGCTCAATTAATACCAATTATTTTAGAAATTACAAATAATTATTTTAGTAGTTTTGGCATCAATTAGTAATTTATATTAAAAATTATAACCGATTCAATAGGCAGAGATGCAATTTGGTAGGCGGGCAAAGGCGGGAAGAGATTATGGTGGGGATTCGAATCCAAACCTGTTCAGAAAAAATACCCGAATCCAATTTCTGCCAATCCCTAACTCAAATCCTGACTACGCCACTCCGTGCGCTGGTTAGTGTTTACATTTGTTATTATACATTATATACCACAAACACTAAGCACCATCATGCGTTTAAGCTTAATTAGTATTCTTATTTTTATTTTCATCCCGTTTTTTTTTTCTCTCTTTTATCCTTAATACATCGATTGAAATAAACAAAATAAATTAAATTACTTAGTCAAAGAGAGTATAATATGTAAGAGATGATCACCTCTTATCTACATATTTTATTCATTATTATTATTTTTTAATTTCTAGTAAATGACATCATTAATTAACTATCCTTATTTATTCGCCCCTCTTCATCAACTATTCCTCAAGTTATTTAATTAATCCTTCAATTGATACAAAAAAAATTATGACTTCTAAGTGATAGCCGCCTCTAATCTTTTATATTTTATTCTGTGAATCATGATTAATACATTTTATTTCTAGAAAATGACACCACTAATTAACTCTTCCTATTTATTATACTCGTTATCATTAACTCTCTAGTAAGTTATTTAATTAATCATCCAATTAATACATTAACTCGTGAATCATAATTAACATATTTTATATCTAACAAATGATGTTATCAATTAACTCTTCTCCATTAACTCTCCCTTAAGTTATTTAATTAATCCTCCAGTTGATACAGAGAAAGTATGACATGTAAGAGACGACCACCTCTAATTCTTCATTTTATTCACTTGTGGATCAAGATTAACATATTTTATTTCTAGCAAATGACATCATCAATTAACTCTCTCCATTTATTAACTCCTCTCCATTTAACTCTTCCTTGAGTTATTTAATTAATCATCCATTTGATACAAAGAATGTATGACATGCAAGAGATGGCGACCTCTAATCCTTTATATGTTATTCACTTGGAAATCATGATTAGTATATTTTATTTCTAGAAAATGATGCCATTAATTAACTCATCTCCCCTAAGTTATTTAATGAAGAGGAGGGTTCAAATGCCTCCATTTTTTTGTGTCTCCATCATGCCTCTATTTTTAAAAACTTAAATAACTCAAACTTTAAAACTTAAACGTCAAAATAAAACCGTTAGATGTAATCTATGTTATTTTCTCTGTGTCCATAAAAAAAATATCACATTTTGATTTTGCTTTTATATGAATCAATAAGTTGAAAAATCAATGTCTAGAAATTATCCACATTTGTATACATTTTTACAAGTTCAAGATGACAATCAAAACAAAATTGAAATGCCATAATTGTTTACATGTGCATAGATAAAATGATATAATTCATATCCAACGGTTTTATTTTGAATTTTAAGATTTAAATTTTGAGTTATTACAGTTTTTAAAAATAGAGGCATGATGAAGGCACAAAAAATGGAGGCATTTGAACCCTCCTCTTTAATGAATCCTCCAATTGATATATATATATTGTTAAATATTGTGGTCAGTCGCATTCATGTATGTGCCTAATAAACGACAGATTCGGATTATTTTGGCGGTGTTACAATAATATTGTTTTTGTATACCCATAGCTAGTTAGTTTTACAGTATTTGATGTTATAATCATTTTTTTATACACAGACCTTCAGATATTTAAGATAAAATTGTTCATGCACTTATACATCAATTATGTAGAGTTTAATTTTGAAATGTGCATAAATTGATATTTGCATAAGAATAGATTTTAAAAAAAAAAAAAGATATTTGTGTAAGCATATATAGTTAGACGTTTAGAATTTTAGGCCGATAAGTTTAATTAATTGTAGTTTGAAGATTATCACTAAATGTTTGACTGATAGGTTGGCTTTATGTATGGATGACTTAATTGATTGTACTCAAACTGCATTTATCAAAGGTAGGTTAATCATGGATAATATTCTGGTTGCCAATGAGGTTTTACATTCGGTTAGGATTGCTAAAGTGCAAGGGGTCCTTTTCAAACTTGATTTTGAGAAGGCATATGACATGGTCAATTGGGATTTTTTGTTGGAGGTGTTACACTTAAGGGGTTTTGGGGATAGATTTATATCATGGATTAAGGCATTACTTGCTAGTAGTAAGACTTGCATTAATATTAATGGGAACCTGGGTGCTTATTTTCAATGCAAACGGGGGTTACGACAAGGGGATCCACTTTCACCACTCCTTTTTAATTTAGTGGCTGACGTTTTAAATAGAATGTTACAAAACCTTCAAACAGCAGGTCTTTTACAAGGTTTGGGGGATTTCGCAAGTGTTGGTCAGGTATTAAATTTACAATTCGCTGATGATACGCTTTTGTTTCTACGTGCTGACAGGAAAATGATTATGACTTTAAAGTGGCTGTTGCTTTGCTTTGAAAATTTGTCAGGTTTGAAGGTGAATTTTGATAAAAGTGAAATGGTCCCACTACATATTAGTGAGGCAGTGGGTCATTTTTTGGCCAATGAATTAGGATGTAAACTTGTCAAATTACCCATTACTTATTTAGGGGTTCCTTTACACTGGAAAAAATTACAGGTTAGCGATTGGTTACCTTTGGTTGAGAAAATTGAAAGAAGGTTACAAACTTGGAAGGGTAAACTATTGTCTATGGGGGGAAGGTTACTCTTTTGAATGCTGTAGTGTCTGCTATACCTTTATATTGGCTGTCCTTGTATAAGATGCCTAGTAAAATTAGATACAAGATTGACAGGCTTCGTCGTAAATTTTTATGGTATGGCGGGAATACTGTTCGGAAAAAATATTCCCTTATAGCATGGGATAGAGTATGCTGTAGTAAGAAACAGGGAGGTCTTGGTGTTCTAGATCTCTATAAAATGAATTTGGCTTTGACTGCTAAATGGTTATGGAGATTCTATGAGTCTCGGGAACAGGGTACTTGGAAAAGGATTTTAATTGATAAACATTTGTTAACAGGTGAGGTAGGAATTAAGTCTACCTTATGGAAAGCTGTTCTTACACTTATACCAATTGTGAGAGTTAGTTCTGATTGGAATATAGGATCAGGTACTGTTGTGCGATTTTGGTTGGATCGATGGGTAGGTGACATTCCTTTAGCTGATACTTATCCGCATTTATATCAGCTTGTGTATGATCAAGATATTCTGGTTTCTCAAGTGTTTCATAATAATGGGATCTTTATTCCCTTTCATAGACAATTGAATGGTTCATCTCTTACGGAATGGGTTTCCTTAGTAAATTAATTTCATAATTTTCCTCTAGGAGATAATTTGGATCAGATTAGGTGGCGATGGACTTTGCATGGTCAGTTTACTGTCAATTCATTATACAGATGGTTAGAGTTTGGTAGGGTACTATGTGATAGTTTTGATGGTATTTGGAAAGCTCATATTCCTTTAAAAATTAAAATCTTTTTATGGCTTCTCAAGCAGAACAGAGTTTTGACCAAAGTTAATTTAGGTAATCGTGGTTGGCAAGGTGATCAGCGATGTGTCTATTGTCCTGAGTTAGAGTCGGTTGATCATCTTTTTGTTACATGTCCGGTGGCACACTCAATTTGGTCTTGGATAGCTACTTTTAATAATTTTGTGTTTGATAGCACTACTGTAGGACAGTTATGGGAACTTGATTACTGTATACCATTGAAGGATGCTAATCTGGTAGAAATGATACGTGGAGCAGTTCTATGGTATCTTTGGTTGGATCGCAATAGGATTGTGTTTCGTAATGGTAAAATTTTAAATATTCAAGCTTTAGGTTCTAAGATTATTTCACTTGCTTTCTTTTGGGCTTCTCAACCGAAATCAGATTTAACTGCGCAACTAAAGCTTATTATGCCTTGTGATGTGAAGGACCTATTAGGTACAACGCAGGCAATTTCCATGGGGGATATACAGGTTACAATCCTTATGAATGGCGGCGGGACAGCTTTGGATGATAATTATGGAAGGCAGATGGTGCCTTGGGAGTTTATGGAAGATGGAGGGTCTTAACTGCTATTTTCAACTATTATAGTTTGTTGTTATATTTTGTTTTGTGTGCTTTTCTGTTTTGTTATTTGTAGGTTTTGATATATTGTTGGTCTTTCTGTGGCTATTTGATGATAGGTTCTTTTTGGTAGAATTTTGTGGTCTGCATGGTTCCATCTTAGTGGTACCGGTGATACTTTGTAAAACTTTGGTTTTCATGTTAATGAAAATCAGTGGCAATGCCACTTCTCTCAAAAAAAAAAAAATTGCTAATACAAAAAGTTTATAAAAAAAAATGTTGCACGATATTATAATTTAGGATAAAAAGTGGGAAGAATGCTGGGAAATTATGGAAATTATACGCAAGATATTTGTAAAAATTATACATCTTGGGCTCTCGGTGCAACTTCCTTTTCTCTAGCGATAATTAGGTTAATTTTCACAATTAGGTCATGTTCGGCAGATTACTATTCATCGTGAGGAAAAAAAATTTGCTCAAACTAAAATTTTTTTTTCTATGATAAACAGTAAAAATTAGTTCAAATTTTTTTATTTCTATTCCCATTTCTATTTCTAAACATGTCGCCGAACAGGACCTTATCGAAGTTTAATAAAATGATGGTGTTGGTAGTTGTTACTGATACCATCATTTTAATTATTAGGCCAAATTCATGGCATTGACCAGCACTTATATATACTTTATTAAATTTGACAGTGTCATTTATGTTCCCGACCAAGGCTGCTAAGCAGTGGCCCTAGATTATGATACCAGAAAACCAGTGACATAGTGACAGATAATTTAAAGCCATTACTGTTTAAAGAACAATTATTTTGTTTCAACCAATCTGATCACTTCCCACTTCCTACTATCCCTCTTCCAGTTCTAGAAGCCACATACCTCTGCAATTGTATCCCTCCAATCGGAAATTTCCAGGAATTGTATTCCTCTGCAATTGTAATGCCAGCCAGAATAGTGGTAGTCTAGTATTGAATTTAAACTAAAAAATATATATATAGGAATATGCTAGCATGCTATGTATAGCATAGAGCTTCTCCATGCAACGTCTTGGATTTTGATTTTTCAAAATCTTAATGGTCGATCCGAACTGTTTATCTTGTTCTCCATATTAATATGTGTTTGGGGACCAAATTTTATATTTTTTGAAATTTTTTTACTATTTCTTTAGATTTATTGAAAATCGCTGTTTTTTAATGGTCCAGATTTGCTTAAAACAGCGATTTTCAATAAATCTAAAGAAATAGTAAAAAAATTCCAAAAAATGTAAAATTTGGTCCCCAAACACATATTAATATGGAGAACAAGATGAACGGTTCGGATCGACCATTAGAATTTTGAAAAATCAAAATCCAAGACGTTGCATGGAGGGGCTCTATGCTATGCATAGCATGCTAGCATATTCCTATATATATATATATAGAGAGAGAGAGAGGAGGGTTCAAATGCACCCTATCTAGGGGTGTCAACGGGTACGATACGGGTCGGGTGGAGATATTTTCATACCCGTACCCGTTATGGTAACAAAAAAAAATCTTTACCCTTACCCGTATTTTCAAATACGGTACGGGTCGGGTAAGCGGATAAAAAAGTACCACTAACATTTCGATTTGTATTTTTGATAAAATATTTTTCAAAAAAAAAAATAATGAATACAACTAATTTGTATTATAAAAATTTAATAAAATACAAAAACTTTATTGTATCATGTATCATCTTCATACAAATATATATCTCTATATATAATTTTATTTTTTTTAAATTATCTTATACGAAAACGGGTAAGATAACGAAATAAAATCATTATCCTTACCCGTACCCGATTAGCTAACGAAAAAAAAATCTTACCCTTACCCGTGTTTTCGGATACGATACGGGTCGGGTAAACGGGTAAAAGGGTGCCATTGACACCCCTAACCCTATCTTTCAAATCTTTTTTCTTTGTTTTCAAAGTCCGAATAGTCAATCCGAACCATTAGATGCGATCTATATATTAAGATGTGCTTGGAGACCAAATTTTATATTTTTTGAAATTATTTTACTATTTATTAAGCCAATTTGAAAATCAATTGTATTATTAATTAATCAATTGTATTATATAAAAAGTTACATATTCTAGCAATAAAGTGTAGTTAGAGTGGTGATAGTTCTAGATCGTATCTGTATCTGATATATATCCGACACGGGTAGAGTTCCTATATGGAGTATCCGGATAACATAGTATTTCGTTAAATTACAAATTAGTTTATTACACTTACTACTATCTCAAAACAATATTTATAAGAAATTTGTCTCAACAATTACACGGTTCATCAACAAAATAGAACACTGAACTTCTCAGTGCCCCGAGTTCATTAGATCTAGAGAGCAAACAATAAAGTGTCAAACATTTAAATCTCAACCACTTTTGCATCCTTAATTTTCCCATTAAAAACATTTAATTATATGGCATTGTATCAATTATTTAGTGTTAACACTTAACATTGATTTTAATTATTTAAATGGATTTAATTAATCTCTTATGAATCTTATCAAGCGGAACTGAAAAGTAAGTATTTTATTTGAATTTCACTGAAGAGATTCTACATAACTTTGAACCTCTGAAACAATCTTATTCAGTGGATCCATGAATGTTTGTTCACAGAATCACAGTGAATGAATGTGACTGTGTCCTCTGTAATTTCTACAAACCTGAAAATTTTGCTATTTCTAATTTGAGTGTCTTTGAAAGGGAAGTGAAAGAGAAAAAAAATGAAAACCATATTATTTGTTTTAAAAAGACAAAAATGTAACTATAATTGTATAATCATGCTTTATCAGCTAAATGGTGCATTTTATTTTTCTTTGTTCTGCTCTAAATTTATTTTGAGCTTCTCTCTGTTTAACGTAACAACTTAGAGATTCTCTCTGTTTATAACTTCTTAAAATTTTAAATTTTGCAAATTAAAATGGTAAATAATAATTTACATGCATAAAACTAGTTATTCAAATAGATAATTAATACAGCGACCCTAAAAAAAAATAGATTTAAGTTTCGAATAAGCTTTTTGAATTTTCGGGCACAAGATCAGAAAAATAAAAAATGAATAGATCAAGTTATATATACAAATATTTGCGCTTTATTTTTCTATCTATAAAAAAACTAAAAGAATTATATTTTTTCATTGCTCGCATCTTTTTTGAAGGAAAATAGGATCAATGGTTCAAATTATATAGTTTGAACTTTGAAATGCTGATGTTAAAAAATTGTGGAAACTTTCAGTAAAAAAAAAATAAAATTCCAGGTTATTAATTAAAATCTTTCATGAAAAATGATCGATTGAAAAGTTATGAGATAAAATATTAAAAAAACCATTATTAAAAAGAGTAAATAAATATAGAGCTTCAATTGATTTCTCTATATGACATCTCTCTTCACAATATTTCCTTTCGATTTGAAATTGATACATACTTAATCCTGTAATAGTCAATAATACACACACACACATATAAATGGCTGATCTAATAAAATAAGTAGGGAATGTCTCAATTTTGTGTGTCTATGTCAATCTGTTATGACTTTATTTTTAAAACGTTAGTAGTTTAAAATTTTAAACTTAAATATTAAAATAAAACCGTTAGATTTTATCTTTATTATTTTCTCTATGCATATACAAAAAGTTATGACATTTCAACAATATCGATCGGCAACAAGAGCTTACAAAAATACATTGATATGGATAAATTATAAACATTTATTTTTTCAACTTATTTATCTTTATAAAAACAAAACGAAAAATAATAATTTTTTATGTGCATGTAAAGAAAATAATATATATTACATCTAGCATTTTATTTTGACATACAAATTAAAAATATATATAATTAGAAATATAAAAAATGGAGGCATGATAAAAACACAAAAAT
This sequence comes from Carex pumila, assembly GCA_033356055.1. Taxonomy (NCBI): domain Eukaryota; kingdom Viridiplantae; phylum Streptophyta; class Magnoliopsida; order Poales; family Cyperaceae; genus Carex; species Carex pumila. The sequence continues at coordinate 133,783 of JARJHM010000659.1, read as the reverse complement.
AGAGACATTTAAATCATGTTAGGTTCTGCAATTCATACACTTCATATTTGTGTTGTTTTACCCTATGATCTATAATATATGAAATGTGTTATGAATTTTTCTCTCTTGTGATATTTGTCTAAATTCTCATTTTACTAAATTGTTCAATATTTTACTAAATCAAATAAAATTTGTACACAAAGTTAAGTTTAAGATATTTTGTTGTCACTGCAGTTGACATCACTAAAATTTCAATTTTACAGTTTTGAATGACCAAAAAAAGAAGAAAAATAATGAAAAGGAACGTCTGAGAGACTGAGAGACATCACTAAAATTTAAATTTTACAGTTTTGAATAATCAAAACAAAAGAGAAAAACTAAAAGAAGACAAAAGAAAGACAAACTTGAATTAAACCAAAATTGTCTCTTATTCATTGTTACCTCAACTAATTCTTTCTATCATTATTACCACGAGAGAAAGAAAATGACATGCATAAAAGTCTATCCATCCCTGTCAACTTAATTTTTACCAAATACATCCAATCTGTTTTTTGAATTTCTTGACACGATTTTGGTCAAGTCACCTCCCATTCCTTTCATGTTTATTTATCATGTGAAGAGTAGAACACGGGTGTTCTTAAGTTCACCCAGTCTCTCGATGAACTCAAGTTTAAAATCCGTCAAATTGACTTCAAATGATGAATTCAAACCGTTGAAACCCGCATACCTTACGAGTGATGCTTCTACATGTGAAAATTTTAAACATTCAAATTAATTTAGTATAAAGTCAAGCGGTTAAAATTAGAAGGTTAATAAATTAATTAATATGCATTTATTTTTTAAACTTTTTTTTATCACTTGACTCTATGTATTTTTTTTTTATATACATATATAGACGCATCATTTGCAAGGTAAGCGGATTTTAACTGTTCATATTAATTATTTAAAACTGATTCAATGAATTTTAAACTTAGAATTCATCATGAGACTTGAACTTAAGAACACCCTAGTTCTACTCATCATATGAATCATTTAAATTTTTATCTCATTTCTCTTTTGAACAGCAGACAAATTGTTCGTTATAATTGAGCATTGAGAAATAGAGAATGGAAATAATTGCAGCCTCGTGCAATGGAAATAATTTCAAGAGAAGTGTTTCGACTCTCTGATGTCTTTTAACATGTTGACTAATTAATGAAGAAATAGTGAATGACCAAAGCGGAGCGGAGGGTTCACACCGGCTCTTCATCCTTAGTCAAGCGAATCAACGGCCGAGATTCATCGTACGCATTTTCTCGGACAATCCATCCCGTCCAAACATAAAATAATAAACATTAAATTTAAATAATGATAAAAGGACAAAATAAGGGAAACAAGAGAGAAGAAAGAGTTAGCTTCCTCTAAAATAACACACTTTTGTGTTTATCTTCAAACCGTCCGATTGGAACTTTATTCCTTCAATAATCGTGTGGATTCAAATCTAACGGTTTCGATGTAAATATAAAATTTGAGGTATATCAGAGGATGTGAACTCAGAAAAGCGTGCCAGGACTAGCAACAGAGAGCGTACAAATGGAGACCGATACTCGACAAAAGGAAAAATAGAACCAGTAAAAAAGAGAAAGCGCGACTCTTTCAGCAATTCAGTTTTCCTTTGCCTCTTCTCATCTTTATAATTAGTGAGAACTCGTCCGTTGATTGGTTCATTTTTCAATTAGGGTTTGAATTCGGAAGAAGTGAGGCGCACCTCGAGGTCGAGCTGATCTATTAGGTATGATGATTTACCTTTTTTTTTCTTTGCTTAGTTGAGTTTACTGCTACGGTTTGGGTAGAGATTTCCTTCAATCTTTATTTCAAATGTCTTGCTTGATTTTGTTCAAAATTGCAATCTAAATTTTGTAAAGCATGACAATTTTTTGAATTATTAGGATTTTGATGTTAGTTTATATTGTGCAGATCAGTTTCTTCCACCGAATCGGCACAGCACATGTAGTTTATTTTGAATTATGAATTGGTGTTGCTTTGGTAATTTTAGGAAAAAGAAGGATGACCCTCAAGAGGAAATAACAGGTTTGTTTGTATACCTTAATATTTATACCCTTTTATTTGATTTTGAAATATTTATACCCACTTCATTGTTTTGCATTATCTTTGTAGGCTTTTCATCTGAAAAGAACATAAAATTGTTTTCATACAATGAATTGAGATCAGCAACAGATAATTTCCATCGAGATAATAAAATTGGCCGCGGTGGATTTGGAACTGTTTACAAGGTACTTTGTGTTTTATTCATTTTGTTCATCTAGTTTATTTCCCTTTTTTTGGATAAATGCAATTCTAATATCAGTAGCTTTACTGTTTCATCTTTAGGGCACTTTAAGGAGCGGCCAAGAAGTGGCAGTAAAAGTGCTTGCGGCTGAATCAAGACAAGGGATTAGAGAATTTCTTACGGAGATAGATGTAATCACGAATGTTAAACATCCTCATCTCGTCGAATTATTAGGTTGTTGTATTCAAGACAACAATCGCATTTTGGTTTATGAGTACTTACAGAACAGTAGCCTCGATCATGCTTTATTAGGTAAAATAATTTCCAATTCATATAATTGTTATTACTAGAACATTAAGTACATTTCATTGTTTGTAATTTTTTAAGATTTCCTTGAAAAAAAGGTACTTACTATTTATTGCTTTGCATTTATGCCTGTGCTTCATGGTTAATTTTGTCTGGAACATAAATGTCAAAAAAGGAAGGTCATTTGTGGAAATAACCTTTTGCAACCCACTTTTTCTTTGCATTGAGATCATCCTAAATTTACCTCTTGCAAATTTTTTTTTCTCCAAAGTTAGTATCAATAAACAACTTACATAAATTTCATAATTTTTTTGACAAGCAGGTCCATATAGTGATCCAAGCAAGCTCAACTGGAGCATAAGAAGATTAATTTGCATAGGAGTAGCAAGAGGTTTGGCATTTCTGCATGAAGAGGTGGAACCGCATATAGTGCACAGAGATATAAAGGCCAGTAACATATTACTTGACCAAAATTACAACCCAAAAATTGGAGATTTTGGCCTAGCAAAATTATTCCCAGATAACATCACCCACATAAGCACCCGCGTGGCTGGAACCACGTAAGATCTCACATTTAACTACTTTGATATTATTTTAGTCTTGAATTAAAACTGATATAGTTTTTTTTTTTTTTTTTTTTTTTTTGCCCTTATAACAACAGTGGATATTTGGCGCCAGAATATGCATGGCATGGACAATTAACCAAGAAAGCTGACATGTACAGTTTTGGGATACTTATACTGGAAATTATTAGTGCCAAAAGCAGTTCTCGGTCCCTCTTGTCAGAGGATGGGAAGCTTCTTTTGGAAAGGGTAAGCATCTATAATGAACAAAATTACTAGTAACGTTTCATGTAGAAATGCCAATGTACCATGCTTACCCCTGTAAAATGACAATTTGTGTGCATAACCCAAGAAATAGTGCTATGCCTGTATTTTTCAATAGGGGAAAGCTTCCCAATTGATTCCAACTTGCTTAATATGGGAATATCCTCATTACTTGAAATGGGGTTGGGGGGGTGGGGGTGGGGTGGGAGAGCAGCAATACTAAATAATAAGTGGTCTGAGATTCGTTCAAATTCCCACCAAATTTAGGTGATTTCTATCCCAAAATAGCTCATTTGATCTCATCCTCTGTCAAATCTCTTTCTAAGTCCCTTTTTATCTTGCCACAAAGGCATTACATCAACCAGCCTACACCAAAAAGACCTTAAGAATATTCAATAATGTGACTACTAATTATATTATTTTCATTAGTGATACTACTATCACTCCAAATTGAAAATAGTACTGTTTTCCTTTCTTCCATTTTCTATTTTTTTCAAAATAGTAAGTATTAGCATTACTTTTGAAAATCCAATTAATTAGACTTTTCCGTTGCCAGTGTATTTCTTCTTGATTGTATATGTAATCACCCTTTTCCTTGACAGCTTTGCATCTGTTCCACTTGTAAAAATTGAGCTCTCTTTGCAACTGACAGCTCTCCAAATTGCCAATCTGGGATAAACACTCAGTTTTTTTTCCCCTTTTTCAACCCTGCTCCGTTAACCAGCTCTATGGCAATTTGGAGAGCTGACGTGTTTCATTTCATAGGGTTATAGGGTTATCTTATTGTGTATTCTGGTGTACTCTAGGGGCACTGATAACTTTTTTCCAAACAAAAAAGCCCACTTTATAAGATACAAGTCCAATTACTAAGATTCCTTCTTTATTCACAGGCATGGCAATTGTACCAAGAAGACCGTCTGAAAGAACTAGTGGACTCCGATCTTGAAGAATACCCAGAAGAGGAAGTGATACGGTACATGAAAGTGGCACTTTTTTGCACTCAGGCATCAGCCACGCGGCGACCTGGCATGTTACAAGTGGTTGAAATGCTGTCACGGCCGATTCGACTAAACGAAAAGGAGCTCACCCCACCCGGCTTCATAAATGATTACAACGGCATCAGAAATAATGCGAAAATGTGTATTGGTACAAGTTCCACAAACTATCCTTTCAAGACCTCGTCATCTACTGATACTGCACCCTTTACCTCAAACTCTGTTAGTTTTACTGAGGTTATTCCTAGGTAGGTTATTAGCTGGTATATAGCTGATGTAAGTATACAATGTAATTGGAGATTGCTTCATATAAATTTTTTGATAGTATCTGGCTCGGAACTACGAGATGGGGAATGTACATGCGAAATGTGCTTTATTGAAGTACTAGGAAGTGTTATTTTTTACCATCCATGTTGCAATGCATGCTTCCATATTTAGCATTTGTAAAGAAGGGTTACAACTTACAATTCCTTCAATTTTTGTGCTTCTAGCCTCTATTTTTTTATTTTTAATAGCAATTTTTTTGAAACTTATGTCAAAATAAAGCTTGTAGATGTAATATATATATATTTTTTTTACATGCACATAATATATTATCAATTTTCAATTTTGTTTTTACAAGTTTTTAATGTTGATCAAAATAAAGTTGAAATATTGTAATTTTTTTTGCGCATAAAGAAAATAATATAGATTAAATTTAACAATTTTATTTTGACATTTGAGTTTTCAATTTTAAATTATTAATGTTTAAAAAATAGAAGTATTGTACCCTCATATTTTAAAGTTCACTAATTTTTGGGGCCCATAAACCTGAGCTAGGTGACAAGCAAAATTACACACTCGTAATCTTATGATGTTTGACTAGCTATTTTAATTAACCAATCCTCGAAAAGGCTTGAAGAGCCGAAAACAAAAAACACTAGCGTCGTATGAAATTTACGCATAAATACATCAAACGTGCAATGTGAAGATATCTAGCATACAATAGTTCATTCCAATCGACATAATTTAGAAAACACTTGTCTAAATTATAGCATTACATTTCTCTAACCCTACTCTAGGCACCCACAACCAGCACACGAACGAACTCTCAAGATGTAGATGTTTTATCACCGTCTTTTGCCGGTAGTTGTTTCACCGGTGGTGAACCTTCTTTAGATGGTGCGTCTTTTTTTGCTCCTTTTGATGGTGTGTCTTTCTTTACTCCATCTTTTGTGGCATCTGCTGCTGCGGGTGGTGGTGGAGGTGGGTTCATGTGAGGTGGTGGTGAGTGCTTCAACTTGATCAGGATCTGACGCATTCTTGAAAGATCAGTAGGCTTACCGGGTTTCGGACCCTGCATCACAACTATAGAGGGTTTTTTCTCCTTGTCTTTTTTACCCCTCCTATTGTCTATGCTGGCTATTTCATGCGGTATCAGCTCAGAAATTGACTTCCAGTAGTGTTTGTCGGCATTTGCATGAAACTTCTCTTGGTTCGCAACAAAAATCTAAGAAACAGTTGGAGGATCTTTTGAGATAATATCCATCTGATTATATGCATAGTTAACAATTAAGTAGGCTGTTGACTTTGATATCATATTTTATTAGTCCTAATGATAGCAATCAGACAGAGAGCTAAAATTTTCACTGGGTTATTCTAAACAGGAATCGGTTATTCAGATCCCAACCATTCAAATTTTTTCACGCACGAATCTCAATAATGAAGTTTTTCATGCACGAATCTCAACGAAAATCAATGGTTGGGATCAGAATAGCAGGTTCCTGTTAACATCAGATTTGTTTCAGTTGGAATTAAGCCTTAAAAATGATGGCAACCAGACTCAGCCAGAAAAACAATTTACTAGTTTGTTTCAGAAATAAAAAAAAAGGTACAACAATTCATTAATCCAATAATCAACTCCAATTTTTCATTTTCACCAAAAAAATTCCATGATAGATAGTAAATAAATCATTATGATATAGAGATTTTAATTGAGTATACCTTTTCTTTCTCCCTATTATGCACCTTGTTAGTCTCAATACTAAGTTTTCTTTTCTCGTAAAAGGCTTTCTTGTACTCTTCTGCTTCAGTTAATATTTGGTTTCTTAGCTCTTTCTCCTTCTTCTCCTTTTCTTCCAGTACAAGTGCATTTTGTCTAATCCATTATAATCACAGTCATTAGTAATTTTGGCAAACCCTTATCTACTCTAAACTATGTAGTGCTAATTTTAGGTTGTACACAATATAATGGCATATTCAAATTCTGACAAAAACCAGCACATGAGATAGACTTCTAATACCCTATTTGGGTTCTGTGAGCCAAGAAAGTTTTCAAATTTTTATCACATGTATTTCATATTCATCAAAATCAATCGGCAAACCGCAAAAATTAAGCTATCAATCCAAATTCAAAAGAAGGGTAAAGATTTTAACAGTGCAGTTTTGGCTTCATGCAGCGCAAAAACCATTGGCAGCTCTTTGTTAATTCTATAGTCTGTGCGCTGCATGAAGCCAAAACTACTCTGTTAAAATCTTTACCCCAAAAAAATTGAGAAAATTATGACTATGTTAAATAACAAACCGGCGCCACTCGCGAAGGGCTGAACCGGGTTCAGGTTGCATCCCGTTAGGAGGCGGTAGTACCGGACCGGTATCTTCACCATCGGACACAAATACCCCTTCATCGTTCTCTCCGTCTTCGTTCGAACCAGGCACGCCGATCGGGTCCGATTTGAAACCGTATCCCGGCTCCGGCGAGGGCCCGAACTGCACCCCCTCTTCTTCTCCGGTGGAGGCGGCCGAGAAGGATGAGTCAAAGCGCATATATTCATCATCCTCGCGAGGGAATGAATCGAAGGAATCCATTCTTGCGAGGTTTGCAGCTTCAATTTGTCAGGTTTTTTGTACTACTTTTTTTCGAATTGAGATTTTGATCGAGCGAGTTCTGGTGGAGTTCAGTAAGAGAGGAGGATATGGATTCAGTACGATAATTCGTATAACCTAAGGTAACGGAATATTTCTGTTTGGATCTGGACCGTCAAATCAGAATCCGCACGATTATTAAAGCATACCCGTGCGTTCCACGTCCACTTCCACCTTGGGATGGATTGACCCGGATTCCGAACAGACGGGCGTGATCCAAGAAGAAATATTTTGTTACCTCAGAGGATATTGATTACAGTACAAAAGGGGTGCCAAATGATGTATCCAGTTCTCTGTTATGCAGTTCCTATACAAACAATCTGCCATATGGACTCCACCATAAGATTAGTTCATTACCACGTGGGGTCCTATTGTCAGGGAATGTTAACATGCTTTGAATAAGGGAATATGATAGAGAAAACCGAGACTTACCGAAGGGATAACCAATCAATGCTGCTGTGTCGGACGTGTGTCCAAGCGGTGTTCGCTGGGATTATCTGGAAATTGACAAATTTGTCCTTGACCTGTGTCGATGTCTCTGTGGTTTTGTCCGAAGATTGATTCTTTTCGAAAGATGGCTCAGTCGAATTGTTATGGGCCACATTAAAGAAACAAGCAGGCCGGTAAAGCCCGTAAAAATCGGTCTTCCCACATGACCCGAAGGCCCGAATGCGTGCTACCGCATGAAAAAATAACGGCCTGGATTATAATGTAATGACTTGTTGTAAAGTAGCTCATACAGATATCGCAATAGAGAATCCTGTCTATTTTTGTTACAATTGATGTGTGGCCGTGTGGAGTTTTTTGTGAAGCGGGTCAGGTGAAAGGAACTCAACTATCTCATGGGCACAACACACAAACTTTCTTTTCTTTTTATTATATGCCTTCAGGTCTACTAATTTTTAATTTTTCCTTGCAATTTTTATTTTTTTTGCATAAAGAAAAATTAAAGGTCTACCAATTAAATTTGACATCTGTTCATAATTAACTTTATATATGTTAAGATTGTAAATATAAAGAGTACTTAGTTTTTGTCCATTTGATTCTTTTTTCTTCCGTTTAACTTATTATAAAATAGTTTATTTTTTGCTATTAGAAGTGACTTTATTAAATGCATGAAAGAAATTATTATATGGTGTGATCTTACATTAAAATGAGCAGTTAGTTGATGTGGCCCCAACAATACATGATATCTTAACAGTAAAACTGGAGTTCCCTAACAGAAGCATAATATCTTATTTGGATGAACATGCGCACACCTTAACCATGATTACCAAATTTACCAAAGAAATGGGAAGAATGAAGGCACAATTGTAAGCGACAGTGAAATCAGAAATGGGAAGAATGAAGCAAGCAGATTAGAACAAACCTGAACAGCTTGTAGAATAATTCTTGTGGCAGTTGCACTTTTCGGAGCAAACCAGCAGCCCTCAGCCTTAACTGACAGGCATAATAGTACCAATGGTACAAGTACTGGTACGGAAAAAAATAGGAGAACCATGAGACATGAACTCTGGTGCAAATTCTGGTAAGTACCACTGGTACGGATCTTGGAACTCAACTTGCAATTTTAATTTTACTTTTCTTCTCCTAGGACTCATTTTATATTTCAGTTTCCTTTTGCATTTATTTCTATGCTCAAAATTTATTGAGCTTGATTTCCATTTCCAATTTGTAATCACAAACTTTTGTAATTTGGTCAATGAAATCAAATGGGTGCATGACTGTCATTTTTTCTCAAAAAACTATAGAATTAAGAATATGACACATACCTTCTAAAATATAAAAATACAAAAGAGGAAGTAAACAACATTATACATCAACTCCATTAATGGCCATTATTGATATCAATAGAAAATTAAATCAAAAACTTCAAAAAAAAATAAAAATAATGTGCAATCCGACAAATTCAATTTTGACCGGTCGGCTATGATCAGACTATGGACATCACTATAATGGCATAAAATGCACTCTTAAGAGTTCAATACACCAAATACACAAATTGGGTCTCAAAATAAGTAAACATTAATACTAAACACTTCAATCATATAAAAAGAAACCCATACCCAAACAAAACTAGTCAGGTATTACAAGATAATAACAAACTATGTTATGATAATATTCCTTATTTTCTTTATATATGTGCCTAAAGTCTTGATCATAGCATTGGTAATCTTGTTAGACAAATAACATCCGCACTCATCACCAATTTTAACTGTCTCAAGATACTCACGCTGGAGCAAAACACCTCCTGAAACCTCTCGTCTGGGCCTTTGCGGTTGTAACTGCAACTGTTAGGATCATAAAAAAAATCATAAGTTTGCTAACATGATATTTCATGAGCATGTTCAAACAATTGGTAATTTTGTCAACTCATCAAACTATTACTGGACTTGTCTGATAAGGTAGAAGAGTTCACAGTTCATTCATAATAAGTCCCAAATAACCACATAATGATAACATATTTAAGAAAAATCAAGTTAGAACCAGACTGCTAGTTTAGAGAAGAAAAAAAATAATAACTATAATAATAAAATGAACCAGTGTAAAAGTGTAGTACTGAAATTTCGCACTACAATAGTATTCAATACATTAATTAAAACCCAATTGTTATTCATTTGTACAAAGCAAAAAAAAAAAAAAAATGGAACCAGAATGCAAGTGTAGAACTAAAATCTGTACTGAAATCAAGCACTACTAATTATTGTTCCTTAATTAGAGAGGGAGGGAGGTAGCAATATGGAGATTACCTTATAGAGCAACAAATGAAGCTCTTTTAGATTAGGTGAATCCTTGAGCAAACAAGCTATCAGGTAAAAGTCAGAGCGCATATCCCATCTTCCTCCCACAACGAGTTTCTTCAAGTTTTTGAAATTTCTGCAGTTAGGTATATCCTTCTCCAATTGTATCTTCATTTAAAAAATGAGAAAATAATGTGATTTTTTACATGGAATTACCAACATTGTATTCCAAACATGAAACATATAAAAAAAAGGTATACTGGTGCCAATTATTTTGGTGTTCAAATAAAATGCTTGATTTAGTATGAAACCATAACCCTAGATACATAACAATATCATACTTCCAATTCATGGGTACAAATTTTATTCACACAAAAACAAGCAAGGCAACAAGACATGAGCTTATGTTATGCAAAAAAGAAACAATTCTATAAATTAATATTTTTCTGGAACCCGACAAATAAGGTAAAAGTTTTGTAGTTAATTATTTCATAGGAGGGAGAAATAAATATACCTTCAACACAGGACTCCCCAAATAAAGCTCTAATTTTTCAGCATTTGAAAGACTACCCAAAATAATAAGATTTGGCACATTATTACCACCCCTAGTTGGATGTAATTTGATGTTAACATTTACAAGAGACGACATGTTCTTCAATGAAATGCCACCCCTTTTGAGATTAATTATCATGCACAAAGATACAAGAGCAGGGCAAGAAATTTCCATTTGCTCACATAGATTACAATTATACAAAACCAACTCCTTTAACACTTCAGAGCAAATGCCTGAGAAATACAAATCAGAAGAACCTAGTATCAGCCTTTCAAGGGAGGGGCACCCAATGAAAAGCTTTTGTGCAAAATCGTCATGGAGCTCTACTTGAGACAGCTTTAGAATTTTCAGAGAAGGTAAGTGTATTGATACCGGCTTTATGATGGTATTCTGTAGGCTGTAGACAGTCATCGAAAGATGCTGTAGGCTTGCACAGGAGAAAACTAAATCAGGCACATCGAATAAATTATCAGAAAAATTGATAATCATGATATCGATCAGCTGTGGCATAAGAAACGCTACACGGTCAAGCCATCCAATAGAGGCATCAGGTTCAAATTTATGAATATAACGCACGCAACAAACTCTATCCAAGTTTGTTGGCGCTCGGTTGTCCAAAAAACCAGTCATGAACTGCTCAAACCTAGCCACAGCAAGTCTCCATTCTTCATCACTGTCTTCACTGCAATCATCACCTCTGAATACCAAGAAATCCTCATGTTTGATGTCCAGAATCGGCATTCTGCACATCAGCCCATGTGTTTTTCCATCTTTTGGACAAAACGCATGTCTGCACAGCCTCTTTCGTGCTAAAAAACGAGAGGATATGAGTCAATACCTCATCAGGCAAGCTACCTATCCAATCAACCTTGCCAATTTTCGTGCATGGCCTTTTAGCCCTGGCCTTTGTTCATCTTTCAAGCTTTCAAAGAAGAATTTTGTAAAGCACCTGTTGTGCAGGATTCCTGCATTACAAATAGGAGTATTGGTAGAGAATATTTGAAATATGGAAGGAAATAAATAAGAATCCCACTGTGAAGAGGTAAAAAGGGGCGAGATTTTTTCCTTAAATTATGGATCTCTCTCTCCAGTCTCCTCTTGTATAATTGGATATAAATCAAAACATGCAAATAATTAGCGAGATTATTTCCTCATTTGCACATAATAGAGAGATCTTTTCCTCATCATTTGCATAAATATTGATAGATTCTTCAATTGAAGGAAAATTCAAGTAATGAACATCTTTTACTAATTGAAGTATGTACCAGGTACCTGTCGTACCATGATACATGAAAAAAGATAAAACAATATATGTAACATTTTATACTTTCCTGAGTATATCAGACATTAATACAGTACTAGAGGTAAGCCTCGCGTGCTTCGGCAAAATGAAACCAATTCATAGCAAAAATCATACCTACTGTATGCAACATTAAGTGTGTATAGTTATTAGTGTGCACTTTGCTTTACTGGTACACCATACCAGATGACAAAAAATGGTTGGTACCGAATTGGTAACAGTGGTTAAAAACCATCATAACACACTTCTCTACTATTATATGTCCTCAATTCCAAATCTATGCTCCTAATTTTCCTAATGACATATGAGATGGTGTAAAAACAACATAAAAATCATGAATACACTGACTTTATTGAAGCTAGATACAGTCATAATATGGATCTCTTTGCAAATGTCTCTTGGGAAGCAAAGCTTAATACTTCCATTTCTGGTAACAAAATTGACAGTAGTTTCGACCCTTTTGTTGCAATTTCATTCAACAACTGTGGCACATAACAACAGATTTGACCAGACAGCTGAAATCAAATTTGAATTTGTTGTCTTAAATCAGGGTTAACTGCATGTTAGTTTCTAATGTCCAGAAAACATTGTTGAATTGTTTGTATTATTGATTTTACTACATGTCTATAGAATAGTAAGACATTAGGATAGAATGTTGTACAAAAAATTTCATATATTATTTTTTGTGCAGAAAAGAAAGTCTAATTGATAAGAAAGATTCAACACTCAGCCAAAGCCATTTTGCAACATCCAAGTAAATTAGATTAATTCGAATATCAGAGGCATATGATTCAGTTAGAAAAAAGTACTGTTCATTTTTTGTCTTTTCCTTTTTCTTTTTCGTTGAAGGATACCAGAAGATGGAAGTTTTGATATATTTTTCGCATTCTAGAAGATGGAAGTTTTGAAATCAAAATTAAGAATATGCTTCCGTATTAGAAAGAAGAGGTAGGTTAAAATATCTTTATTTTTTTTAATTTAATAAATTAAAGTTTAAATTTAATATCAAAATAAAGCGTTAGATATAATCTGTATGGGTTTTTTCTATATACATTTAAAATATTATTACATTTTAATTTGTTTTAATTGTTATGAAGTGTTTGTAAAATTATATTTATATGAATAATTTTTGGACATTTATTTTTCAACCTAGTAATTTATATACTAAAAAATAATAAATTTTCTGTAAATATAAAAAATATAAATAACAACTAGCTATTTTATTTTTGGAGGCGTCTAATTGTCCACATATTTTTGTCCACTATTTGTCCACAGATTTGACTTGTGCGAATACTATAAAACTACTTCTATATACTGTATAATTATATAATATATCACATAAAATATATCAGTTAATCACAAAACATCGAACAACTATTTGAAGTGGTCCCATGATAGTTAGAAACAGATTGCAACTTCCACAATAGGGCAAAAAATATACTTCAAATTGTACTTTCGGAAGTTGCAGTTATAGGAAGTTATTAGCAATTAATACAAGTTATTACATAAAATTACTTGTGCGAATACTATAAAACTACTTATACATACTGTATAATTGTACAATATATCACATAAAATATATCAGTTAATCACAAAACATCCAACAACTATTTGAAGTGATCCTATGATAATTAGAAACAGCTTGCAACTTCCACAACAGGACAAAAAAATATACTTTCGAAAGTTGTAATTATAGAAAGTTATTGGCAGTTAATGTTAATTATTAGCAATTATTTTGACAAAAAATGTGATAAAAAGGCAAAATAATTAATACTATAAAATTATCAAGTTAAACTGTGAAAACAAAAGGCAAAAACTATATACTTACCAAATTGTAAAATTAGCAGATGAAAACGATAAAATAACATGTTAAAAAAATAAAAATTTCAATACTGTAAAATTATCAAGTTAAACTGTGAAAACAAAAGTTAAAAACTATAAATTTACCAAATTATAAAAATAGCAGATGAAAAAGATAAAATAAATATTAAAAAAAATTAATCTTCAATACTGTAAATTTATCAAGTTAAACTGTAAAAATAAAAAGTAAAAACTATAAATGTACCAAATTATAAAATTAGCAGATGAAAACAATTAAATTGTATTTAAAAAATATGAATTTTCAATACTGTAAAATAGCCGACCAAAACTGTGAAAACAAAAACCAATACTGTAAAATTGCTATATCTAAACTATAAATTTAGAACATTCAAAATAAAAACACAAAAGACTTGAATTTAACCCGTTCGATTCAATCAGTAGCAAGTGGAAGAATGGAAGAAGCAAAGGGAGAGGTAAAGATTGATTTCTTCTTCGGGTCATCTAAGCTCACTTAGAATTCGAACAAGTGGAAAAAGGATAGAATGGGATGTGTTTGCTTTTTGACCGTTGGTTTTTTTTCTCTTGATTGGCTCCTACTAGTTGGATTGGTCCCTGTTGCCTTCTCTGGCCATTGCAAGCTGAGTCTAATTGCTTTCCGGATCCGATTGACGCTACTACATGAATAAATGATTGACAGAAATCCAACCCGAAAGGTAAAGCTCTTTTTGAAAAGGCATTTGGAGTGGAAAATGTTCAAGTATCTAGATGCGTCGTCTCCTTCCCGAAACAACTTATTAAATAGAGCTTGAAGGAGAAGAAAGAGAGAGAATAGCGAAGCACCAGAACTGAAATTTGGGACATGAAATTCGAAAGGTTCCGTCGTCAGGCGACATGTTTAAACATGAGCAAACGAGATCGTTAGAAAGTGGAGAATGGATAATACTGTGGACAGACGGTGGACAAAACATGATGAACAAGAATCTTTTCTCTTTATTTTAACATATAAATTATATATTATTTTAAATATTAAAAAATAAAAAATGAAAGAAATTTGAGATTTTGAATCCTCCTCTTAAACATAAGGGTATATAAATCTTTACATACTATAAAATAGATTTAATTCATATTAAGTTCTTGTTCTTAATCTTACTATCAAACAAACAAGTGTTGCTTAGTTAGAATTAAAATTTTAATTCTTAACTCTTAAGGAACCCTTATCGAACATGGCCTTTATTCTCTAAATTTGAAGTTTTAAGTCCAGCTAGTATGATATTAGTGTCCTTAAATTAAAACTTATGAGATAGACTTAAAAATACTAATTTAACCCGTTCAAACGATTTACTTTATAGATTTTATATTTATATGTAAAAAAAAAGTTATTTTAGTATCAAATTAAGTGGTCAAAAATATTAAAAAATTAATTTAAAATGTATTATATTTCACTGCTTAATTTAATACTAAATAAATTAAGAATATATAAATTTTATATGTAAGTACATAATTATTAATTATTATTTAAATGAATTTAAACGATTTGAATTTCTTGTTCAAAATAAATTTGATAGATTTCTCAAATCATTTCCTTTTTCTTCTTCATCTTTTATTTTAATGTAGAAAACAAGGTAAATGTTCTCTTTTTTCCCCTCTTCTCCGTTCACCTCCTCTACCCCAACTCAGAGCACACCCTAATGGAAGGAATCGCGTCGGATGCGTCGATCTCAGCGCCGTCGCCACAGGCTCCGACGGCGCCACCTCAGCTTCCGTCATACAGTCTCCCTCCGAGCCTCTTCATGCCAGAGGACATCCTCTTCTGTATAGATACCGGACCTGAATCACGCACTGAGATGCGGGTTGCGGGTTCCAAAGGCCGCGGCGTGACCCGTTTAGATGCGATCAAGCAAGCGTTGTTACTCTTCACTCATTCTAAGCTCTCCATGTGTACGGACCACCGTTTTGCCTTCTCGTCTCTCGGGAACACCTTTTCTTGGGTATTGATTGAACTCTTTGATTTGTGTTTCTATACAAACTTTAGATTTGTAGTTTTTAAGTCAATTGTATATAATTTGATACTTGAAATTGAAGTTCTATAAAATGCATGGAATCAACAAGCACAATTGGGAAATGATTTCAGGTCAAAAGGGAGTTCACCAATGATGTAAAATCAGTGACGGAATTAGTACGGATTCTGACAGTACCAGAAACACCAGTGGAAGGAACTGACATCACCAAGCTGTTTGAGGTTGCAAATTTCGAGGCGAAGCGGTCGAATGCACAGGGCAGGCTCTTCAGAGTGGTACGCTGTCTCATGCATTCTCAAAACCCTCTAATTTGAGATGTTATTAGGGGTGCAAATGGGTCAGATATTATCCATTCGTATCTGGATCCGTATCCGAAAATTAGATACAGATATATAATATCTGAATATCCGTGTAGACATGGATACGGATATGGTTTTAAATTTTAATTATCTGTTTAATATCCGATCCGTATCTATATCCGTCTGCTATCCATCCATATTTGTATCCAACAAATAAAAGCGAATACGGATATGGTTTTACCACTATCCGATCCATATCCAATCTGTTTGCACCCCTAGATGTTATCCTTGAGGTTTTCAAATTATGAGGCCCTCTTGTGTTTTTTAATAATTAAAATTTAGGTTTGGAGCATTGTAAAGCTTCAACGTGTGGTTTTTAATCACTTACGATCTATGATAATTAATGAAATTCAGTTTTGGAACATTCCAATCTAAAACCCAGGTGATTTTTTGTCAGTTAAGTCCAATAGTGATCTTCTAATTTAGGTATTGGAATATTGTAAATTGAAATTGAGAATTTTGAGTTGAAAATACTGGTGAAATTTATGAAATGCTTCTTGTAAGGTACTCAATCTCATGAAAAACCATTTATATGTTTTCTGCTGCTTTACATAGACAACTACGTCCTCTACTCTTGAAATTTGAAAACTTGTATGGAACCCCTGTGAAATTCTCATCCATAATAGTGTTTAGTGTCTAAATTCAATTTAAATTTAATCATTTAAGCAGTCAAATTATAAATCACTGTCTCAATACCAGGTATTGATCTACTGCCGGTCGTCTACACAGCCTAAGCATCGATGGCCAGTTAACCAGAAAACGTTCTCAATGGATGCGGTATACCTGCATGATAAACCCGGACCCGATAACTGCCCCCAGAAGGTCTATGATGCCCTAGTCGATGCGGTTGAGCATGTGTCACAGTATGAAGGTTACGTCTTTGAGAGCGGCCAGGGACTGACACGTGTCCTCTTTCGTCATATTTGTGTCCTGCTTTCGCATCCAGCTCAGCGGTGCATGCAGGATGATCTTGATGTGCCAAGGTCGATCGTCAGGCGGGCTCCACCTATAGGTGGGGAAGGAACCCCATCAGAAGAAAGCATGATAATAACGAGTTAAAATTGGGACTAGGTTTTGGATTCTGTGCTTAATTGTTGGTTTGCCTATGTTTGTATATTAAAGTAGTTATACTTGTGTTCTTCTCTAGCCTTGACTGCCTGTTGATTAGTGAATCTTGATGTTCTACTGTTACCTTAAATCTCCATGGTTTCTTTTTGTAATCTTACCAGTGCAGTGCACCTCTTGTGCAGTAATTCTGTCGTGCATTATGGTCATATTTGATTGTGGAGTAAAGTTAATGAGGATCAATTTGCTTACTCTACTCATATTTTATACCTTGTTTGCAAGTTCGAGTCATGGTTCAAACTAATCCATCTATTGTTGGAAAATGATCACCTGCCTATAACAGTGGGTCATATAGGCGGAATAAGTTTGGAGTAAGTTAATCCACTGAAAAAAAGAAGGGTAACCTACTATGGATTAACTCATGTTTTACTCTTTATCTTATTCTTATGTTACTACTTGTTTGACGGCTTAAGTGTGCTTAAGTGTGGAGCAATGGTTAAGTGCTTAAAACTTGTATATCTCAGTTAGTAAATACAACATTTATTTCCTGTGGGAAACCAGATTTTTCTTTTTTTTTTTTAAGAATTGCAGTGAACTAGATTTACTGCAAATACAGTAACTAAACAAGAGTTGTTACTTCAACAGTAAATTAGAGACGTACAGTAAACAAATGTATAATACAAGTATACAACATATGGAATCTATGTTCAAATCCACAACGCAAAGCACTTCAATATTCACAAAGTGTGCTTAACTTGTCTATATAGTTTCCTCACAAAAATTGTCTTTTCTTTACAGAATTTTTTTTTAATATAATTGCTTATGTTTTTTTAATGTTGCTTCTTCACTGCAGACATTTCTGTATTCATTGTACAAAATTTCATTCCATGGATACGTAACTTTTTGAAATGCAAGTCATAAAAACAAAAAGGTCACTTTTTCTGTTCTTTTCTACTCTTCCTATAATATATTAATCCACATTTTCCTCCTTCAAGAACCCAGTAATGAACAAATACACAAAAAAAAAAAAGTTGTGTGAGTGAATCAACTAGTGATCAATACTGAAGTTAATTGTTAACTATCCCTTCATACTTGACATCACTAAGCTCGATCCCTTTCCCTTCGCATCCCCCATTTTCATCCCCAAACAATGCCTCGATCTGCTCCAAGTTTTTTCCTCTCGTCTCTGGCACGTATCGGTACATAAATGCCACCGAAAGAGCTGATAAAACCCCAAAAATAAAGAATGCACCAGCAACAGAAATGGCATTGCAGATAGACAGAAATGACATTGCAACCACACCACTAGTAACCCGGTTTGCAACCGAACCAAGTGCTGATGCCTGGGCCCGCACTCTCAGAGGATAAATCTCAGATCCCATCACCCAAGATATGGGTCCCATGCCAACTGAAAAAAATGCAACATTTCCACAAACAGTTGCTATGGCTACAGAGATCCCGGCTTGTGTAGAAACCAATCCTTTGTCAAGTAAATAGAGAGAAGTTGCTAAACCAAACAGGCAAACTGTCATACCAATTGTACTGACATACAATAGTGGTTTTCGCCCGACACGATCGATAAGAAGAATTGCAATCAATATAAATACGGTTTTTGCGAACCCAACTGCAACTGTTGCTGCGAGAAGTTTGTCATCAGACTGTATACCAGCTGTTCTGAGTATTGTCGGACTATAATACACGGTCGCATCTATACCTGTTATCTGCTGAAAGCACTGGATCCCTAACCCAGTAATGAGCATCCTTTTAAGCACTGGTGAGGGTTTTAAAATCTCTGACCATACTGTCTTCGTGTTTTCAAATTTGCCAGTTGAAAGCACTGCAGCCACCTCTATCTCGGCCAACCGTTCAGCCGCCTCCTCCTCAGAACCTATTATCTTGATCAAAACCAACCGGGCATCATCAACCCGATTTTGCATCATGAGCCATCTAGGTGACTCGGGTATGACAAATAATGCAAATCCAATAAAAACCGAAGGAAAAATCCCAACAGCTAGCATAACGCGCCAATTTATATGAACAGATAAGCCCGAAAATGCATAATTTGAGATATACCCTAATAGGATTCCTACATTTATGAAAATCTCTGGGAAGGACGAGAGCGAACCGCGTGTTGCAGCTGGAGAAATCTCCGCAATGTACACTGGGGCGATCATGATTCCAAAGCCAATGCCAATACCGGCCAAGAGACGACCCACAATTAGTACCTGTTCAGATTTTTTTTTTTTAAAAGCACAAAATCAACATTGATGACTCATACTCATAAGCAACAATTCACATAAAAACAGCTTTTGGAAAATAAAAAAAAATAAAAACATACTGTAAAGGAAGGGGCAAAGGTCATGATGGCTGCACCAATCTGAAAGATAACAGCGGCAAGAGCAATGGTCCATTTGCGTCCAATGGAATCAGAGGTGCGGCCCGCAGCAAGACTACCGATAAGAGAAATGAAGCTGAGGCAACCGATAAGAACTTCTTGTTGCACTTCAGTTATGTGTAGATCCTTTTGGATAAAGATAATGCAACCACTCATCACACCTACATCTGAAACAAGAGAATTCAAAGATAAATGACACAGGCTTTATCTTACTCGGTTGGTCAAATTTAAAAAAAAAAACAGCAGCTAAACATTGTAAATGCTTAGCTAATCAGGTTCAGTAACTTCTTTTGGTTAATTTATTATATTTTCTTATTATTATTATTTTTTTTTGCAATGTTTGTCTTCTATACATTTATCAAAGAAAAGTAAAAAACAATAGTGGTGAACCTTCTTTTGTACTTTGGAAATTGCCTCTAAGAAAAGTTGAACAATTTAAATTTTTTGTTAATTAGTGGAACTTCCTTCAAATATTTAAAGATGACCATCTTATGCTTAATTATGTTCTTGTATATCTTTCCAAGGCTAATTTGATCAATTTAGTAGTCAATAAAAATAATTAATGTATCATTTTCTATTTTCCATCCCCAAAACTCTTTATGATAATTTTTCTTACTAATTCAAGACGATTTATACATGAAAATTCATATTTCAATTTTCAAAGTCAACGCGGAGCACTAGAAAACAATCCGGCAATGTTGACCCAGCAAATAGGCAAAACTATCTTTGACTTTAACCAAGTATCAAAAAACAAAAACAAAAAGTTAATGAAAACACTACCAATTCCATAACTCCTAACGAAGTAGAGATGTAGATCAAACAAAGATGTAACCAGGAATTTATATGAACTGACCATAGCCAAGAAGCACGGAATTGAGAGAAGCAAAAACAGCACAAGCAATAACATATCTCCTACTCTCGTTAATTCTATCTGAATCCTTATTCATTCCATTGTTGCTTTCTTCTCCAGTTGCTGTTTCTTCTAAGATCTGTGCATCCATTCTGATATACTTTTGTTTGGCACCGAGACGAGGTATTCTACCAAGCCCTCCTCCTTCTCCATTTCCGATTGCTTCCTCCGCCAGTCCCATCCTTCCTTCCCACCTCTCTCTCTCTCTCTCTGGATCTCTCTTTCTTTCTTTCTTTCTCCCTGCTCTGCTCTACCTGGGAGTAGTTTATTTACTATTTCGTTATTTCTTAGTTCTCTGTGAAGACTTTAGAGAGAGGGAAAGCGTTTTTTATGGGTTGGACTTTAAAAAATGGAGCGAAGAAAAGTATAACTAGGGTAAAGCTTTTAACAGATCTATTTTTACTTTATGCAGCTCACACACTATAGAATTAAAGGAGGGATGTATATGGTTTGTGAGCTGTATGAAGTAAAATCTATTCGGCTAAATCTTTGCTCAACAACTACTACTGGAGAGTTTACCTGCTGACTATACTTTATATTTGAGTTTGCATCTGGACCGTTGGATCAGAATCTGCACGAATATTAAAAGAGATCCCGGATCTAAACTTAAAATTTGAGTTACTTCAGGGGATCAATACTCTCGACATCGGGGCTTGTCTTATCATACGGAAATTGTACTTACAAACAAAATAACAAGTGGAATTTGTCCATTACTAAATTTAAAAACAGAGATCGGAGGTAAACAATTTTTATTTTGGTAAACTCAAAAACTTATTTCAAAAAATTAGTATATTGCACAATGTTACGTACAGTTGTTGAGAGCGTGGCATAACTTGACTTGGTCAAAACAATTTGTTATTATAGTTGTCAACATCCATCTTAAATAAATTTCATAATTATATTTCATATTTTAAAATACCCTTGTGTTTATTTATTTTTCTAAGAAGAAGTCAACAAAAACAGTGTGGAATTCGGGTACAGATTTTAACAGAGTGGTTTCTGCTTTATACAACGCATGAATTTTATGCAGGGTTATTTCAATTATATAGTTTGGAGTGATGCTTCTATGGACATAAGGACCTATTTGTAAAATAAATATAATTTTATTTTCAAACTTCAAACAGTCAATCCGAACTATTCATCTTATTCTCCATATTAATATGTGCTTGGAGACGAAATTTTATATTTTTCTGAATTTTTTTACTATTTATTAATATGGGTACAAAAAATATCAAATTCAGACCATTGAATTTTGTACCCATCTTAATAAATAGTAAAAAAATTTAGAAAAATGTAAACTCTGGTCTCCAAGCACATATTAATATGGAGAACAAGATGAACGGTTTGGATCGACTGTTTGAACTTTGAAAATAAAATTATGTTCATTTTACAAATAGATCCTTATATCCATAGAAGCCTTTGCCATATAGTTTGTACGCTGCATAAAGCCAAACTGCTCTGTTAAAATTCTTACCCTGAAATTCGATCCTAATGCCCTTTTTGCGCTTTCAGAAACACTTGAATCCCCGCTACTTGCTATTTATAATCTTAATTTGATTTATTAATCGGACCAATTCTTCTCCCAAACATTTTCGTATCACAGTCAATGACAAAACGAGTACGAAGTTTGAAATAACAAGACGCAGTCAGAAAACCCAACAAAACAATAATTTTTTTTTTTTTATAAACCATCCTTAACAATCATAAACATCTACCTCTTAAGACAACCATAAACATGTTTCCTCAAAAAAAAAAATTGTGCAGACCGCACAAAGTTATGGAAATTGTCGGATCGATTTTATATTTTGCGGTTCTACTTAATTGCAAATTACATAATCAGTCTATTAAGAATTTGAATTTTTCTGTATAGATTTACACATTTATAAAACACACCTTAATGAATACTTATAAATTATTTAATATTCTTAATCCTTATTCATCACATTGATCACTTAATTAGAACAATCCTACATGACAATATACAATTTATAATTACATCAGATACATGCTCAACGTTGGATATATGATGTTGAGCTTTCTTTATATATAATTATATATCATAAATGCAGTGTAAATATAAACGACCAATAGAGATGTTGTACGTTATCATATCACACATTAATGGGATGTGTAATACATTAATGAATATCGACATAAAATAGATTGGAATTAGGTGAAAATGTCAATTCTTCTCTTTCATTATATTCTGCACACAAATGTTGAAAAATAATTAAATGGAATTAGTCTAATAAGTCGACATCATTCCACAGGGACCCATCCATAATGAAATATCTTATAACATATCATGGACTTCTAAATGCAATTATGCAACAAGAGAATACCATAAGTTCGTATAAAAGGCTATGGAACATGGAAGTTTATAATATATTAATACAATAAAACAAACCAAATATACTAATAGGGTTATGGAATTATAGAAAATATGTGGCATTCAACATCACAAAAATATTAACTGTCAATTTTTTTTGTTGGTTATGGATTTTAACAAATTATTGAAGATTGTTGTTATTTACCAAATGTGTATTTCAACTTCAATATTCTTTAGAAATATAAAATATTTTAAGAACAATATCAGGTTTACCCTTCAAAATCTATAAAATTACGTATTTCTCCTTTCAAAATATAGAATAGCGCATTTCTCCTCCTAAATTACTATAACACATGTATTTACTCAATTCATCATTTTCAGAATTACGTGTTTAATTATAGTTTTTGGAATACTTAAACATTATTAAATGTTTTGGTATATTTTATTTGAGGTAGGAATTTTTGGCATATTTTATATATATTAAAATTGTATTGGATGAACATGTGAGTTATTATAATTTAGAAGGACTTATATGTAATTGTAGGTTTTGAATGGAGAAATATGTAATTTGTAATTTTGAAGGATATACCTGAATTTCTACCTTTTTCTATATTACTGAGATTATTGGGTTTCTTGAATGGGATCAGTAGTTGTTATTAGAATTTGAATTTGAATTTTGCATTTGTTTGTAAAATAAGCACAGAAAGCATATGAAAATGTCTAATTTTTTTTAATTAAAAAAATTTGGTCAATTGATCTCGTACTGATTAGATCCATCCACCCCATAATAGACAAGATAACTGACGAAAGAAAGTTTTTCTCTGCACAACACTTGTTGACCACCTGTTTGTACACGTTTATATATAATATAATATAACTAATATTAAAATGTTTGTTCTAAAATCATAGTGTAACTAATTAATTTTTTTATTTTTAAAGTTCAAACATATTTTAATTATTAATTTGATCTCTATGTATATATTTACATCATACCTTACGAAAAGAAAAATATTCGCCTATGATGAGAACTTTGTGAATTTGATTTGTGGCTAGAGTAATTGTTAAAATTTTGTGGCTTTTAATTTTGTTTTTGTGCTTGATTGTTTGTTGTTACTTTTTTTTTTTTTTTTTTTTTTTCTAGTTGATGAAATACTGATGCATTCTGCAACTTATTTAATGAAATTATCCCTTAAATACTTCCGCAGTGATCTTCATCAACTTGACACGAATCTTAAAGAAACACATTCCATTGTATGGGTCAAACTGACTTGATTATGATCAGACAGTCCAAATTCATTTGCCAAAGTGTATTGACAAATAAATAGGAGAGCAGTATTGATCGAATTCGTATCCTCTGAAATATCTCAAACTTTGCATGACTTTATGGAAAATCCCAACCGTTTAAATACGTTTGCACGAATCATAAAACACACATAATTCTGACCCCATATTAGGGGTGAGTAAATTGCTCATAACTCATGAGCCGCTCATAACTCGCTCACTAAATGTTCACTTAAACTCACTTAAACTCATTCATTTATCCGCTCACTTAAATTCGCTCATTAACAACTCGCTCATTTATTAAATGAGCGAGCATGAGCATGCCCCAACTCGCCCATAACTCGCTCATTTAAAATTTGCCACATCTAATCTCGCCACTACATTCAATCCCAAATATTCATAATTTATATATATATATATATATATATATAGAGTAAGGCTTGGGTACTATGGATAGCATAGAGGCCTCTATGCTACGGCTCAATATTCAAGTTTTCAAAATCCAAACGGTCGATCCGAACCGTTCATCTTATTCTCCATATTAATATCTGCTTGGAGACCAAATTTTACATTTTTCTGAATTTTGTTTACTATTTATTAAGTATTTTACAAAATTGTTGATCCAACGGTGGCTGCACAAAACAGCAAAACCGTTGGATTAGCGATTTTCAAAATGGCTTAATAAATAGTAAAAAAATTCATAAAATTATAAAATTTGGTCTCCAAGCAGATATTAATATGGAGAATAAGATGAACGGTTCGAATCGACCATTTGAATTTTGAAAACTTGAATATTGAGCCGTAGCATAGAGACCTCTATGCTATCCATAGCACCCCAGCCTTACTATATATATATATATTTTAAACAGACACCTCATAGTTTATACATTCATTTTTTTAGTACTCATAACTTATTGGATTTTTATTAGTGTGATGTTGTTAATTTATGTTGTTATTATTCTATTTTTTAATACCGTTGATTTTTTGTTATTATTCTATTTAATTAATTGAATTATAATAATTTATTAAATTTTAGTATTCATAACTCATGAGCTGCTCATAACTCGCTCATTTATTCGCTCTCTTAAACTCGCTCATTTAACAACTCACTCATTTATTAAATGAGCTAGTACGAGCATACCCTAACTCACTCATGCTCGCTCATTACTCACCCCTACCTCCTATATCACCTCCCAAATAGGAACCGGACGTAGGTCACGCAAAAGTTGAGATATCTCAGAGGATACGCACTCAGTATTGATCCGGGTCATGACTCATGATTCTGACGCATTTTCTGTGTGGGATAAGCTGCGGCAGCTGGACATTACAAAATGAATGCCATCATCTTATTCGTTGCACGGTTTGTTGTATAGTTCAGGCTACAAAAAATAGCTGATCCGAGTCGCCGAATAGGAATCCATGCATATATTTGGAAACAAATCTGCTGTGATTCTTGAATCTTGAGAAAATTCTTGTCAAGCATAACCGTCCTTGTCATGTTAAGTTGCCATGTAGCATTCATCATCTCCTTTTCATCCAATTAAAGAAAATTAATATGTTGATACAGAGGAGGTTCCAATGCCTCAATTTTTTCATACCTTATCATATCTCATATTTTATATTTTCGTTTTCAAAGTTCAAATTATTGATCTGAATTGTTCAACAAAATATTTATACTAAAATATGCATGAAGATGAAATTTTATATTTTTTGAAATTTTTTTTCTATTTTTTAAGATAGATACAAAATCATTGTTTTTGAACCGTTCAAAAAACAGTAATTTTCTACCCATCTTAAAAAATAGTACAAAGATTTCAAAAATTATAAAATTTCATCCCTAACCATATTTACCATATTTTAGTATGGATATCATGTTGAATGATTCGGATCAACGATTTAGACTTTGAATATGAAGAAAATGAAGATATAAAATATGAAATATGATGAGGTATAAAAAAAAAATGA
This sequence comes from Carex pumila, assembly GCA_033356055.1. Taxonomy (NCBI): domain Eukaryota; kingdom Viridiplantae; phylum Streptophyta; class Magnoliopsida; order Poales; family Cyperaceae; genus Carex; species Carex pumila. The sequence continues at coordinate 107,766 of JARJHM010000659.1, read as the reverse complement.
AGTATTGGAACCTCCTGGTTGATATAATAGTTTATTGGATTATATATGACGCAGTTAAAAAAAAAAAGTAAAAATACAGTTGCCGATATTACAACCTTGATTGTACCATATGGGTGCAATCTATTCTATCTGACAATGCTACAAGTTAATACTTGTATGATCACAAAATTGTCTTGAGACTTTGAATTTTGCATCACAAAAAGCAAATGCTTTCTAAACAAAAAGAAATGTGTGCATTCTACACATTTTATTCTAGTAGAAATTCTAAATAGGCCCATATGTGAGGGGCCTGCTTTAATATCTTGCGCCATGCATTCTTTCTAAATTTTTATTTGCAATTTTCTTTTTCAGTACATTCTTCATAAAATTTGTCTTGATCACTGCGTTCTTTTTTGGGCCAATTCAGTTCTATCCACAGGGAGGGTTTCTAGTCCGTCCAAACTGCTTTAAGATGAGTACATACTAGATCTGCATGAATATTAAAGCTAATGTGCACAGATCTTAAAGCAGGTCATATGGTGACCCGGATTTCTCCCCAGGTCATAGCCACCAACCAGGGTTTGATCCTTGTGTGGCATTTAGAAAATCTAACAATTTTTTTGTTCTTTTTTTTTGTTTTAATTTAGTACACAATATGATCATTGAAAACTAATTGTTATTAAATCAAGTGCCTTTATAGTTTATAGTCATCACACATGAGAAATAAGAAAGCTTGCGATTTTATTCCATTGCTTAATTAGCAAAAAATTGTACAAAAATCTCCTACTACTAGAACCTCAAATACAAAGCAACCTAACAGGAATAGCCCTGATGCAACTCAATCCCATTCCAATGCCGATTTCGCAAGCAAACCGAGGATTATTTCCGCATCGATTCAGATTCAGGCCAACCCGACCAGCTTCTCGCTAACATCCCACAGCTTGCGCGCCTTCTCGGCATCACTCGCTTCCTGTGACAGCTGGTTCTCAAACGAGGCTGAATCCTTGTTCCAGCTCCAGTACACACCCGACTTTGTCAGACTCGGATCACTAACAACCTGAATTTCAAAATCACACATTATGAAAAATTTGTCAAAATTCAAAAACATTATATCGATTTCAATTAATTTAGATTGTTTGAATTGTTGCATACCTGTGCAAGTCTCTTCCCGGATTCTGCTTCAGACACAAAGCCTTTGGTGATGAACTTCTGGAAAGGTGGGAATAGCGCTCTAAATAGTGGAATGTGTTCCCGGAATAAGCCGGTGGTGGCAATGCATCCCGGGTAAAGCGAGGCAAAGGTGATTCCGGTCTCTTCATGGAACCTGCGGTGGAACTCCTGCATTGTCAGCATGTTGCAAATCTTGCTGTCCTTGTATGCCTTCGCACCGTCAAAACTGCCACCATCGATCATGCTAGAATTGTTTGAATTTAGCCCGGCTGCCAGGCCACGTAAGTCGCCCAAACCGGCCTTTGGCGGTATGTTTCCGGCCAAGGTGTTATCGTTTCCTATAAATGGATAAGTTAGTTAAAAAATTAACTAATCAGATATTTTGGCTTAATTTATCTTAAAATCTACTAAAATTTCATGAGGCATCAGTTTCATACCAGTAATGGATCCGACAATGATGAGGCGTTTTGATGGGTAATCCGACTTCTTCAAATCCTCAAGCAACAACCTTGCAAGGAGAAAATGACCCAAATGATTCACCCCAACACTCATCTCGATGCCATCCGCTGTGTAGGTTGGTGTGTTTGCGGTTGGCCGATAAATAGCCGCATTGCACACCAACACGTCAAGCGCCATACCGGATCGTCTGAAATTCTCGACAAATTGCCTCACACTATCAAGAGATGCCAAGTCCAAGTGCATGATGGAGTAGTTCTCCTTTGGAATGCCGGCTGACTTGGCCGCCTTTTCGGCCTTCAAGAAATCGCGACATGCCATGATCACGTGCCATTTGCCAGTCTCGGCTAGAGCCTTGGCAGCGGCAAGTCCTAGGCCAGACGAGGCACCCGTTACTACCACGACACCTTTTCTTAGTACCTTTTTGCCATCTACAGAAGAATTGGTTAGCCCTGGAGCCGCAACTGCAGTTGATTGCGCTTTGATTACGACTGGCATGCATAGCTTCTGCAAAAGTATTTATGAATTGTTGGTTAATTCCATGATTTTTTAATGGAATACAAAATTCATGATAATTTATCCACGATTTAATATACCTTTGCACGGAGGGGAGCGACAAAGTCAGCCTTGGCATGGCCAGCCAGAGAAATGCCAACAAAAGAAGAATCCTTGATGCCCAATTTGGCCTACATTATATCAATTTCAAGCACAGTATAAAATGTCAATAATTGCATAATAGCTCACATTGTGCCAAAGTGCACTTGCATAGTTAGTAAAATTACTACTAAATAATTAAGCATAAAAATTAAAACTTGATTGAACACATGCATTGAAATTTTACCTCCTTGTGTACAGTGAGAGTCGAAGGAAGAAAAGTAGTCTGTAGTGCCATCTCTATTTATATAAGAAAATATCACAAAAAGTATCTACTGAAAAGAGCACAAATATTTCAAAATTAGACTATTAATTGAATTTAAGTGGTGGAGAACCAATGCACTCGAGAGGGGTTATTTATACCAAGTTCCAGGAGCAATGGTGGCCAGGGAATTTGGATAGCTACTGACCCCACAATGCGACGTAGACATCCTCTCCGCCAATGAGGTTTCAAATTCTGGATTTCTCTGACGATATTTCTCCATTTATCCAATTTTGAGGAACTTTCGTTCTTTTGCTCTGTTTTTTTCTCTAAAGTAACCTAAATTGTGAGATTGAATCTGAACCGTTAGATCTGCTCTTGCACGAATATTAAAGGACCCCGTATATTTGACAGTCGGCCCTAATTTTAATCACTCGGTCCAGATTAAAAAGCAAAATTTGTATTACTTTAGAGAACTGGACACCCCAACAATCCGAGAGCAAATGATGAGAGAATTTTTATGAATTTCGCTAATATAACATCATTGTCATTTTAGCCTATATAACATCATTTCTAAAATTTATCAAATCGTCTTAGAACGACTAATTCAAACCGTTCAAACCGATTTACATTATGAGTGACGCATTTACATACAATTTTTTTTATATTTTCAAGTTATTTTAGTATCAAATCAAGCAATAAAAATATTGAAAAATGAATATATTAAAATTAACTTAAAAACTCATACATTTGACCGCTTAACTTAATACTAAATAAATTCGAAAAGTTATAAATTTTGTATGTAAATGTACAACTAATGAAGTAGATCAGTTTAAATAATTTGGATTCATCATTTGAAGTCGATTTCATAGATTTTAGAGTTGATATTATATATTTTGAAATAATAGTGATGTTATACTAGTCAAACTCTTTATTAATTTTATCTTTTTAGGATAGAGATTTTAACAGAGTAATTTTACCTTCATGCAGCGTATGGACTATTGAGAGTAAAGCTAATATACACTTAAGTGTACCAATGAACCCATACACTTAATCTTAGGACCGTACGATTAGCTTTGAGATTCGTGTATCACGACTTTTAAAGAAGCTACACGACTTTTAAAGAATCTACACAAATCTCAAAGCTAATCGTACGGTCCTAGAGTTAAGTGTATTGGTTCATTGGTACACTTAAGTGTATATTAGCTTTACTGGACTATTGAATCAAAACAGTATTGCAAATGACTTGTGCGCTGTATGAAGTTAAAATTACTCTGTTAAAATCTTAAGCCAAATTTGAGCTGCACTGAAACAGCAAACATTCATTTTTCTGTTCGTGGGGTACTTGGATTGGATTGAGTTAGCTGTCTTGCTGTTCGGGTGGTCGAGGGGATGTGCAAATATAATCATGCGGCATGGGCGCGTGGGAGCGTGGCGAAGATCCAACGGCCCGATGTGGTCCAAATGGAAATAGATCTGTTGTGATGTGCAGCTCGTGATGCGACGCAATTAGGATAAAAATGCCCATGTGAGCAAATTTCCAACGAGCGGTTAAGGTCCCGACACGTGGAGAGATTGTTATGACATGACCGACACGTCGGATTCCAACTAAGCAAAAACAGCATACGTGGATGAAGAACAGCAGCCGTTGGATCGGGTAAAGATTTTAACAGAGTATATTTTACTTAAAACAGGGCACGAACTATAGAATCAAAACTGCACGGATATGGTTCGTCCGCTGCATGAAGTACAAAGTGCTCTGTAAATATCTTTACCCGTTGGATCTCATCAAATCACGAGATTCGAGTAGATTGGAATTTATTTATTTTCGGTGTCTGAATAATTAGTTTCCCCAAATTTTTGACAGCACAGTTTTTTTAGTTGTGCTCAGAGCAATATAGAATTTAATTTTGAAATTATTCTTTGGACCAGATTTTAATAGAGCAATAAATCAAACTTTAATAAGAGCTTGCGTAGAGGTTATAAATTTTACTAATATTACGTTTTTATTTCGCTTCAAAAAATATTTATTGTCGATTAAAAAGATAATTTTTATATTAAATTCTGTCTGTAACAAATTTAGGACACAAATAACATGATATAGGCATACACAAGTTGTGTCATCTTAAGAGTTTATTTCCACATTAAGTTTATCTCCTTTAAAATAAGAAGAAAAATATGAAAATATAAAAAGCTAACCTATCAACATTTGATTGTATTAGAGGTGGAGGGATATATACAAAATTCTAATTTAAAAAAAAATTATTAATTTTTCTCTCGTAAAATAAAATTATATAGCACTTATTCAATTTTTATGTAAAAATAATTTGTTATCTATATATATTCTTTTTACATTGCTCGAACGAAAAGGCGGGAGGGTTTGTAAGACTCTGAAACGGATTGTGTTTGACACACATCAGTAGAGATGAGTAAATTGTTCATAACTCGTGACTCGCTCGTTAAAAGCTGACTAACAACTCGCTAGTTAACTTAATGAGTCAAGCATGAGTATACTCTAACTCGCTTATTAAGAACTGAATTACATAAAATCATGCTACATTCAGTCCTTAGAACCCAAATAAATGTTTGTTCCTTGTGAATGTGATTTGTCAAGTGTTAGTAGTATATTTATGGTTTGTATACACTTGTTTTATGATTTTGCTAGCATTTGTAAGCTAACACATGCCAAAAAGATACAACATGGTTTACCATTACTAAAATGTATTTGTTTTGTTAATTCAAGACTGACTAAATTTTTAGCTAATTTATTTATTTTGTTTAACAGTAAATTTCTATTATTGTTGAAGATGCATTTTTATTCTGATAATGCAAATTTGTAGGTATTTACAAGGAAATAGCTATGAGTATATTTAGGGATGAAACAGTATGGATAATATCATATTTGTATTCCATCCGTATTCAAAAACTTAGATATAGATATCTGATATTCAAATATCTATGTGGATAAGGATACTAATATGATTTTACATTTCAATTATCAATATCCAAATAGTATATACATACCATAAATTTTAATATATATATCATGAAAAATTTATGTTATTCACCATTATAATTAAATAAATATCGAACTTTAATATTTTTGTAACATTTATTAATATTTTAATAAATATTTGATCTGATCCGGACCCGTATCTATATTCGTTTGATATCTGCTCTGTATCCATATCCAGGAAATAATAAAAAGGATATGAATATGGTTTTACCACTGTCCACTCCATATCCGCTATGTTTTCACGCCTGATTATATGACATGTAGTACCTGAGAACCGACAAGAAGATAGTTGTTTGATTTTATTAAATTTGCTTATGGACAATTTTTTTGTTAAATTATGAATTGTTTAATTAGGTTGGATTGTGATAATTTGTTAAATTCTATTAATGAAAAATATTTTTTGAATGAAGTATCTTAAACAAAAAACTCAAAACAAAATCCAAATTGCCTACAAGCCTGATTTCTTAACAAGACGCTTAATGAGTTTGAGTCAACTCGAGTATTTAACAAGCCGAGCATGAGCACAGCTGTCAACTCGATATTGTCTTCTCAACTCAAGTCAACTCGTTCATTAAGCTAATGAGCTGAGCATGAGCATAACTCAACTCGTTCAAACTCGCTCATTAGTCACCCCTACCTATTAGACACAAATTTTAGTTTGATAGGTTCCTCTATTGTTTAATATGATTTAAGATATGTGCAAGTTGCTTCAATACATGTGCGGCTGTGCGTGATCGGTTCAAAATTCATATTGATGTAGTGTGCACGATTCTTAAAACGAATCGAATGGTTAAGAAAAACACATCTGACTCGAATTTGAGTCCAATGAACATCAAATTGGAGAACTTTGGGTTGTTTATCTATGTACAAAGCACCACGGTCCTTCTGTTGGAATTGGGCTTGTCATGGGTCTTTATTGGGCCGTGTGGCCTGTTCTGTTTATAATTTAGTTATGATTATAAGTTCTCGATGCCAACTTGCCATAGAGCTACGTTTGAAGTATTAAAAATTAAAAAATAATAATACATTTTAAGTTGGGTAAGGCTACGCTATGGGTTGCATAGAGAGCTACGGTACTACAGTTCAATATTTGAGTTTTCAAAATCTTAATAGTTGATATGAACTGTTCATTTCATTCTCCATATTAATATGTGTTTGGAGACTAAATTTTATATTTTTTGAAATTTTTTTACTATTTTTTTTAAATAGGTAGAAAATCAAATATCTAAATAGTGCATAATTTTTTAGATCAAGTGATTTTCTACCTATCTAAAAAAATAATAAAAAAAATTTCAAAAAATGTAAAATTTGATCTCCAAACACATATTAATATGAAGAACAAAATGAACGGTTCGGATTGACTGTTAGTATTTTGAAAACTCGAATATTGAGCCATAGCACTGTCGCCCTCTGTGCAACCCATAGCACCATAGCCTTACCCTTTTAAGTAATACTACTTTGGCTTTTTTGCCTATTATACATTTTTTAATCTTTAATACTTCAAACGGATTTTATCGTATATGCTTTTTAATCCTACAAAATACTTATTTTACATCTCAAAATGTCCTATGTATTTTTTTGTATGCTGATTGGCGTCTCATTTGCAATGGGCGTTCGGAATAGGGAAATTTTACAGAGGCTTTTTTTTTTTATTTTCAAACAAATTTTTTTTGACAAAATGTCTTTATGAGACCTTATATACACCCTCATTTAATCTCTTTTTTCTTCCTCTAATTTACTCCCAATTATTTTAGTCTTTTAACTCATCAAAATTTAAATTGGGCTTGTAAATGACTAAAAGCATCTACATTCCTGAAACTCTTGGAGTTTTTAATCTGATGTGTCAGTTTCTAAACTAATTTCAGAGATGCAGATGGGTTTCTTATTTAACAATTTTGCTCCAAAACTTCTTAATAAGAAACCGTTTATAAACTCTAATGTGGTCAAATAATTTGCTGAAATTCTTCTCTCTTGTAATTTATTTGCTGATGTGACAATTAAGAAATTCTCATTTTAGTTTCAGGGATGTTGGGGTTTAAAAACTTTCAAAGACAAAATTTCTAAAAATTAGTTAACAGTTATTTAGGAACTCCAAAAGTTTCACGGATGTAGATGCTCTAATGTGAGCAAATATCAGAACATAAAATATGCATTCAGATAATTGTTTTTTTTTTTTGGATAAAAGGCGTAATGTCCGTTTCATGTTAATGAAACAAAATAGTTAAGTTACAAAAGCATAGGATATGGTCTATTCTCCAATCAATCTGCACCACACGTGCTAGATCACCATCATGGAGAAAAGCACAGTGCCAAGGTAACATAGTAAAACAGTCCACATAACAAATTAAAAGACAGTATATAAAGTATATATTAATTAAGTCTCTATCATAAGGGCTGGAAAGGTAAAACTAAAGTCAAAATGTAATTAAGTCTCCATTTTCTTATTTATCCGGAAGGTCTTATGGCTTCTGCACCAATAAGATGATATTTTTTGTGAGGATAAAAAAGTAATTTTTTGTAACAGACTATTTTTATTGTTTTTTTTTTTTTTTTTCAACAATATTTTTTGCAACGACTATCTCATAAATACACTTTTTTCATCACGACAAATATTTACTTTATTGTAGTACTGCCATCATGGCAATTTCAGGGTAGCTTGAAAAGAGAAATAGCCTCTTGAATCTTTTCTTCAGTATTTCCTGTCCGATAGCACTCAGATAATTGGTGTATGTATTTTGTGACTACATCAAAACACTGTTTGAAGATACCAAAAAAAAAAAAAAAAAAAAACTGTTTGAATTTTTTTTTTTTTTTTTTACTTTTTATTTGTGCTTACATGTGATAAAAAAATAACTCTCATCTACTTAGGCATTTAACTCGAAAAATTAAAGAAAAAAACAATTTGGAGTGAGGATAGAATAAAGAAAAAAAATCATCTATATATAACTCATTGACTGAAAAGGTATTTTTTTTATTATGCAAAAGTGGTAATGTCCACCTTGTTGATTACGAAACTATACAATTTATACAATAGATCGAAAATATACTACTAAAATAAAGTCTTGCTAGCAAGAACATCATCAACCACAATATTTCTGACAACACATCAAAATAAAGAGCTAATTTTATATTCTTTGAGATAGTCTAAATTGTTTAAATCAAGTAAATTTCCACTTATGTATAAAATAGTAAACAAATTATAAAAAAAAAAAATCTGATATGCAAGTACAATTTCTTATGAAAATTATACTAAGTGAGCGATTCAAATCAACTATTTAGACTTCACAAATAAAAATGAGCGAGTCTATGGTACTATGCATATTACGATTTGGCACCGTGCTACGGTTCTATATTTGAGTTTTCAAATCATAACGGTCGATCCGAACTGTTCATCTTGTTCTCCATATTAATGTGTTTGGAGATCAAATTTTACATTTTTTTGAAATTTTTTTTTACTATTTTTTGAAATTTATTGAGAATCACTGTTTTTGGATGGTTCAAAATTTTCAGATCAAGTGATTTTCTAAATATTTAAAAAAATGGTAAAAAAAATTGAAAAAAATGTAAAATTTGGTCTCCAAACACATATTAATGTGGAAAACAAGATGAACGATTCGGATCAACCATTAAGATTTGAAAACTTGAATATAGAGTTATAACACGGTAACAACCCGTGATATGCATAGTAACATAGACTTAATAAAAATATCAATTCCTATCATAGATTGCTATGTATTCTGCATATTATCAGTCTTTTTTTTTTTTTTTTTACGCAAAGACTACAGTCTTAAGCGGAGCTTGAATTCTCGACATTTAAATAACCAATTTTAAAATATTTTTATTTTCTGTCTCATCTTTTGCAATCATCATAGTCACTCTAACAATTATATGAAGAAAAAACTCCTGATATATATACAGCAATAATGCATTAGATAAATAGTTTAGTTACAAATGGTCAAATCAACAACCGACCTAATCTATTTATGGGCCTTGCTTGCTCGCAACTCGAACTTATTATCATACCAAGGAAGAAAGAGCCGTGGGTTCAACAACAATCGTTTTCTTTTCCATGTCTTATTATTGGAGTAATATAAAACCTCTCATTTCTTATTCTCAGATGAGTAATGATTTATTATTTTATTTTTATTCCTTGTCATGCGTGCGCGCGCCACTAGCTTACCAGTCGCAATGCTGGTGCTGCGCTTCACACTGAACAGGACAACATGTTTTATTCTTAGAAACAGTATAGGTGGGTTCCAATACCTCTTTTTTTTTTAATATATCTCATATTTTAGATTTTAGATAATATAACGTTAATGTCATTTTAGCCTGTATAATACTAACTCTAAAATCTATCAAATTGATTTCAAACGACTAATTCAAACCGATTTACATTATGAGTGATGTGTTTATATACAATTTCTTTTTTATATATTTTCGAGTTATTTTAGTATCAAATTAAGCGGTAAAAATATTAAAAAATGAATGTGTTAAAATTAACTTAAAAAATCACACATTTGACCACTTGACTTAATACTAAATAAATTCGAAAAGTTATAAATTTTGCATGTAAACGCACAACTAATGAAGTAGATCAATTTGAACAGTTTGAATTCACCGTTTGAAGACGAGTTGATAGGTTTTAAAATTAGTGTTATATAGGTTGAAATGGCACTGATGTTATACTAACCAAACTTCATATTTTATATTTTTATTTTTCAAATCCGAACTGCTCAACATAATAAATATACTAAAATATGTTCAAAAATAAAATTTAATAATTTTTCATTTTTTATTTTTAAGATAGGTATAGAAATTATGTTTTTGTACTGTTCAAAAACAACAACTTTTTATCTATCTAAAAAAATAGTAAAAAAGTTTTCAAAATTGTAAAATTTTATTTCTAAGTATATTTTAGTATAGATATTGTGTTGAATAGTTTGAATTGACAATTTGGACTATGAAAACTAATATAAAATATGAAGTATGATGAGATATGAAATTGGACCGAATCAAGAATTCAGTTCCTCACAAAAATATGAAAAATAATGAGACTGGATTATTGATCTTATCCCTATAAGAAACTGTAAAAACTCCATTCCATCTCCTCCCTTTTTCTATTTTTCTTTTCCCTGGTGGGACTTGATTATTTGTTTGGTTCAAACAAAGGTGGTACAATGAAACCAAATAAATGATTCAGTCATATTGATTTTTCACACTACATAATTATTGATGTAGTGTCTACGTAATCAATAGTGTCAAACTATTGATTTGGACTCATTAACTAGTCCTCGCTAGAATCGAATCAATAATTTAGTTCCATCTGTTTATCAAAATATTTTATAAAAAAATAGACACAAGAAGCCAAAATTGACTCTAGAAAAAACAAACAAACGATGAAAGAGTCGTTGAGCCGTCTCTAAGGGACATCTAATACAAAAAATATATATATATAATAAGAGGAGGGTTCAAATGTCTCCATTATGTCTCTATTTTTTTATTATTTTCAAAATTTAAACAGTCGATCCGAACCGTTTAACATAACATTCATATTAAAATATGTTTGGAGACCAAATTTTATATTTTTAGGAATTTTTTTACTATTTTTTTAGATAGATACAAAATCAGTAAATCAGAACCATCTAAAATCAATATTTTTTTACCTATCTAAAAAAATAGTAAAAAAATTTCTAAAAATATAAAATTTGGCCTCCAAACATATTTTTAGTATGGAGGTTATATTGAACGGTTCAAATGAACTGTTTAAACTTTAAAAATAATAGAGAGAAATAGAAACATAATAGAAGCACAAAAATATGGAGGTATTTGAACCCTCATCATATAACAATCCAATATTATTGAAAAATTCAAAGATGATAACATCCGACCTCACCTCATGGAATAATTATTGTTTTTAAAACAAAAGAAATCAGAAAAAACATGCGACCGATTGAAACGCTGCGCCTAACAGCAACAGGAGATAAGTCCCAAAAAAAATGGAAGTTTAGTTTTAGCTCTCATCGCTAATAAGACATAATTTGTTTGATTAATTCCCGCTTGACCTGTCAGCATTGACAAATGATTAGTACGATTGGTAAGTAATTACTAATTACAGCGGTCTATTTTTCCTTTCCATTATTGGGACTGTTCGTCAATAAATTTTTAATCCTTTTATATAGAGATATCAGTGTCTGATAAGACCATAAAATCAATGGTGGGAATGAAATAAGTAGTGAATATTTTTATGGCTCTTTAAAATGGACACAAACTAGGGGTGTAAATAACACTTTTTTATTCGTTTATCCAATACAAATCATATCTGAAAACACAAGGATAATATATTTTTTTTTATTATCTTACCTGTTATCATATAAGATAATTTTTAAAAATAAAATTATATATATAAATATATATTTGTATGAAGATGATACATGATACAATAAAGTTTTATATTTTATTAAATTTTTATAATACAAATTAGTTGTATTCGTTACTATTATTTTTCTTTTTTTTCTTGTTTTGAAAAATATTATATCAAAAACACAAATGAAGGTGTTAATGACACTTTTTTATCCGTTTATCCGATCCGTACTGTATTCGAAAAGACGAATAATGATAAAGATTTTTTTTTCATTATCATAACTGGTACGGATATGAAATATCGTACACGTTGACACCCCTAACACAAACATATTGATGGCTAGATATTGTTTTTGCTATTACTTTAGGAAGCATATAATTGTCTACAGTTTTTTGTCTACTATTTGTCCACAGCTTTAACTTGAGCGAATACTATAAAATTACTTCTACATGCTGTATAATTATACAATATATCACATAAAATATATCAGTTAATCACAAAACATTCAGCAACTATTTGAAGTGATCCCATGATAGTTAGAAAAATATTGCAACTTGCATAACAGGACAAAATAAATGTACTTTCAAACTATACTTTCAGAAATTACAATTATAGGAAGTTATTGGCAGTTAGAGTTAATTATTAGCGTCCGCATTGAGTTAAATCTTGTATACTGTAAAATTGAATCAGCAGAACTGCAAAATTGAATCTTATATACAGTAGAATTTTCAATTGAATCTTGTATACTATAAAAATTAAATCTTATATACAGTATAATTTACAATTGAATCTTGCATACTGTAAAATTGAATCTCGTAAACTGTAAAATTTTCAAATAATACTGTAAATTTTCAATTGAATCTTGTATACTGTAAAAAGACAGTTAGATGAAGTGGATAAAGTTGTGGACAAAAACATTTTCTCATTACTTTAACCTTATTTTCATGTTTTGCTTTTTGTCCAACTTATAAATTTTCTTATTTTTTTTTCACTCCACGATTCTCTACGGTAGGGGCCAAGTCACACCTTCAAACTATGAAAGTCAAATATAAATAAAAATTAATTTTACAATATATATAGTATTTTATTGTAAACAAAATAGTAAAATACATATAAATATAAAAAATAAATAAAATAGAGGTCAATTTATCCTCATATCTTGTGAATAACTCCGCCCCTGTTCTGCGGTTCTCAACTCGGAAAACCAACACCATATAACCAATCAAGATTAAGATTAAGATTAAATAGATGCTCGACTCTTATTGTTCCTAAAAAAAAAAAGAGACAGAGGCTGCTTTGGATGTTTCAAGTCTAATTGAAACAGACATACATGCCTTTTTTAAAAAAAATAATAATAATAAAAGAAAATCAGTAATGAATTTTAGTTTACAAGTAGATGCCAACGGTCAAGTTCTCCGTCTATAAATTTAATCATATGACATCTCATTTTTATGAAAATAATTAAGGTCCTGTTCGGAAAAATACTATTTACTGTAGGAAAAAAAAATTCAATCAGAACCAAGTCTTTTTTTCCACGGTGAACAGTACAAATTAATTTAAAATTTTTAATTTCTATTTTTATTCCTATTTCTTAGCATGCCGTCAAACAGAATCTAAAAGCAGACAAGTAATACTTTTATAAGCAGCTATGCTTTCCCAACTACTAAAAGTGTTAAATTAAAGTCTGCAAGTTCCAAGTTTTAATACCCATTTTTAGAAGGAATTGATGTATTTAAATTTTCTTCTCATACTATTTCACTCAAGTTGAATTTTCCGAATTTTTTATTAATATCCAAATTTAATATTAAATTTCAAAAAATAACCGGATCAGTAACGTTTTTCGAAATCTACCCTTTCTGGAAATTTTTTTTTCAGAAATAGCCTCTGTTTCCGGAAAAAAAATTTCCGGAAATGGTAGCTACTTCCGGAAATTTTTTTTCCGAAAATAGCCTATTTCCGGAATAAATTTTTCCGGAAATAGAATTTTTTTTTTTTTTAGGAAATTTTTTTTCCAAAATTTTTTTTTTCATTTTTCAGTTTTTATTTATAATTTATTTATTTTTTATATTTAAGTATTACAAATATTTAATATAGTTTTTTAAAAAATAGATAGAATACTATATAATTTGATTTATTCAAAAGACTGCTACAAATAATCCGGATCAACATTTTTCATGCCGGATTATTTATAACCGTAAGAAAAATTAATATAATATAATATATGTATATGTATAGGTATATATAATATAATATATGTATATGTATATATAATATAATATATATGTTAAAATGTGCTTGCATATCAAATTTTATATTTTTTTGAATTTTTTTACAATTTATTAAGTATTTAACAAAATCGCTATCTATATTCAGACCATTGAATTTTTGTACCCATCTTAATAAATAGTAAAAAAAATTAGAAAACTGTAAAATTTGATCTGCAAGCACATTTTAAAATATCCATCATGTTGAACAGTTTGGATTGACTGTTTGGACTTTGAAAACTTTGAAAATACCGATCGTTGAATGCCTACTGTTGAACGAAAACTTCAACTGAATTTTTGAGCCACTAAACAAGGGTTCCAATACCTCATATTTTTTATACCTCATCATACCTCATATTTTATATCTTCATTTTCATATATATTATATTATATATACATATATATACATATATTATATGAGGAGGGATCGGATTACACCACTATTTTGGTGACATGGTGTGACAATGTCCATTTTTGAAATTTTAAAATCCAAATAGTCAATCCAAACCGTTCAATATGATGAATATATTAAGAGTAACTTGGAAATCAAATTTTACATTTTTCTGAATTTTTTTACTATTTGTTAAGTATTTCACAAAATCGCTATATTCAGACCGTTGAATTTTTGAACCCCTCTAAATAAACCAAAAAAAAAATTCAGAAAAATGTAAAATTTGATCTGTAAGCACATTTTAACATATCCATCAAGTTGAACGGTTTGGATCGACTGTTTGGACTTTGAAAATGGACGGTGTCATTCCATGTCACCAAAAAATGGTGTCATTTGATCCCTCCTCATATTATATTATATATACATATACATATATTATATTATATATACATATTCATATATTATATTATATTTTTTTTTTTTACGGCCGTAAAAAATCCGGCATGAAAAATGTTGATCCGGATTATTTGTAGCAGTCTTTCGAATAAATCAAATTATATAGTATTCTATCTATTTTTTAAAAAACTATATTAAATATTTGTAATACTTAAATACAAAAAATAAATAAATTATAAATAAAAACTGAAAAATGAAAAAAAAAATCCTATAAAAAAACTTTTCGGAAAAAAAATTTCCTTAAAAAAAAAAAATCCTATTTCCGGAAAAAAATTTTTCGGAAGTAGCTACCGTTTCCGGAAAAAAAATTTTCCGGAAAGGGTAGATTTCGAAAAACGTTACTGATTCGGTTATTTTTTGAAATTTAATATTAAATTTGGATATTAATAAAAAATTCGGTTGAATTTTTGTCTCTGTGTAACCATTCAATTTTTCATTTGTTTCAATTAAGTCAGTTGTTTATTTTATATAGTAATATAGAGATGGATAAGTATATTCTATTAGTACTTTAGATAAAAATAATAACAGAATGACTTTATTGAAACAAATAAAAAGTTAAATTGTTACTAGAGAAATCAAACTCGAATAACTAATTCATAACAAATAACAAAATTTACCTGTATTTTATCTATCTCAATCACTTAAATATCTGATATTAAAAATTCTTGTTTTAAAATTCCTTTTATACTTGTATTTTTATTTCTGTAAGCATGATTCAGACAACTAAAAAAAACTTTTTTAAGTAATTGAACAACAGAAACAAGCGAAACCCATGCGTTAAATTTTTTTATATAAATTTAATATGAACTGTAAACATATATATTAAAAAAGCACTTAAAAAAAAATAAAACATTTTTAATATCTTAATTTTGTGTTTATGTATCCGTAGAATTTTATTTTTATTTTTTTGCTATACAAAATTTGTTAGGTGAAGCCAAGCCAAATCAGAAGTCAGAAAAGAAGATTTATTATTAGACCATGTAAGAACAGTTTACGCACTGGAACTGAACAGTAAATTATCAGACGCCTTGAGGCAATTTCGACCGTCCATTAAAGATTGAATCGTTGATGTCAAATCCGGTCGAATAAAGCAAACATAGACGGTAACAAAATCCACTGTTCATTCAGAACATATAACAACCGTCTGATCTCAAATGAAAGGTCTAGAAATCACTTGTCCCATCAAACAGGAACCTAATCAATCAGCCTGTTAGAGTTCGCATCCTGTGGCTGTGAGATATCTCATACTTTGCGTGACTTTTCGGAAAATCTCAACCATTTAAATAGATTCTACACGAATCTCAAGACTCAAATATTACTGGTCCCTGCGCTATCCACGAATAGGTACTGGACACGTCGATCACGCAAAATATGAGATATCTCAGAGAATATGCACTCCATAACCTGGGCAATTGTAAGTAGACATATCCCCTAGAGTACCTCAAACTATGTTCTTAAATCCGGACTGTCCAATCTGTATTAGCACGAATATTAAAGTACCTCCTTGCTATTCAGATAAATAAACCCAAATTTTGAGTTACTTTAGACTACGATAGAGTGGACAAAATCGACAGAAGTCGGGTCATTCAGAGGTGGGGCCCAGTGACCGACCAATCTACTTGTCCGTCGTTTCTGTCACCCACCACCAGTCACCATTTCTTCCCTCAATTCAATTCATCCCATCTCTGTCTATCTGGGCCCCACTGCCCCATCTCTCTCTCTCTCTCTCTCTTTTTTTTCCTCAATTCATTCTTCCTCGTCCCTCCATTCAGATTTCAGATTTCTCTAAGAAAACTGGAGGCGTCCAGTGTTCTCGTTTCTTTCGTTACTCAATCTTCCACCCCCTCCTTGTTAGCGATGGCTTCGCCGCCTTCAGCCTTGACATTTGAGAAAGTTCATAATAAGTTAAAATATGAAAACTGGGCCCCGGAAAAGGGTGCGTGGATCCAAGGTGTCAGTGGCTTGGCCAACTCTTTTTATTTTTAAATCAAAACTCAAATTTACTGAGGCTATTAACCAGATGGTTCGGTCCGAGTTAGATTCTAACTCATCTTCTTAATTATGAACTGAGCGGATTTAGAACATTCAAGTTAAAATCTCAGTTTAAAATTGTGACAAGTCAATTCGAGCTAGTTCGCAAACTGATGAGTTAGCTCGTTGAATCTGGCTAGATTTTATTTTAAGAAGAAAAAATATTCTACAAATTTTGTGAATCGAGCTAAATCGATATAGACAATACAAAATGCACGTAAATTTATACAAATTCACAAATTAATGTCTAGCCGAATTAGCTCGTGAGTTGGTAAGTAAGTTAGGCCCCAATTTGAACTCGTTAATTCAAAATTGAGCTAGTGGCAAGCTGGCTCGTTAACAGCTCGATTGAATAACAAGTAAATTATTAGCGAGCGAGTCAAGTGCGAATCACAATCGAGCCACAAACTCTGAGCCTTTTTTGCCACCCCTACATCTACCAACAATCTAAAAAAAAAAAAAAAAATTTATGAGAAAGACATTGATTATTTATTTTTTCTTTTTAAAAAATAAATAGAACCGCATCATTAACGAGCACTTAAGCTGCTGATGGAATCGCAGTTTTATCAAGAACATTGGTGCGGTTCCGACAGCTTTATGACAAATCTGTAGTCATAATAATTTTTGAGACAAATATGTGGTTATGATATATTTTAAGGTTAAAAAAAAAACATTGTAACCGTACTATTAATGCAATTCTATCTAATTTTGAAGATTCTTGAAAAAAATACTTCTTATTTATACGGGAGCCGTAACCTCTGAGGTAACATAATATTTTTGTTTAGATTCAGACCGTCAGATCAGAATCTGAGCTCCTTTATTTGTGAAGATTCTGATCAGATGATCCAATCTAAATAGAAATATTATAATATTAATTCTTTGTATGGGAGGATTAATGATGAATAATTTGATTTTTAATTGGAAACTTTTAAAAAGAGAATCAGTGAATCACATTGAAAGATCACAATGTTTCCTGATGCATGCACAAGTTCAGCAAAAGGCTAAATTTTGATCAAACTATAAACAAATGTTTTTGAATTGTACGGTTGACTTAAATTGAGTCTAATAATTGTTGTTAAAATAATACAAAATTAATTAGCAAGTTTTATCTCAATTAGTAGTGCACCTCATGAAGTCAAAATAGTTGTGGCAATATTTTTACTAAGAAAGGATAGCAAAGTTATTGTAAAATGGAGAGGACACCAAGACGCAATTTCAAAAGGTGACCAGTTATCGCAATGTAAGATTTCCCATATAGTGCACCTACAGATTTGTATAGACAAGTGGCCATTGAGAGAGAGAGAGAGAGAGAGAGAGCACTATCGTACAAGCTCTCTCTCTCCTAATTGTACTTGCGTTAATATTCTATTTAATATTTAGTCCCAACTCCTAATTGTACTTGCGTTATTATTGTATCAAAAAATAGAAAATAATCAAATAATTTGTATTTACAATAGGTGCAATACCATAAATATAACAAAAGTTCATAGAATTTGCTTGCCTCGTCACACCTTTGGTTACTCATTGAACACTATCGTACAAAATGATGTTTAAATTAATGTAACCATTAACAAAAATATATTATATAATTAAAGGAAAAGGGTGCAATATATATGCACTTGTAAAATGTTACTACATTAATATATTTTCTCTATGCACATGTAACCATTAACATTAATATTTTTTACTATCTCTTTAGATATATGTAGAGTATTTATACTCGGGCGGGTACGGGTACGGGTATACTCGAGTACAAGGGTATTCGGGTACGAGTATGGTGGGTATAATTTTCAAAATTCATACCCTACCCAAGTTATACTCTTACCCGTGTACCCTAGACGGGTAAGGCAGGTACAGGTACGGGTAGGGCGGGTAGGGTATTTTTTTTTTTTGCTGTTTTTTGTTTTTTTTTGCTGGTTTGGGGGGGGGGGGGGGAATCAGAATTTTTGAATTTTGAAATGGATGAACAGTAACTCGGGTATACGGGTACGGGTTTAGTCGGGTACAGATAAACTCGGGTAAGATATGGTCGGATATTGGTCCAAAATAACGGGTCCGGTCCGATTTTTGCCCGTACCCACGTACCCGAGTACCCGACCCATATCCGAGCTCGGGTACGGATATCCCGGGTGGCGGGTATGAGCAGGTACGGGCGGGTATACCCGATCCGGGTTTTTGCCAAATACTAGATATATGCACGTGTAATCATTAACTATTTCTATATTTACAAATACATGCACATGTAATCATTAACTATTTCTATATTTACAAATACATGCACATGTAACCATTAACATTTTTTACTATTTTTTATATATGTATAAAATCATTATTTTTTCAAAAAATTATGAAACGTCCAAACAATTGAGCAATTTAGATTGACTATTTAGATTTTAAAAACAAAGATGAAAATGTAAGATACAATTGAGATACGAAAAACATAAAATATTTAAACCCTGTTCCATATTAATCTATATTTAAAAATTACTTGTTGAATAACAAGTGCGAAATAATTCTTATCTATAATATGAGTGAGTCTGATACTATGCATATCACAGGTTGGTTTGTAATACGAATTAATATTTTTGTTTTCAAAATCTTAATTGTCAAATTGAACTGTTCAATATGATTATAGAATATGTACTTGTAGATCAACCGTAGATCTTGATATGAAATTTTTTTTTTAGTGATTCAAATTGACTATTAGAATTAAAAAATGAAAATATTAATCTGTATTATGAACTAAATCGTGATATTCATAGTACCATAGACTCATTTCTATAATATTATTTAACAAACTAATGAAATTCTTTATGATTAATACTTTTATCCAACAAATAAAAAAAATGATTCATATCTTATAACAATTAACAAAGTTATTGACATTCCTTCTTGCATTCCAAGTTCCAACTAATGCCCCCTCCAAGATTACTGAAAAAAGTAAAATTTAATAAAAATGCGCGCGAGCGAGCGTGTGTTTTTTAAGAGAAAAAAGACAAAAATACACACGTGATTTCTCCATTCAATCCTCGTCAGCAAAGCATTCCCTTTTCTATGCCTTCACATCTAAGAAATGGATCTCTTATATTTATATTTCTTATTATATAATTTTTTATTTTTCTATAGCAGCCTTTCATTCTCTATATAAAGGGCAAGGCTGCCACAATAAAACACTTGGATCACATCTCACCAATTTTAGTGCACAACACTTTACCAGTATCATATTCATTCAAGATATGCGTTATTCTTCTCACTGGCATAGAATTTGTGAATCTGATTTCTATCTTGTTATATTCACACCTCCCAAATCATGGGCCCACTTTCAGAGCCAAATCACACCAAGAACTCAAACTTGTCACAGGTATATATTTAGTGAAATTCTGTGATACATTTTGCTTAATTAGGCTCTGTTTTATGTTCATTAATTATAACTTTTGTTTTTTATATGTTGCAAAAGATCAACGGAGAGAAAGAGCAAAAGGCGCCGGAGAAGCAACAACCTGATGACAAGAAACCGGCGCTAAATTGTCCCCGGTGTCAATCGACGAACACAAAATTTTGCTACTACAACAACTACAGCAGATTACAGCCACGCCATTTCTGCCGTGAATGTCGGCGCCACTGGACAGCTGGTGGGACCCTCCGAGATGTTCCCTTTGGTGGCGGTCGGAAATACACGAAACGGCGCAAGTTGTCTCAGAATAATTCCTCTAATGAACCTGGTGTTACTGTTACTAGCACTGCAACAACTTCTGATCAGTCATTTCCTGATCATACTGATAACAATGCATTCCCTTTTGTTGATTTAAGATTTTTTCCGCCTCATTTGCCACCTCTCGAGTACAGCATCGGGTCGATTTTTAATGAGATCGGAAGAAATGCTGAACCAGCGTTTGTCGGGTCATCGTATGAGGCCTTAGATCTGTATAATGATGGTGTGGGTCCCACATGGCAGTTTCCGGCGGATGTTTCACCGGCAGGTTACTGGGATGAGATTAATGATTTCGTCTAATATATCTCTGGATTTGTGTATTAATTTCAAGCTAAATCAAAATTACGAGTCTCTCTTTAATTTGGATTCATGATTTGCAGTTCAAATTAAAAAGTTGGCCTTAAGAACTGATGATTTGGTCTGTTATGTTATCTGAGGTTACCGTTTTTAATTGGTATTTCAGATAAGATATAAGATTTTAAGTAAATTTATGGAAGCTTTGCTTTTTTTCTTGCTTCTCTTGTTGTATTTGGTGTTCTTATATTTATTTGATGTTGTAACATATAAATAATTAGTTGTGCTAATAAGACTATGCATTATTGTTTTTTAATAAAAGATATGTCTAATTTGTTACATTGATTTCGTTTTTTTCAATATGACTACATACTTGTGTGGCAACAAATGTATACAAAAATAATGTTAGGGTATAAATTCAAAAATACAAACAATTATAATTAAATTAATAAATACAGATGTATTATTACTAATTATTGTTAAGCGTATTTCATCTTTATTATACGATATGATATGCATGGAATTGCTAAGTTCTCAAAATAATTATAAATAGTAATTTTTTAGGAAAGAAAAAAAAAATGTCATAAAAGTGACCGATCAATATTTTATCATTAGACTTGTTGATTTTAATTGATTTGATCAAATAAGAAAAGAAGAGAGAGCCTTAACTTTTATGTGGAAAGTACATTAAGAAGGAATTGTTTTTTTACTTGCTTTCACTCGGACAAGAGAGAGAGAGAGTGATGAGTGAAAGCAAGCAAAGAAATGGATGCAAAGTTTTAATAAAAAAAAAATAGAGAGAGAGAGAGAGAAAGCGATGAGTGAAAAGAATCAAAAGATGCATGCTGCAATACGCCAAGAGACCAATTTCGGGTCAACCCTTAAACTTGTAGATATTATGAATTGATCCAAAGTATCAAATAATGATAACAAGGAGGAATGGATAATTAGAACGCTACTTATCAATTAATGCAGATTTCAAGCAAATATATTGACATCAAATTTTGAGTTTTTCACAATTATTTTTCAATAAGACAAATTACGCTTTGCATAATCAACTTGTATCATTAGAGATATCTATTGTTATGAATAGAGATTCATTTTTCAAGATCTTATTACTTCGTCAGACGACAAACTGTTACATGTGATTCATTGTTCATTAATTATCGGACACTACAAAAATTTGCAGGACTTCTATATTTCAGATTTTTGCTTCAATGCCGTTTCAATTTTTTGAAACTTGTAATGTATTTTTATAACATTTCTGGATACGTTATATCCTATTCTTTCTTTTTCTATAATAGATAACAAAAATTTGAAATAGAAAAACAAGATATATGACTACTGTTTCAAAGGCAAGTCTAATCTGAATCCAAATCTCTGAGGCACCTGACTAAAGCGAATTAAAATGGACGGCCAAGATTAACTCAAAACGGTGCCTATTCGCAGATAGAACAGGGAACCAGTATTATTTGTGCTTCGAGATTCATACCAAGTTGAAAGAACAATCCTGGGTTGTCTGTTTCCAATTTGCTTGAGTCAGGTACCTGGGGTGACCCGAATTCACATAACTCATGCCATTCATTCTGAACGTGTATTCTCTCCATTAACTCAGAAAGGAAAATTTTGAATTAATAAATCTCAACCGTCTGATTTCAAATAGAATAAATCTGATTTCTACATGTAACATAGGAGACCCTTTAATATTAATACAGATCTCTGCATAAATTTTAAAACAGATCAAGTGATCGAGAAAAGATTCTCTTTTGAGTTAATGCAGAGAATACGAATTCATTCTGAATCGCGGTTACCTCAATTTGCATAATTCGTTTTTTGGCTCATCCTTTTGTTTCAGTGTGTTTGTGGTGTAGTTAAATAGTCGATTGGGTAGCGTAAGTCAGGTTTTGAACTGTTATGTACCAAGACAGTAGTCCTTTTCTCTTAATTGCAGTACAGTAATCCTTCCTTGCATAAGAACTTTAAAATTTCGGGAAGGTTCATAAAAGTACAGAGGCAATTACGTCAAACAACAAACTAAAAACAAAGTATGATCGTATAAATTAAAAAATAACCCCTCATGAAATTGAACTTCAAAATTACACCTCTTTCCCTTTTGTTACTGTGTACAAGGAACCCAACCTAACAAAATGTAGACTTACAAAATGAAGCTGTTGTTATGACAGTTGCAAGGAGAAATAATTCACAGCTCACAAAAAAGAGCACAGATCAGTTCACCAAGACTCATCGACAAAAAAATTAACAAATTGAGCTCGAACTCAATATCACCCCCAAAGAGAAAAGAAAGAGAATAAAAAAACAACTATACAGGAGCACACATGAGCGATGTTGACAATGATACAGTGCAAATGGGGCTGCATCAGTGCCATACATTACCATCACCAATTATATATCAAATTATCAACAAAAAGATATGTGTGTCTATTTTTTTTTTTTTCCTTTATGATTAATAGAAAAAAGAAGAAAAAAAAACAGCACGCCCACCTTTACACATGAACTGGGAAGCCAAAATTCTGAAAAACCCTAATTTGGCCACCCCTTGCTGCTGTCACAATCACCAGACCCCACGCCGATCGTCTCAGCACCTCAACTGCACCATTTGATACCGCTCTTGGGCTCAGACAGACTGGACTACACCCAGTTGGTGCCAATTTCTCCTCTGGCCAGGTGGCACTACTGGACCTCTGTTCATTGGTCTCAGACAGTGGAGCTGCCTTGTCAGTGACTGAACCAGGCCAGGTGGCAGCGACTGTAACGTGATGGCAGTGGAAGTTTTCGTAAGAATGCGTGATGTTGATTGGAGATTGTTTGGGTTTCGCAGGCTGAGGATTTTCTTCATATCTCCAGATGTAGACATGGGAGTCCTCACTAGCACATATCACATATTTACCATTGGATGATATCGAGGCAGAGATCTGACTACTCGTGTTACGAAATCCTAAAACCCAAAAATGGCAAAAAAAAAAAATTAGGTTTTCAGAATTCTCTGTTATATTTGTTCTTTGGATTTCTCTTATGATTTTCAGGGTGGATTGCGTTTGCTCCATTAATTAGAGGTTAGTTGAGGATACTTTGTACCAATGTATTAAATTGATTTTCCATTTTTCCTTATAAAGAATTCATTGGCAGTCTCTGTGATTTTTTTTTTTTTTTTATAATAAAAAAGCAGAACAGGGTGAGGGAGGAAGCGAGAATACCTTTAAGTTTATGAACCAGTTCTGTACCATTAATTACACGAATTCTTGAATCAGCCGAAGTTATTAATGCTTCTGAGGTGCTTCCTGGTACAAACTGTTTAATAGAACTCGTCAGCATATAAGTGATCGACAAACAAATATATTTAAATACTAGCAAAATCATACTTTGACAACTTGCATAATACCTGGAAGCCAGTAATTTTCTTCTGATTTGACTTCCTCCTCCTTCCATGTAGGTCAACTTGACTTTTGTAATGCAGTTTATTCTCTGATAACCACAATTAAGTAAAAAAAAAAGGTCTTAATTGTTTCTGACTAGAACAGGACTAGTCTAGGTTGCTAAAGATCAGCATTTTACTGTAATTGTTTACTTGGCTAGATTCTCATTTAGGATTAATGTAAAATTCTAAGTCAGCATTGCCAATTAACAAAAAAAATCTGAGTCTGAGATGCAAGTATGAGAAACATAGGCAAGCATCATGAAATAATAAAACCATTTATTATGTAATTATTGAAGATTAAATGCACCAGAGTTTTTAAATCATACCAGATGTGTCAAACAAATGACAACCACCATTGTGTGATCCAACCAGTGCACCCTTCAAAACCAAATAATTGTGTGACAAAATAATCATATTTTTATTCACTTCCAATATCAAAACCAAGTAAAATTTTAAGTAGTACCTGTCCATCCGGGGTATAGCAAGCAGCAGTGACCATCTCATGAAGGTCATACCAGTCAACTATTTTTCGATCTCGGATGCTCCAAACCCTAACCTTTTCATCAAGTGATCCACTTATAAAATATCTGTCGTCAACTGGATTGAACTGGATGCAAGTCACTGTTCAAATAAGAAATATAAACAATATATACGAGGAAATAAGTAATAAAAAGACAACCAATTAGAAAAAGGGACAGAGTTGTCCTTGATCATCAAAAGAGTACTACTTCAAAAGAAAGGTACTAAAACAGTACCTATTCTGTATCAAATATTGTTGCATACCAATTATTTGGTCATAGTGGCCCACTAAAGTTAAATTGAGGAAAAGTTGGGTTTAAAAGACTTGCCATAGTCACTATGTGAGAATGTTTTAAGGCAAGAACGGCTAGAGATGTCCCACAGCCTAACAGTCTTGTCCATTGAAGATGAAAGCAAGTACTGTGCATAAAATATAAAGGACATACAAGTGAAGAAATCAAATATAATGCATAAAATATAAAGGTAACATATGCATTTGGAAATTAATAATAGCAGATATTGGTACATTATCAGGAAAAGTGTTGAACCAGTACAATACCTCCAAGTACAAGCATTATGAAATCTTAGTTCGGACATGAGAAAAGGAAATAAATAAGTCAAATGTTGAGAAGAATTAAAAAAAAAAAAAAGGGAACTTCATCTCATAAAGTTATTAGGCAAAAATTTTGATGTGGAAAAAGGTAATAAAATAGTCGAATATAAGAAAAGATAGGAATAATACTGCTGAGGGTACAGTAAAGAAAATGAGAACCTTTGACTTGTTATTTTTTTCTGAAATTAGGCCTGTAGGCAATATTCTTAATATATAAAGTTCATTAGAAATAAAATGAGGAGCTTTTAAGTCAGGCCAGAATCACACTACTCCATTATTCAGGTTATCCCTTTCAGTGGGTGTGGGATCTATCTGTTAGTTACCTGGGCCAAGGACCAGCTCAAAGAAAAGAGGTTGGACTTTGGATTCAAGACAAATCCGAAACTAAAGGTCGAAGGAATTGAAATTCATATTGGCCATGAGGGAAAAAAGAAGCAATTCAATTTTTTTTTTTTTTATATATTTCTTATTTGGCGTACAACAGTCAGGAAAATTGGACGTAAGTTGCAACATTGATTGATAGCATTCATTTGACTGCAACATGTACATGTCTGACAAAATTTAGTCAATCAAACTATGAAGGATGATTGATGTTCTTCCATATAAAAACTGATAACACATGTTTTAACAGTTAATTTGGTCATATAATATGTGAAGGCCAAGTCTTATGCATTGTTTTCTATTCGGTCATGAACTGCACAATTAGCTCGTGTAGTTGAAGGACATTAGTTCTACTTTGCAAAGCAGTAAAATTCAAAGAAAACAAAATAAACAGACAAATTACCCCAGATTTAGACCATGATAAATCAAGCACATCATCTCCATGTCCATGCAAAGAACAAACAGGTTTCTCTCCCAACTGGAAAACCCGCTCTGGCATTACCACATGGTGAGAACTAACCGACTTCCTACTACTCTGAACCTTCCCCCTCCTCTTTTTGTCCCCCACACGTGGGCTTATATCTACACAGCTCAGACTAAGCCCAGTGTCTGGTGACCCGTTACCAATTCCTGCCAGTTCCGGGTTGCTACCCGCATTCTTCTTCTCCAGTTCCACCACCTCCCACACATGGATAACCTTATCCTCACCTGCACTAGCCAGGTACTTTCCATCAAAGCTGAAGCAAATGCTCCAAACCGCACCACTATGGGCCTCTATCTCCTGGGTCATAAATACACCCGTGAACTCCTTGTAGGATTTCCCATATTGTCGGATCCGGATCCGCTCAGGTTCAACACCACTTGAGCGGGGCCCAACATCCAGACCATCATCAGTAACTGAACTAAGCCTTCTTCCCCCTTTCTCTGCTGAAGTATCCTTAATTTTACCATTCTTGGTTTGCTTATGGTGGTACCCACCTGCCATGCTTTTTAATCCATTAAGCCAACCCTTTTTCTTCTTTGATCTGACCGGCGATTTTGTGTCCTCAGAGTTTGAATTGTAATTAGAGTTGCGGGGACTGGAAACCAAAACTGGTTCAATGGTACCAGAAAGTTCTGAATTGGTACCTTGCTGGCGCCGCATGAGCTCTTGTACAATAGGTGAACTGCTGAAACGCATTTCAAATTCTTCGACAGTATACTGTCTCCCAGTGCTGATTTCCTTTACTTTCTCCCAAGTACCATCCTCTTTTACCTCTTTGATCACAAACTCTGACCCGGTATCCAAATTCCTGATCCGGCATTGCTCTTTAAACTCCTCCAAAGATTCAGATTTTAGGGACATTGGTACCTGAACAGGGTTCCCTTTGACATACCCCTCGGATTTGGATCGGAGCGTTGTAGACTGCGACTGAAGGTGGTTACGAGGCTCCTCCAAAGAGACTGATCTTTTTGGAGGAGTAGCTGGAGGAGACGATGAGTCAGAGACAGGACCTGCGCTTACAGCCGGAGGTGGTGGTGGTGGAGGCAGGTTGGGCCCAAGACCCATGTTCTGGAGGAGTCGGCGACGTCGCTCCTCCACGGAGGATGGTTCTGAGATCCATACCTCGTACGCAGCAGAGGGAGGCGGTGGAAGTAAGGGTGGAATGGCTGACGAGCGGCGGCGACGGTGAATAGGGTTCCGGTGGTGGTGATTTTCGGCAGTGGGATCGTCGTTGTCGGATGCGGAGGTGGAGGAACAGGAAGAAGACAGTATCCGATCCAGAGACTCGTAGAACTGGTCGTCTTCTTCCTCTTCCCCTTGGTGGCTTCTCGTAGCCATTGATTGCAGCAATGGAATGGAAGAAGAAGACTCGTTCAGTTCTCACAGTTGCAATGGCATTGAAGAGCAGAGCGAACAAACGCCGATCAGACTAAGAAGGAAAGAAGATGCGTTTATTAGTTGACAGCACTACTCGCTTTCTCTTTCAGAGATGTTTTCTGATGCCTTCGTCCCATTCGTAAGAATCCCTTTACACCTGGAATTAATTCTTCCTTTAAGAACATAGTCATTGACAGTGGGGTCTACGGTCAGAGTAAGACGTACACCATGTTTTTTCAGAATAAATGGCAAACGGGTGGGACCGAGCGAGAGAGATTTATAATAATCCCTCTACACCTGGAATTAATTTTCCTTTAAGAACATTGTGACTGACAGTGGGATCCACAGCAAGCGTAAAATGTACACCATGTTCTGCTAGAATAAATTAGAAATAGATGGGACCGGGGGAGAGAGATTTAGTTAATTACTAAAGGATTAATCAAGGTGAAGAGGAGTATATGAATCCCTTTACACCTGGAAGTACGTTTTACAGGAAGAACATCGTCACTGACTGTGGGATCCACAGTACGAGTCAGACGTACTCCATGTTTTGTTAGAATAGATGAAAAACGGATGGGACCGGAAAAGAGAGATTTAGTTAATTAATAAAGAATTAAGGAAGGGGCGAGGAGTGGGGAGGCTTTACTTGAGCTGCCGGCACGAATAATTACGTGACGGGCGTGTTTACGCGTTACAAAAGGCGATACGAGGAGTCCGTATTCTCTAAAGTAATCCAAGTTTTGAGTTTTGATCGGGACTGTCCGATCAGAAATTCGGGCCAATCCGGGAAGATCGAACGGTCCGGATCAAAACTATGAAATTGAGTTATTTTATGTTTAGTTTAGTCTTCAGAAAGGAAGAGCAAATGGTCGGTCCGTTGGTGTAACAAACCATAAACAAGGAATGATTTCAAGACAAAAAGGGAAGAAAATATGAGAAGATTGCAAGGCAATGCGAGAACAATAACGGAATGCTGTTGAAATGGGAACACTAATTGGTGCAAAAGGGACAGTATGGATTTTTTTTAATTTTTTATTTTGGCAAGATAACTTGCAATGTTTATGTTTTTGTTGATATCTTTTCTAAACTCTAGCTTGTTAAAATGATATTATATAGTTATCACTTACCACCTGTGTTATTTAAGAAATAATAATACGTTTCATAAGCACAATTAAAAGTGTATTATTTTAATTGTAGAGGTTATTCATATCTGATTCTACAATATTAATATCTAGTACATATTTATTACTTTTTTTATTTATTTTTGTATGATCATAAGAAAATTCAAGTTAAAGATTGTTGAATAAATAAAAAAGAGAGGCTACGGTACTTTACAAAATGTGAAATGGTCCGTGCTATGAAACAATGTTTTTGTTTATAAAGTTCAAATATTTAATCCGTATTACTTAACATGATTTTTATATGAAAATATAATTGAAGATCCAATATTACATCATTTTTTAAATATCACTATTTTTTAAATAGGAAAAAATTCACTACTTTTTTATGATTCAAAACATTTAAATCATGTGATTTTATACCATCCAAAATGATAAAGTTATTGTAGTTTTAATTATGAAAGAGATTGTATTTCAGCTCTTTCAATTGTTTAGCTCAAAACTTTGTTATTGCATTTGTCATGTATATTATTTAAAAATATACATCCACTTAATTTCTAACCCATTATAAAACTTTTCAGAATAATTAATTACTAAATATACAATTGACTTACATCTCTAAAATTGAATTAAAAATTACCACATCAAATTAAAAGATAAGATAATTTTTTACATGAAAATGCACTTAAACCGGAGAAAATTCTTCCATTTATTTACGGCGCCTGCATGAGGAATTCACTCATTACAACATAAAGCAAGGTACATGTTTCTGACTAATCATACAAAACTACTTTTATGTTTCTTACTGTTTGTTTTTTATTTTTTTTTCTTTCTGTAAAAGCATGTTCTCTGTGTTTATCAAGAAAAACCTATAAATAATAATAATAATAGGAATAATAAATTAACATTGGCGGAGTGTCCAGCACGTTCTGCTACTATGGTTAAAGTCAAAGCCTTTTTTTTTTTTAATTTCTTTTATTGCAAGTGGTGCTGTTTTATTGAAAGAGATAATTAGTATTGTATTTATCAAAACTTTTATATTATAATTTTTTTCCATCAAAACTCAAAATCTCTCATATTCCTCCGTATCTTGAATTAATCAGACTAATAGTTGCTAAATTAAATTAATCCATAAATAATATAAGGTTTTTTTTTAAATTACTAGTCTACCCCTGTAAAAATATCCTTAATTTAAAATTAATCAGACTTATAGTTGCTATAATTTCTATTTAATTTAGAAATTAGTCTTAATTTTATTATCAGTTTTGCTTCTTCTTTTTTTGTTTTTTGGATGGTTTGAAATTTTGTACTAGTTAATATTTGCTCCTTACATGTTTTTTAATTGCAATTGCTACGTGTTCTGTGTCTATAAATATTGAGTTTTGATGCATTATTTTATCATTTGTCAAGTGATTTTAATTTTTTTTCTAAGGATATAAAATAAACAACTCTTGATACATCACCAAATGGTAAGCGAATTGTTAAATTGCATGAAATTTAATTAATACTCTATCTATATAATCAACATCGTAACTATAAGTTTATTTTTAGTTTTTTATTTTATTAAATTAATTTGAAAAGGTACTTAAAAAATATTAAGATAAAATACTATTAAATAATCTCTTCACTTTTGTGTGCCAGTAGTTATGATTTGACACAAAAGGTGGAGACAATATAATTAGGTATGAGACTTACGCTTACTAATGCATCATTAATTGACGCTAATTACCTCACACGCTACTGACTTTGCTTGAAATATATTAAATAAATATATATACAACCAAGACCCACATGGGGTTGATATTTTGTGGTATTATAATTTTTCATGTACCAACTCGATGGTGATTAGTATAAATAATTAAACTACATAACTTTTTTTATTTCGTAGATCTTGATGTAAGTCAACTAGTAATATTTTGTTTAACAACATTGTCTATATCCATTATATAAGAATATTTTAATTTGGATTAAATTTCATAATTATAGTGATGACAAAAGAATGATTATATATATTAAATCTATGTTATGAATTTAATTGGCGTGTCTTACTATGATAGATTGATAGTATAACGATTTCTCGTGCTATCGCTGTAAAAATATATTGTGTAAGTTTCAAAATTCAAACGACATATTCTAATTGTTAAAATCAATATGTAATAATGTGTTTCATAAAAAAAAATAAACTTTTGAATCTAATTAGTATAAATGATGAAAAATAAATACATTAAGTTAATTTATAAATCATTATTTTGGACCGCTTGATTTTATACTATATGAATTTGAAATTTTATAAATTATATATATAAACACAGCACCAGTGAAATAGATTTGTTGTTTGAACCCAATCTAATAGATTTCCGAAACAATAACAATTAAGTGACAACTTATGCTATCAATAATACGCTAGGCATAGTACTCTTTGAGAATGGAGTGGTTCGATGCCCATTGAATCTACTTTTGGGTTCAATGAGCTTTAAAATTGTCAAATCCGATTTAAAATTTGTGCGCATGGAGGTTGAAACAAAAGCACACAAACTTTAAAGCAGATTGCATGCATCATGAATCAGATCATACAATAATTGAGCCAATCAAATCAAAGTAGGTTAGATAGACATCAGACCTACTCTCAAGTCACTCTTTATATATATTATTATTATTATGAGGAGGGATCGGATTACACCACTATTTTGGTGACATGGTGTGACAATGTCCATTTTTGAAATTTCAAAATCCAAATAGTCGATCCAAACCGTTCAATATGATGAATATATTAAGAGTAACTTGGAAATCAAATTTTACATTTTTCTGAATTTTTTTACTATTTATTAAGTATTTAACAAAATCGCTATATTCAGACCGTTGAATTTTTGAACCCCTCTAAATAAACCAAAAAAAAATTCAGAAAAATATAAAATTTGATCTGTAAGCACATTTTAACATATCCATCAAGTTGAACGGTTTGAATCGACTGTTTGGACTTTGAAAATGGACGGTGTCATTCCATGTCACCAAAAAATGGTGTCATTTGATCCCTTCTCTATTATTATTATTCTTATTATTATTATTATTATTATTATTATTATTATTATTCATTGACATTAAATAGGTTGACTAGTCAACATTTATTTTCATTAGTCAAGTTGTAGCGGGGATCCGGTAAATTAATTGGATGGTGGTCCACTATGCAAATTTCAAAGTTGTGTTTCATATTTTCATTATGTGGCATCATAAAAGTGGTAATTAACAAAAGATGAGAATGATTGATGACCAAACTTTTGTTTTAGCCAAAAAAGTACACAAGCTATAGCTATACCAAGATCCATTAATGAACCCTTGATTATCCTACTGGCATCTAGATTTGGCAGTTTATCATTATATTCCTAATTCCTTATATAATAAAGGGTCAGAGATTAGACAGAGACAGGCCTTAGAATGTAAAATCTGGATCCTCTGCAATACCTTACCGTTTGAGTTTGAATCGGACTGTCCAATAAGAACTCAGAGCAATTCAACCCAAGTCCGTAATGCATGGAACTCTTTAAGATTCGTGCTAACATGTTACAAATGGACCGGATTTAAACTCAACATTTGAGTTACCGTTTGAGTTTGAATCGGACCGTCCGATCAGAATTCAATTTAATCCAACCCAAGTCCGTAATGCATGAAATCCTTTAAGATTCGTGCTAACATATTACAAATGGACTGGATTCAATCTCAACATTTGAGTTACCTCAGGTGAGATGAACTCTTGGGATCTATCGTTGTCTTTTTCCATCATCAAATATATAAAGGATTTACAGTGCTTGTGGTAAATTATAGAGGTACAAGTTGGAAAAATAGTGGAGACACTGGTGTGTTCAAATTGTAGATTTGTTATCAGCTTTATATGATTACTAGTATCGTGCCCGTGCGTTGCAACGGAAACATATTATAAGATTGAATATAATATGAAGAAACTTTTTTATTTAACATTCACATAAAATAAAAAAATAAAATAAAAAAATTTATAAAAAATGAAAATCCAAATAATAAATAACAATAAAAGAAACAACAACAAATGAAAAAAAAAATCAAATATAACATGATTTTTTTTTAAAATATCATTGCGATTCAATATCTAATTTTCTCTACAAGCGAGACAGGTCATTAAACAATTTAGAGAAGATGATATGTAAAGAAACAAATTTGAAAAATATATAATTAAATGATTCAAATAAGGATTTTCTCTACATATATATTATTCATGAAAATTATTTTAACAGTAGAAATTTATGTACATATCATTTATGTACACGAAAGTTCTAAATATTATTCATTTTCTCTTCATATTAGAAAATTTTATTACTTTTGTTAGCATAAGATCTGATATTCATCTATTCACAAAAATACAATAGCCATAAACAAAATACGAAAAAATATGATTGTTTCCATTTTTATTATTAAAACTATTGAGGAAGAGAAGAAATGAAGGAATCAAATCCTCTGCCTATTGATGGGCAGAATTTTCCTGCCATCTATGAAAACTAACCAATCCTGGTCTGCCACGTTTCATACCTCTCAATGATGTTACAATAATTAAATACTTGGTCCGTTATTAATATTTCTAAACATAGAAAAATTGACTCAGTCAACAAAAATAGAAAAAAAAAATCCAGTTTGTCTTTATGAAATCTCCATTATTATATTATGATACCACAATTAAAATAAATTTATAACAAATTAGCATAAGATTTTTTTCTATGAAAAAAAATGTAAGTTGTATAGAAGAGAGTTCCAATATAATAAATTTTACGTCAATTTGAGGTATAAATTTTCAAATATAAATGAAAAAGTAAACTTTGAACATTTTATAGCACAAAAATTTGCCAGAGAATTTTGAATTTTAAAATTATTATTAAATAATATAGGAAAATTGATTGAGTACATTAGATTTTTAAAGATTTAGAAGGCTCTCAGTTAGTGGTTTGAATTAAAACTTTTGAACCAAGGTAGTAATTCAGATTCAAACTTTGAAGCCGAATTAGTGGTTCTAACTTAAACTTTTGACCAAAACTACCAACTCAATTTCAAAATTTAAATCCAAGTTACCCACTCAATGCTTGCTATGCTATAAAAAAATTCACGTACCGAATCTATATTCTTATATTATTTGATAATAATTTCTAAAAATAAAAAATTCTCTATAATACTACGACATTTTGTAGCAATTTTTTTTGTTTATATTTGAATTTTTTTAACCCAAATTGCACATTAAATTTGTTATATTGAAACTCTCTTCTGAATAACTTTACATAAAGAATACCTTATGATATTCTTATTATTATTTTTTTATATTCATTTATATTCATTGCAATGATTATTCTTTAGATAAATTGTGGTATTATTTATTATTTCATAAAAAGACATTGGATTGTATTTTTCTATCTTTGTACATTATGTGAGTTAATTTTTCTGCATTTAAAAAACTTTCTATATAAGTTTGTCTACACATATTAATGACAATTGATTATTGTAAAAACTTTCATTGAGAATTAACAAAATGAGGCATACACATATTCATTAGTTTTTATAGATGGCAGGGAAATGAAATGGAGAAAATGCAGAAATAAGGAAATAATTTAATTGGTAGAATAAAAGATAGTTGTAAGGAGAAATAAGGAAACAAATTGTTAATGATTTATTCAATTTTATTGTGATAAACCATGTAGCAATCTGTGTGGCGAGCATATTTTTTGCTAAATTTAAACTTCTACACATAAAATAGATATATATAATCAAAATAAGACAGATTATGTGATTGGAGGGTTGATATTCAATTGAAAAAATTATCTTTCAATCTCAGCCGTTGGAGGATCAGGACAACTACGTACATAATATAAGAATGAAGATATCCGACTTTTGATTTGATGAGTCCAAAGGAAACAGTGCACAAACAGAGCACTTCCTCTGTCCTCTAAAGTAACTCAAAGTTTGAGTTTGAATCCTGACCGTCCAAAATTTGTATCTGGGAAATTCAAATACAAGTCAGATTGGTCTGGATTTTGATCGAACAGTCTGAATTCAAACTAAAATTTTAAATGGATATCACAAATCCATATTTTCTAAGGTAACACAATATTTGAGATTGGATCCGAACCGTTCAATAAAAATCCATGCCATTTCAGTTCAATACGGAATGCCAGAGGCTCCTTTAATATTCATGCCAAATTAGATCAAACGCTCTGAATCTGAACTCAAATATCGTGTAACATTAGTTGATACTAATTCAGACATGACAGAGTGACCAATAGAGACTTGGTTGAACGCCAGAACTCCAGCTTCCTCTATTCTCTGTGTTTTCTTTTTTGAATGAAAGAGTTGGAGGTCAAGTCATCAAACCCTATTTTCAAACTCTGTTATCACAACAACAAATTTTTTTCATCTGCATTTCAAATCTATAACGTTAATTCTCTATTCTGTGTTTTCTTGGTACAAGTATGAGAGAGAGATCTCTGACAATCAAGAACCTTCTTTTTTATTAGCAAGTTCGAGGGAAAAAAAAATCCACCAATATCAAGAGATTATTTGTACTTTACGTAAGGAGGTGGTTAATTAGTGCTGCTATGATACAGTCGGTACCAGAAAAGTGTATGCTAAAATCCTGTTAGCCGTACCAGTGAATTAAGGTCCGATGTTAACAATTTTAAACAATATTACTATTCCAAATCATTTGTCGACCGTTTAAGATTTCAGATTAAGTCACAACTAACATGTGTCGGTGTTTGTATGTATGTGGTACCATCCCATCAAGTGGTAGTGGTACTGGTACTAGCAAAGCAAAGCACCAAACAAAAGAAAGGGGGGCGTCAATTTGAAGAGAAAGCAAAGGTTCCAACACAAACAGGGACCATCTCCTGTTACATTACACTTTGATTCCTGCTCACAATTTTTAACCCAAGAAAGAATTTTTAACCCAACAAACAATATTTTTTGTTATAAGGAGCAAAGATGTGTTTATTTTGAATTATGAATTTTTGTGAAAAAAATCATGAGGTATACATTTTGACATGGCAGTTTTTAATTACATAGCATAGACAATAAAGTGAAAAATGTTCCGTGTATACAGTGTACTCTGCATGAATTAAAAATTGCCCCGTCAAAATGAGCACCCAAAAATAGAGAGAATTCCACGTATACTCCTCAAAAACTTCAAAATTACGTATTCCACTTCTAAATTCTGAATTACGTAATTCCCTCCCTAAACTTCAAAAACTCACAAATTTACCTATTTTATTTTCATTTATATTAAAAATCATTTCAAATTTATAAAATATCAATTTTATTTTTTATTAAAAATATAAAATGCTCACCAGACTCAAATTTGAATCTGATGGATTCCTCTACTGTCCGATCCGCTTTAGATAAAGATGCAATTTTTAAAATTATGTGGTTAAAAGTTGGTTCTCTTTTCAGTTTCTGTGCTTACTTTTACTTTTGATGGTTCCTTTTAGAAAGTAAAAAAAAAAAAAAAAATGCAAATTTGTGAATTTACTTTATAAAGAATTGTCTTACATACAAAATAGAAAACAACTATGATTGTCATAACAGTAACATACAACACAATCACTATCATGAATAGCTTTTTTATCCTATAGTTGTATGATGTACACTATGATGTGTCAATAGACAAAAGCACCACACAATAAAAGTAATAATACTTGCAGAATTTGTACGGTATCTTATTTAACTTAAATATGTTTCTTTTAATATTTGATTAAAAGGTCATGAATCCACAAATTTTACTAAAAATAATATTAGCATACATCCAATTTTTTTATAGTACATCCGCTTGATATTTAAAAAAAATGTTATATAAATTAAAACTAATATTATAGATGTGTTTAACTTACACATCTAAAGATTTCATTCACTGAATAGAAGGTACAGAAATGGGCCAAATGGACCATCGATCCAAGCAACTTAATAGATCCAACATATCTAAACCTTGTTCAAAATTTAAATTTAATTTTTTTTTTAGATTTCTATAATTTTATGAAAAGTGAAAATTATGAATATTTAACAGTAATTGTAGTTCACATCAATAGATTTTTTCCTATAAAAAATAGCAAAAATCTAAATATGTATAAAATTTTAATTTCTAACATATGTTAATTATGTTGAATTGCTTGAATTGACTGTTTATGGTCTGAAATATTAGAGTCAGAAATCGAAGTACTAATACATTTTTACTTCAGAAAACAAATTAACATTAATATTTTTCTTTAGTAAAGTTGAGAGTCAAGTCACCTAACTGTTTTTAATATCCATTATAAATCTCACTACATTAACATAACACCATTTCTTTATGTTTAATTTCATGAGTTGGATTTAAATTTTGGGGAGTTATTTTTTTCGTCCTGTATAATTTCATTTTGGACTTGTCCGCTAATTTCCACGAGATATAATTTCATAACTTTACAAAATTAAAGATATCATATATGTATAAATTTTAATTTATACAGAATTTATACTTATTTATAAATGAATTTACAAAAATATGTAAATGAGTAAACATGATGGATTATTGAATAAAGCCGGTGAAATTGTTCTACATGATTTTTACCAACCGTCATAAATTTTTTCTTCCTTGTATATAATATTATTTTTAATTAAATTTAATATCAGCTTTTGTAAATGGTAGTATTTTCTTCACACAAATATTGCTTTGCTGCAACCCATGTGCACTGCATAGTGTTTATAAAAAAAGAATTCAGTGCAGGTCTGAGGTGATTAAGGAGAATATTGACAATTAATTATTCGAGATTTTTCTAGACATTCAATAATTTTCATTGTTTAAAACTTTGGTGCAAATCCATTTAATTATAATGAAATAGCTTATAATTTGAAATTCAACAATTAATTATAATGCAAGCTGTGCATTACGTACATTATATATATAAAAAATAATGAATTTTGAGAATTTCACTATTCATCAATTGATAAAAATTTGCAATAGTCTATTCTCAATGGCTTTTTATGAATTATCAAATGATATTTAAATTACATAAAAATTGATACACATCAATCTACACCCGAAATTTTTATTTATACCATTAAAAAAAAAAAAACCAAAACACTCCAAATTATGAGGAATTCCATATCTACCCAAGCCGTCAAGCCAATTTGAGATTCCATTTTTGAAGGTGCAAATTGATTTGGAGGCCTCTCAAACCTAAATATAATTAATATTACAGTGCATTTTTGGACTTTTAGAGGGGCGCCAAGCCAATATGCATCCTCTCAAGAATAAAGCGATTGGCTAGATGGCCCAGATAAATGTGGAATTCTTCCAAAATCTGAGTGTTTTGGTTTATTTATTATTTATTATGGTGTACATAAAAATTTCGGAATCTACACAGAATGTGTATGTATATTTCTTTCTACCTTCAATTTTTTCTTTTCTTGATTTTGAAAAAAAAAAAAACACACTGTTAAAGTTACTGCCATTGTTAATGAATTTAATCCTTTTAAAACAATGGGAAAATATGTTCATGGAAAATCTTCACCGGTATTTTTCATTAAAGAATTGCTCATTATAAAAATTTGCCACCCAGGAGAACACTTTGCTAGAATGCTGGGTGTCTGATAAATGATTCTTTATGATTGCTGATAACATGCATTGGGATAAATTAAGTACAGATGATTAGTGATTAGAGATGAGAAGTTTGTTGGGTACATATACAGGGTTTCTGAAAATTCCAGCACCACATTACCAGTACTATAAAATATTGCTCTCTCCTATGGATTTGCAGATCATTTCTATTAACAAAGTGAAATCACACATGGCTAGATTCCATGTCTAATTCCCTTTACCTATCTAAGTCTTCTTTTGGAGGTAACCAGTGTCGTTCACTTATTTGTTGTC
This sequence comes from Carex pumila, assembly GCA_033356055.1. NCBI lineage: Eukaryota > Viridiplantae > Streptophyta > Magnoliopsida > Poales > Cyperaceae > Carex > Carex pumila. The sequence goes on along the minus strand of JARJHM010000659.1, from coordinate 68,948 downwards.
AGACAAATTAAACAGTCATTACTTTGCAAATAGTCTGGACCGTTCTTTTAACTTGGCACGAATCTCAAAGCAGACTCACTGTAGTTTCAGTAGGCATCGGATTCAATTTGATCCAGTTATGAATAATCTGGGACGTCTGCTTTTTCAAATTGCACCTCAGGTTTCTGGGGGGACAAACCCAAGCAAAAGCCTACTTGCACGTCTCCTTACTACCTTTTTTTGCAATATATACTTGATTCCTGAGCAAATACCTACTTATAAGTGTCGTTAGGCCATGAAACAGAGCCAAGACTTTTAAACTATGAGGTCAAATGCACATTAAAATCAATTATATAAAATTTCGATATGAGTATGAGTATTAATTTGACAATACTCATAATATTTTACTCTAAATCATATATTTATAACTCATATATAACTCATGTACAAATACATAAATTTTGAAAATAAATATGAGTCAATCAGATATTCATTTTATCTTCTTAGCAAAAGAGAATCATGAGTGATGTGATCGGTATCGGAACAAATTAATTGTCAGATCAAAACCATCTGATCTACATCAAAATTCATACAAACAAAGTGCACATAAATTTTGATACCAATCAAATAGCTACAACCGAATATCAAATTGAATTCGATTCAATGTCCATCGGATCGGACCGCCCCCACTCCTAACAAAGGATGCAAAGATGATGGAGCCGGGTACAATGACCATACTTGGTTCCCTTTGGATCCAGCAAAAGGAAACAAGTCATGCAAAAGCTAAGTGTCTATTTCACCCCAATTAACAAACAGAGATGCAATATTACTGTAGTTGCTGGCCCACCTCTTTTGTTTGCTTGGTATGGAATTTGTCCCAAAAGTTCATTACGACATTGTAATTACTCGCCTTTGTGGGAATGAACACTATCCTCATTTTTGCTGGTTGGTCATTTGAAAGTATTCTCTTTTAACTTTTTTCTGATATACTTTTTTATCTTTCATTGATTTCTTTTAGTTAGCAAAAATGCCTACAAGCATATTAATATATATCTTTTTCATATCGTAACTAGCCATTTTACAGATATTATTTTGGTCATAATTAAGATCATTAAGACATGACGTAGATTTAGAATCTAAAATTAGTATAAGCTTAGTTAAAATATACAATTGTTTAGTAATAGTAATTTAGCTTTATATATATAGAGATAGAGAAATGAGCTACTGTGAGTTTAATTCACACTGTATTTTCATTTTGAAAGTCCAAAAGACCAATCCGAACCATTAAATATGATCTCTATATTGAAATGTGCTTGGAGATCAAATTTTATATTTTTAAATTTTATTTTTACTATTTATTAAATAATTTTAAAAATTATTATTTTACTGTGAACAATAAAAATTTCTGAATCACTGGTGACATGAGATGCGGCCATTTTTATTAATATCCTCAAAAAAATAGATAATTTTAAAAATAACCTCGTTTTTTTTTTTTTTTTATTAATGCCCTAACCGCTTGGAAGCGGAGCGGGCCAATATCAAAACCAAACCGCCCATATAGTGGGCGGTCCACTGTTTTTTTTTTTTTTTTTTTTAAAAACAGAAATTTTTTTTTTTATTGAAATATTAGAAATGTTGAATATATTTCTTTAGAAATAGATGTAATAAAATATAATTTGATTTATTAGAAAGACTACAACAAATAACCCGGATTAATATTTTTCAGGCCAGATTTTTTGCAGTTGTAAGAAAAATTAATATATCTCTTTATGTGTTATTGGACAAAAATAAAAATGCTTAGATTCTGAGTTATTGATCCCGGTTCAAAAGTCACTTCTATGTAATCTAGAAAATATTGTGATCCTTCTAGGAAATTTAATTTATAAAAAGGTGTATCTATTTTGAGAATTCTTTTTTAATAACAAATATTAAATAACTTTATTTTTTTATTTTTTTTCAAAAATAAATGCAACTTTTCATAAATTAAATGTTCTAGAAAAATTACAATATTTTCTAGATTACATAGAAGTGACTTTTGAACCGGGATCAATAACTCAGAATCTAAACATTTTTATTTTTTTCCAATAACACATAAAGAAATATATTAATTTTTTTTACAGCCGCGAAAAATCCGGCCTGAAAATATTGATCTGGGTTATCTGTTGCAGTCTTTCTAATAAATCAAATTATATTGTATTCCATCTATTTTTAAAGAAATATATTTAACATTTCTAATATTTCAATACAAAAAATTAAAAAAATTAAAAAATTAATATTTTTTTTTTAAAAAAAAAAAAAAAAAACAACCCGCCCCTGACAGGGGCGGTTGTCTTATTTTTTATTTTTTATTTTTATTTTTTTTATTTTTAAAAAAATATTTAATTTTTTTAATTTTTAATATTTTTAATTTTTTTAATTTTTTTAATTTTTTTATTTTGTTGTAGTCTTTCTAATAAATCAAATTATATTTTATTACATCTATTTCTAAAGAAATATATTCAACATTTCTAATATTTCAATAAAAAAATAAAAAATTTCTGTTTAAAAAAAAAAAAAAAAAAAAAAAAACAGTGGACCGCCCACTATATGGGCGGTTTAATGTTGATATTGGCCCGCTCCGCTTCCAAGCGGTTAGGGCATTAATAAAAAAAAAAAAAATGAGGTTATTTTTAAAATTATCTATTTTTTTAGAGATATTAATAAAAATGACCGCATGAGATGCTTCGTTGCTTCTTATCACTTGCTCTACGTCTAGTCTCTACCTTATCTTATCCAACTATAACGGACTCAATGGTTATCCTGGGATTTTGTGTAGCAAGGCTTCTATATTAATTTACTTTATTTTATTTTTACAATTTGAGAAGAAATATCCTAAAAAATTGATCCCAAAGCCTCTTTAAGCGACCCTTGGAGCCATCCAAATGCTACATGTGTATACATCTCTGTTATTTTCTTTCTAATCGGATGGGTTTCAACTTGAAGTCGAAATGCGCACGTACTGCTCACCAAAGTCACCAGAAAAGGATGAGTCTCACGAAGATAATATATATATTTATTTTGTAATAAGACCTGACTGTCGACAAGAAAGGAAAAAAAAATATTGAGGGAGAAAAAAATTTAGATTTTCCATTTTTTTTATATATGAAAAATCAAATTTGGATTTTCCATTTTGATTATAAGTTGTTACTCTTAAGTTTACATTGTCGCGTTGGAAAACAAAAAGGGTAATTAATCATCTATCCTTCTACGTATAAAGATTAAGAAGATTAATTGTTAATTGATATTCTTCTTTCTGAAATTTTGATTCACCAATTCTTAATCTTTGTTAAAAAAATATTTGAAGTTCAAGAACAATGTAAAAAATAAATAAGAAATCAGACAATAAGACTTTAAGTCAAATATAAAAATGCATTTTTTTAAATTTATTATTATCAATTATCAATAAGGTAATGAATATTAATAAGATAATAAATATAAAATATTTTTTAATTGATATAATAGTATGGATAAAGATATTTTGATTTCCCAAATAATGAATCTTACTTTTTTTTAACTGATTTAAATTTAAATTGAGAATTGTAAAAATTTGGAACATATTTTTTTTCTCCTAAATAAGGCATTCTTTTTTTCTCCTAAATAAGACATCTAATATATTTGTCTAATAAAGGTCTTTATTGTATATATCATATTCAAAATATAAAATAAAAAAAAAATTCTTAGGTTCTCATCACATACTTTTTTGAACTCTCATGTCTGTAATGTATTACTTTAGTAATTTATTATCAATTTTATTTCATATAATTTTACATTGTGTATCTTTCAACAGAATGGATAAGTGACCAAAGACAAAAGACCCAAAGTAGATCTCAATTACCAGAACTGTTATGGGGATAGAATGCCATGTTATTTGTCTTTGTTTCAACAACATTAATGTTAATATTGTAATTTATCTTCTATCAATACATACTAATTTACCTCAAATTTTAATATTATAATTGTTTTTTTTTCTTGATTTCTATCCGTGAACAAAATTTTTATTTGACCCTTTGCTGACTTTTGTTTGGTATGTTATAAAGCATGGGAATAACAAATTAATCTGTGAATTACAGACAAATTAGATTGAAAGTAATAGAGAAGCTAGTCGAGATATACAATTTAGAAATTAAAAGTTAAAAAATTGCTTATGATGGTGGCAAGAATTACCTAGATGATATGTATAACTTAGAAATTGAGAGTTAAAATTTTAATTATGATCTTAGCAAGAATATTTTTATATCAAAACTTTTAACTCAGGATAGTTTTGATTTTAAGGTAATATTAAAAGAGAATTAAACATACTAAGCAAGTGCAGCAGACTAAGTTATTTAAACTGTCTATAAGTCTTTTTGCTAAAATTCTTCTAAAACATTTTGTCATGAGTCTCAAAAGAATTGACGCCCCGTAAGAGTCTTTGGTATATTCATATGAATCATAATTAAATAATATTGATTTTCTCTAATATCTTATAAGAGCACTATAATAAATTAAATTTTAGTTGAGAAAAAAAAGAATGTAAACTTGTTAAATATAAAGCCAATTTGTTGTTTATTCATCTACCGGTTCACACAATATAAATTTGTACATGTGTTTGATAGTTTTTATTTATCGGTTCACACTATTTTTGTCTATGTTGTGAACATTTCTATGAATGTGAGGAGAGATGCATGACAAACAGACTAGTACAGTAATAAAAAGATGTGTTTTCATGAAGTGCTCATAGCAATAGTAAAACAAAGAAAGCAAAAATGTGTGATAAGAACTTTGATTTAATTTGCTCTAACCAATATTATTTTCTCTAATATCTTAATTATAAGATAAAAAATAATAAATTAAACTTTTTCATTATTAAAAACTTTAATTGAGAGAAAAAGAATGTAAATATATATTGGAGTAAAGCTAGGGTGTGACATGCTCACCAAAAAAGTTTGGTGAATATAACTCCAAAAGTATATCGGATCAACGTCAAATGCCGAATCCAAACCGTTGAAATCCATGTGCTTCATGAGTGATGCATATACATGCAAAATTTTGAAAGTTTTGTGTTTATTTGCTATACGGTCAAGTGGTCAAAGAAATAATAAAAAATGAATATATAAAATAATTTATAATAAAATGTTCGTTTCTTTGACCACTTGACCGTATAGCAAATAAACTCGAAACTTTCAAAATTTTGCATGTATATGCATCACTCATGAAGCACATGGATTTCAATAGTTTGGATTCGGCATTTGATGTTGATCCAATATACTTTTGGAGTTATGCTTACCAAACTTTTTTGGTGAGCATGTCACACCCTAGCTTTACTATATATATTGTTAATGCTTCTCACAATTTAGTGGTTTTCATCTACCAGTTCACACAAAGTGTTCAACATATATTAAATCTATATCAAGGTATTTACAACATCTGCATGTATTTACATATTTGATAAGAACATTCGTGTGAGTTAAAAAAAAAAATAAGACAAATAATTTATTAATATACAATATAGAGTTGAGTGGCTTGACCTTCAACTTTTACTCAAAAATTAATATAGAATATAGAGAGTACAGAGGGGAAAACAAATTCATTCCACACACTACAAATTCGGGAAAATAAAATATTACTTGAACTTTTTGATATAAGATTTATTGAAAAAATAGACTTCTATACATAACAAAATAAATATTAAGTTATATTATAATTAATTCAGTTTGATCAATCATTCAAGTAAATATCAGAAAAAAAAAAAAGTTTTATGCTCTAAAGAATTTACAATTTTAGGAACAAAAATAGGCCATACATAAATAATTATCATTTGTAATACAAACATTCATATTTTGAGAATTCTAAAATGAAATGATAGAAATTATGAAAACTAACATAAAATATATTCAATTCTAAATTCATTTTACTCTAATGCGAATTAGAGGAACATTTTAAAAATAAAATAAATTCAACTAGATATTTACAGAAGAATAAAATAAGTTCAACCAGATATTTACAGATAGTTAAATACTTATCTCTTAAACTTAGTTTTTTCAAGAGAAGCAAGAGATAGGTGACATGATCTGAAAATTGGCGCACCCGACTGCTGGAAATAATGTTCTACATGTCAAATAGTTGTGGATCGAAATTAATTCATAGATTTAAATATAGATTAAGTTTTATTGGACTGAATGCACGATTATATGGGTCTGAAATTTCTCTAATCTGATCACATCTGGATAAGTGAATTTGAATATGTGGGATCAATTGATGTGACAAACTGGTGCATTCACTACAACAAAATGAATTTTTTGCGACCGATCTTAATGTCAGTCTAAATTTTTTTTTTTTCTTTTTTATTTTAAAACTGACATTCTCTGATGACCAGGAGTTTCTGCGACCATATCAGTGATCGGCACCATGATCAGTCGCAGAAAGTTTTTTTTTTTTTTTTTTTTTATCGCTGAAATTTTAGGGTAAAAAAAAAAAGCGCCAGAACCCCAAATCCAAACCCTTCGTCTCCGTGTGAATCCAAACCCTTCGTCTCCGCGCGAACCCCAAACCCTATCTTTCCATCTCCCCCCGAGTCCAAACCCAAACCCTACACCCTAGTCTACTCTCCATTGCGCCTCTCTCTTCTTCTCGCCTTCTTCTTCTCCACTCCGCCTCTCCTCTGCTCTCCAATTCCTCCTCTCTTCTCTTCCGTTCCACCTCATCCATTTGCAAGACGACGAGGCTGGAAATGTAAAATCAAAAGGGTGCCCTGCTGATTCGTGACTTTGGACTCGAAGACGGTCGAGAGGCAGTGCTGACTTAAACGGAGGGTTTTGCCCTTTCCTTGATTGGTCGGTCTTTTGGCTTATATTATTACAGCACAAATATAATCTTTACTGATATTTCGGTTCAGCTGGTTGGATAGGTTTTATTTGGTTTTCAATTTTCGAAACCAAACCATAAATCAAGAACCTATCTCCCGTAATTTTGAAATCAAATATCTGATTAGTTTTTTTATTCATTAAAACCTGAATTGCTGATTACATTAACTTCTAACTATTATCAGTTATTACTAATTATAAACTGTTCCATTCAAATTATATTTATCATATTAGGTTAAGGCTTAGCATTTAACCCAATTTTTACCAATTAGGTTCTTTTGTGCCTTATTCAATTTGTATGCTGTTAATTAGAAAAGGAAGGTGCTAATCTAGAAATTACCTCATATGCTTGGTTTAGACAGCAATGGTTAGGTCTTTATTCTTGTACGTGTAGCATTATTTTACTTGTGCTACATTAGAATCCAATTTTTTTTATGAATCCAGTACCTAACGAAAGCAATTAGGAGAATGATACAAACATTTTTATTCTCTAAATGTAATATTTTTGTCAGGAGTTGAACAAATCACAGTCAGAGTTATTGGGAAGGCTTCGTGGGCTGAAGGAGGTACCTATGATTTTTATGACATTTTATTTTTACTGTAGTTAATGTCATAGATTCATTTAATCAATTTTTCTGGTTTGATGTTTGACGCTTGCTTATGTTGATGGAAGCAAACTATTTTGAATTTTTTTTTAAAACTAGTTTGAAAATAAGTTTTGATTTATATTTTACCTTATATTTGTTATTTGCTCATATTTTCAGATTGCATTGAAAGGTACTGCTTGCTTGCTTCAATGAGATCTAAATCACATCACTCTAAAAGCATATACCTCCACACAAGAGGGTTACAAGTATGTCCTAGAAGGTACAACGACGGACATTTATTTTGCTTGTAGGTTTTTATTCATGAAAAATCTGAACTTGATTATAGAATTGTTGTGTTGATATTCACAACTAACAATATTCTCCCTTTGATGAGCCTTTTTTGCTTAGCTTGGAATTAAACTAATCAATTTTTAAGATGTTAATGTTATAATTGTTTCGATTCAAGTTATGAATTAAATCTCTATGACTATGGTTAAGAACTGGTGTTCTTTGTACCTCTCTTTTTTTGATGCTTAGCTACTGTCGTGACAAAACCAGTATTTTTGTTGAATTAAAGTATTAAGGTATTTTGAATTATTTGTAGAACTATGAGTTTCTTCCAATTTTATGTACTTGTCAGTTTCTACACAAGGTTCTGATTTGATTGACAATTTTACCCTTTTCTGACAGTCCATCTTTGAAAATTTATTGGGACTTTTTGGAAGCGGTATTTGCATCAATATAATGAAACCGTATCGAGTTAGAAATTTATAGTTTTTTTGCATAAATGACCTTGTACTTGTTTCTATTTATATGTTTATTTAGGAATAACTTATAATTTTGACTTGTATTAATGTAGGTATATGATGTGATGTAATCCTTAAACATGTTGGTCGTGACTTGTGCGTGAGGTGTCAATTATAGTAAGAAAGAAAGACTGTAATTTTGGGATTTTTATTCAATTTACAATTTCTAATAAGAAGTTCTAAATATGCAGGACCGGTTTTGTCGGTTATTTTTAATTTTTTATTTATTTCATGACTTGAGAATTTTGAGAAAATTGTAATTGATACTATGACAAAATTAGAATTGTTGTGTTGATATTGTTACTGTTGTATCTCAAATCAAAGCCGTAATTTTGTATGATATTTGATGTTACAATTGGATCGATCTATTGTGTATGTTTTGAGAAAAGTAAAATGAAAAAAATTGACAGAATAGTAAATAACAAAAAAAAATTGACATAATAGTTTCAGTGATTGGATTTGACTATCAGTGACTGTTTTTTGGTCGCAGATATCCTTTCATGACGTTAGCAAAAAAACAACAGCGGCTAAAAAAATTGGTCGCAGAAAAAGTATCAGCGACTGGTGATGTTATCGATTGGATATCTGTGATAGTACTTTCAGCGAGTGGGGTATCAGTGATCGGAATTGACTTTCTGTGATTGGGTGGACTATCAGTGACCGGTGCTTAGACTTTCTGCGACCAGTTTTCCGGTCGCAGAAAGTCAAATATGTTGTAGTGATTATATTATATAGACCGAAAATTTGGTTTGTCTGAATTCGCATCACTTTAGAAACAAAGAGAGAGACAAAGACAAGAGGGGACTATCAGTCGGTGCTAGCACTCCTACTCGTAGTTGTTTGTCACCTTGTTCATGTGGATACCAATAAAGAGATGGCTCCTGAAGTTGTTATGTGGATCCAACACAAGGTGTACAAAGTGAAAAAAAATTACTGTTATGGCTTGAAGTTTCTGTTACACGTCTAGTGATAAACTTTATTTATCTTAGAATTTAATTTACACATTGATTATGATTTTCGGGTAGTGAACAATTGATGAACTAAATTGAATTGTTCCACCTATAACCTATCAGAATTCTCTAACTGACATGTTTGATCATGAGTAGATCACCAAGTGATGAACAGAGGTGGTAATGACAGTTACTGTGGGTTTTCATTTTTTTTTTTTTGGGGGGGGGGGGGGGGGGGGGGGGATGTAGAAAATGTATTGCCAAAACAAAATTACCACAAATAAAAAAAATGTAATTTAATTTATTTTCGATTTTTTTTTAATAATTTTACTGATTTTGAGTAATTAACACATATTTTTAAAGTAACCATCTATCAGATCTAAAAAGGAAAGAAAGACCGACACAGTATGTCTAAGTACCGGTACAATACGTCAAAACACATTTAGAAATTTCAACGTATTAGCACGGTTTGGTCACGTTTCGGACACGCTAAAACACATTACACCAAAACACGATACAGTAAGGCCACGATGCCCTAAGTAAGATTTTAGGGCTGTGAACATGATTGTGGAGAAGAGCTGGGCTGAGAGGAGACAAGTATATATTGTAAAAGATTAATTCCCTTCACTTTATGGTTTGAGATTAACTCTCAGCTACTTTGAGATTCGGACTAGTGCAGGGTCAGTATTATTGGACTTTGAGATTCGTGCTAAGTTAAAAATAACGGTCTAGATCCAATAGTTCTAAAAGATTCCCTATAACGGCAGGAAGGATCTGAATTCGGCTGGGAGGTGGGAGAATTAGACGTGAGAGGTGCAGGAGTTGAAGTGGGCTGTTGAAGGCCTGGTGACAGTAATTGGGCTTCATTAGTTTTAAGCTCAATTTTAGTAAGAAAACAAAATAATAAAATCACAGAGATGTCATTGTTTGTTTTATAGATAGTTGTATGATAAGAAATGAATGAATTAATTATCAATGTAGTCAGGATAAGAAGTTTGCTTCCCTAAACAAGTTATGAAAGAGAGAAAAAAAAAGACATTATTCTTGTCACTTGTCACTACATGCATTATATATACATAGTATATATGATTTTGCATAGAAGCAGGTTTGATTATATGATTGAGTAATAAATGAAAATTGAATGTTGGGAATATTTTAGGGGTTGAAAAAGTCATTAGAATTATATTGTCAAATTTGAAGTGTTTATACAACAGATAAATCTCAACCTTATTTTTTACCATTATTGTGTACATAAAAAAAGAAATACTATTGATATCAACGTCTCCTTATTATCACGCATTCTTTTTCTTTTAATTTTTTACTATCATTACGAACAAACTTTAATAAAACACCTCCTACAACTGTATAGCTAGTCCGTTTGTCATGCATCTCTCCTCATTCTCATTCATAGAGGTGTTCACAAAAATAGTATGAACCGTACGTAAAAATTATGAAACGCATGCACATATTTAATTTGTGTGATCCGGTAGGTGAAAACGACTCAATTTGTGAGAAACATACTATAAATATTTAAGAACTTCACATAATATTATTTTTCTCAACTAAAAGTTTAATCATGAAAAAGTCTAATTTGGTGAAAACCACCAAATTTGTGAGAAACATATTATATATTTAAGAAATTCACATTATTTTTTTTCAACTAAATTTTAATAATGAAAACATCTATTTTATTATTGTGTCCTTATAAGATATTAGAGAAAATCAATATTGAGATTCTTGTAACAACTTGATTTTGAAAAAAAGAAATAACACCTCTGCTCAAGATTAGTAACATAATATGTATTAGAAGAGAAAAATTGTATTGTTTTTATATATTTTATAAATATTAAAATTGTATTGAATACATATGTGAGTATAATATATATGTTATTGTATATTTTAGAAGAAAAATATATAAGTTCATAGTTTTTGAAGAATATAATTGAAATTTCTTTAAAAATAAAATATATGGACTCATGATCACGCATAATTATCTTCTACAGTCGAGGGTCGAGATAAAATATGTTGCTGACAACTTCACCTTCTATTATCACTTTGTGTTGTTTATCAAATAAAAATTATTAGCCAGTTAGCTCATTGCAGATCAAATTAAAAACATTTAGAAAAAATAATATATAATTTAAATTGTTAGATTTTTATTGAACCCACATATGAATCTTACATTACATTTTGTGCCATCATTTTTTTCATTTTATTTATGATACATGCGGACTCCTAACACACAAGGCACATTTGGGTTTTCTTCGGAAACGATCGAGCACAAAAATTTTATATGTTAAAGAATTTGAAATCAAATGGGAGCAAGAAGCAATTTATATCTCCACTGTTGTCATTTTGGTTATAATTAAGACCATAGATTTAGAATATAAAATTAGTATAAACTTGGTTAAATTTTTTCACAATTGTTTAATAATAGTATAATACTAATAGTAATATTTATTAGCGTGATCTTTTTCTTAATAGAAAGAAAGAAAAAGACAAAGATTGAGGGAGAAACAAATTAAAATTTTTCCATTTTTGATTACTTTTTATCTATGAAGAGTAACTAATTTGGATTTTCCATTTTGATTATTAGTTGTTATATATGAAGAGTTTCAGGGGTTCCTGTTTGAAAAGTGATAATTCATCTATTGAACAAATTATATTAAATTTCATCTGGTTCCGTAATTTGGGGGCAGCTATACGTGTACTTGGTATAGAGAATAAATTAACAGTAAAGTTCAAGCTGATAGAAAATAAATTTAGTATTTAGTTAGTTGTCAAATGAAATAATTCATTAAATTTTTTTTAGCAAAAATACAATCCTTAACCTTTTAGCAAATAACATACAAGAACTTGACATTTTTTTATTTTTTTTGACAATCACTCAATTGTGAAATATTCCAACATTATAGGCATGATCTTAATTACAAAAAAATGATGAGATTTGGTAATATGCATGTTTCAACGGTGCAAAATAAATAACCATTGTCAAGGGACCCCTCCTATATCGCCAATGACTTAATAAAATTAAGATTTGTAAAATTAAGATGTACATAGCAGAATAAGTTCACAAAATTGGAAACCCCAAACAATTGCCATTTCTGTTGGTACCAGTAACAGCTTATACCATGTCAAAGTGAGATCCTTCATTTTAAAACTGGAAAAGTAAACATAAAAGAAGAGATTGAAATCGGAGGTCACTTTTCAGACAGCTAGGGACTCAGGTGGTGCATTGTGTTACTTTGCAATAAAAAATGCAGATACAATTATATATGCAAATTCTACATATGAAAACACCTTTCAAATAATTCCTAAAAATATAAGTTGAATTATGCAAATGCAATCTAAATTATGAGAATGTTGTGTTGAATTCCAGAAATGCAGAATTTATTAAATGTATAATTTTAGAGATGACCCGAATGCTGTTGTAATTCCTTAAAAAAAATCCTGACAGAATTCCTAAAAATTTATCATTTGGAGAATTTGACGGAAAGAACAATAGAGAAGACAAATATTTTCCTTTGTTTGGAGGCCAGCGAAGATGGTAACAAAGGTGTACACATGTTCTTTATTATTACATATATGAGGAGGGTTCAAATGCCTTTATTTTTTGTGCCTCCATCATGCCTCCATTTTTTAAAACTTTAATAACTCAAAATTTAAAACTTAAAAGTCAAAATAAAACCGTTGAATATGATCTACGTCATTTTATTTATGCACGTGTAAAAAATTATGACATTTCAATTTTATTTTGATTGTCATCAAGAGCTTGTAAAAAATGCATTAATATGAATGATTTCTAGACGTTGAATTTTGAACTTATTGATTCACATTATAACAAAATTGAAACATGATAATTTTTTATAAGCACATAGAGAAAATAACATAGATCACATCTAACGGTTTTATTTTGACTTTTAAGTTTTAAATTTGAGTTATTAAAGTTTTAAAAAATGAAGACATGGTGGAGGCACAAAAAATGGAGGCATTTGAACCCTCCTCTACATATATTATGCCCTGAAAATGGTATACTTTGTACAATTCCTTATTTAGCTTAAAAAAAAATGACAAAGTCCCCCTCCTTTCTTTTTTCTATATTTCTGCATAAATGAGACTAAAAGATGATCTACTGTTAAGAATTTTGGGAGGGTAAATATTTATTATTGGATCCATGGTTAGGTTTAAAAACAGTCCCAATTTTAAATTTTGCTGCATTTTTATTTTTATATATTTACTTTTGGTCAAGAGATTGAATACTACATAATTTATATATTAATTTAGTGCAAATTTAGAGAAAATGAATGAAAAGAACAAAATACAAAAATAATATCAATATGGTATCATCAAAACATGAACTGCACTAATATGTGATAAACAATCCCTTACATAGAACCAATCATTTCTAGGTTTTATGAAACTTTTTCCTAAATTACCAAAAGAAATAGAGAATGATGAAAACAAAGCAGCTCTAATATATATATGTCACATGAAGATGTTGGGGGCAGGCTGTTAGCTAGCTAATTAGTTTCAGGCTCCTCTTAATTTTGTTTTCAATTATTTAATTATTAATTAATGAAGTGGATATCATTTACCTTTTAATTACTTAATCTTAGTTATTGAATTATGGAATCATATTTTGTTATTTGTTTGATATAAAGACATTGGAGCCAAAGAAAAATGGAAAGCTTCATCAATGGAGTGAAATATTTTTTTCGCTTGCAATTGGCAACTTCTATATATGACTGTACGTAGCACATGACAATTAGGGCGTGCTAAAGGAAAGGAATATTGGGAGGGGAGGGAAACAGTGGCATAATTGGTCCCGACCGAAGGCGGTTCCTTGTTCCAGAAGTGGAAATTTTGAGGGGAAGTGAATCGAGGGGAGCAGAAGGGAGCAAGAAAGGGGAACTGCCTTTACAAAATTTTCCAATTTGATTCACCTCGATCTGAATCAAAGTGTAGATGAGTTGAACTCGACGAGTTTTCTTTCTATCTGTTGCCTTTAATTCTCTGTTTGTGGAGCGCACCCTTAGTGGAGAAAAGAAAATTACTATTTACGTTAATAACAACAATGCTGTTATGATAGATCATGAAAAAAAAAAAAATCTACAATGCTGTTATTTGGAGATTTTATTAATTTGATATTATAAATTTAATTTGTTTTTATGTTACAGATAAAAAAATTAAACACTGGTTGACTGTACTTGCACAAATTGAAAATTACAGAAAATATAAGCACACTATAAGAAAAGCACAACTAGATAAATGAAAAAAAAAATCGTCGCGTAAAAATAAAAAAACCCAACGAAACTTAGTGATGTAGCATAAAAAGTTAAAAACTGCTTCAGTGCTTTTAAAGGATTCTCTAAATGATTCAATACAAGCTGAGTTCGTTCTTGTATTAAATCACTCAATGATCTAAACTTTTAAAATAGTGCCAATACACATATGAGGATTAATGGGGCAATCGTGAGCAGAAACATTTGGGAAAGGTTATAGAGTAGTTCTTTGGCTGCTCTAGTGAACTTTTGTTTTACACCACCAGCTCCATCTGGAATGTGACTCAGTAGAATAAATTCCGAGAGGAACCCCCCAAGTTGTTGCCGGGCACCAAATAAATTGTGGATGGCAGTTAAGAAGCAAGAAAGCATTGAAACTATAAACGTATTAGTTTTGCTAATAGGATATAGAACCACAATCAGACCAAATGCCATTGCCCAGACCATGCACCTTGCAGCAAAAGTAAATATACTCATGGACCAAGCAACGTACTTGTCCATCCTATCAGAATCTTCATCACTCGAGATGAATATAAGCATCATAGTAGACAAGAAGGATAAAATAAATGCAAAGAAGTTTGCGATGATGTATGCCTTAGAAAAAAACCTTTTGTACGGAATTGAGGTGCCAGTAACTTGATTTATATCTCCTGGCAGAGTAAAAGCTGCAGAAAATGTCACTGTCGCAATGAGTACAGAACCCAGGCCCACTATTTGGGCTTTGGTCAGCACAAGCTCTGAGCTCTTTTTAGCATCTCTTGCATCCGTTGTCGAATTGTGGTCCTTTATAGTGCATCTAATTGGCTCTGATTTTGACATTGGGCCTTTAATGTAGTACTGAAACCAACCTGTACTGAAACGATCTCCTCTTTTTTGAACATAATATTTACCCAAGTTGTCCTTTTCCTGCAATGCGCCAAAAAGGTATCTTCTTAAGGAAAAGGAATATAAAATTGAAGCTGAAGTTCTAAATAAATTACAAAACTACAAAATTAGCTCTATATGTGTAAGATGTGTAATTACAGGTAAGCCCTACAAGAGACTACTTTTAGAAATGGTCAAATGAATAGTTCTGACCAATTGGCTGTGATAGAAGGCTGCGCCTTCTTCTGTATTTTGCTTCCTTTTTTTCTTTCCGTTTTGCTTTAAGAGACAGAATATATAGGTCATCTGATCTTGCTAACAACATTCATCATCGACAATTATTTCAATCTTCTAATAAAGTTTTAATATTCCTTTTTATTTGTTACAGATCTCTCAGTATTTCTCTCTCATGCACGCATGCATGTATGCACCAGTTAAATATGTAATGGCTATAAGCACGTTGGTTGCGCGCACGCTTCCATGCACAGGCACAAGCACCATCACATATAAAATAAACAACGCTTTGGAAAGGTGTCAGAAGTAATCAAGTCTGTTAGAAAAATCTTGGATTGACACAATAAATCAAGGTCGGCCACCACCTACTATTTTTCAAAGAAAATAAAATTTGATCAAGGTTGATGAGAATTTGTAAGCAGCTTAACCTTAGCGTTCCTTGCAAATTTACTGACTCGAATCACTGAAAGGTCGGAAGCTGTTAGACTTTCCTTGTTTTGTAAAGCCAGGTCCAATTTATTGTTCTCCAAAAGAGATAGCATAACACCATGTTCTGCCGCTAAATGTAATGGTGTGTTTCCTTCGTTATCCATTGTGTTTGCCATATTATTGAAAATTTCCTTCCAGTAGGGGATGGGAAGCTCGTTTTTTGAATCTTTAAGCAGTTTAAAGATAACATCTGACTTCTTCGCTTCTATGGCAATGTGTAGGAAGTTCCTTCCATTGCCATCAAGTAGCTCACCTGAATCAAGGCACCTTTGTAAAAGAAGAACAATCAAGTTGACATGACCCATGCGTACGGCAGTGTGCACAGGAAATGAACCTTCAGAATCTTGGATGTATGCCAATGATGGATCTTTATCCAACAGGAGTTTCGCAATCTCATGGTTTCCGGTTGATGCTACGTAGTGGATAGGAGTTCTTCCTGTTTCATCTGCCTTCTTACCAAATGATTCTGAGTACAGTTGTAATAGTTCTTGGGTGAGTTCTGTCAATAAGATAAAACAAAGAAGTTAAATTAGGCAAACCATTGTTCAGTTTTAGTAAGCAATAATTCCTTATTCCTGGCTGAAATGAGGAGCGACTGACTGAATGCATTTTGCATTCATTTTTGACACTCTATTAACCAAACCATTAGTGCGTAATATGTGCAAATATACTACAATCGTTTTTAAAGCACTGGAAGAAGTTCATATTATGGGGGATATTGTGATTACAGAGTGAGACTCAGTTAAATTGGATTTCAACATTTGATTGAAGAAAGGATTGAAACAGGGTGACAGCATTCGAGTTTCACTGAAATATTGTCACTTTAAATTCATAAAAGAGAGGACGAAGAGGCCTGTTAATAAGAACTAAAATTTATTCAATGATGCTCTGCTCTAACCAATGGGCATGTATGATGCAGCCTAAATTACCTGTACAATTTTTGTACTATATTATTTGTACTTAATTTACATAAGAAAAAGAGCTGGAAGATGCAACACGGTGACTTTATTATTTATTTATTTTTTGTTTCCTTATGAATGGACGTCCATATGTTCCACTTTATTAGTGGAAAACTAGGTTACTCTATATTGTGTTCCTAGAAGTTCTGAATTTATGATCTCCTGAAAATCATGTTGCAACTCAATATTTATGAAGTAAATTCATTTGCTAGAGCTAACAAGCCAAAGGCCAGGGGTGTTCATTGGTCTATTTGGTTCAAAGCAAACAAAAAGTAGTCGAACCAAACAATACATTAACAAAAATATAAATTGAATCGACTGAATGACCAATCAACCAAATAGAAACTGAATTAATTAAATCAAAGTTTAATTTGGTTAAACTAAATTAGTTTGAAAAATTCAATTTGTAACTGATAATATAAATATTAAGTAGCTGATTTATGTATAATATGTGTAACATTATAGTAATAAGTTATAACAGAATATTAACTTGGTTTGCTTTATTTTTTTCAGTTTATTTGGTTTTCAACCACCATAACAGAAAAAACGAACAAAACAACCAAACTATTTTAACCAAAATAAATTTTGATTGTAAAAAAAAAAAAAAAACCTGTACTATCTGCAAGGACTGTATTCTCAAGTTGAATAAAATAAAATCAAGTGATATTACTATATACCTTGGTCTTGGAGCACTGCAGCATGCAACGCTGTCTGTTCTCTCGGTCCTGAGTAAAATTCAGATGTAATTTCGTGATTTAACATTTTTTCCACCATATCCTTTACTATATCGAGTGATCCCCTTGCAGTAGCCAAATACAAGGGAGATACAAGATCATCATTGACAAGGCCTGCCAATTCCAGATCATTATCCATCAGAGTTGTGACAACAGCTCCATGGCCATGTGTGGCAGCTTCATGTAAGGCTGTTTTCCCCAGGCAGTTCTTTTGTCTAAGCAGCTCTTTCAACCCATCCTCACCGAATGCTGATTTGGCACAACGTATCAGCTCCGAAATGATGTTTATTCTCCCAAATCTTGCAGCATGGTGGAAGGGCGTCTCATTTCGTACATTGCATACCTTCAGCAATGAGTTATCTTTCTCACAGATTGTTGACACAAGATCTACGTGGCCATTGGCAGACAATATGTGAAGAATGGTATTCTTCATACCTGTAAAAGGAATTGTCATGATTTTGGCCGGCATTATCAAACGCATACTAGTATTCTACTTTCATGAAATATCATATAGGTTTGGTCTTATGTTGATGTTTGGTTGTGTTTGGTGGAGGCATTATCAGTTCATGTTAATTAGATTTATTGAGTTTAATACAGATTCAGGGTAGGGCAATCATATTTTCTAGGGTACGATAAAAGTCTTAAACTCAGTTCTTGTGAATTAATTTTAGATGTTCAGAGTTGGATAGTTGCCTTACTCTGTACTTGGCTAAATCTGCCCCTGACGATGAGAACATGAAAACTCTGCTTCTAGCCCTAACTATTCTTGGTCTGTGCATGTAAAAGGTTGGGGTTTTTTTTTTTTTTTTTTTATCAACTATCAATTGTACATTTCTTTCGCTTTATTTTCACAGCACAAAAAATATAGAGCAAGACTAATGTATCAAGCTGGACACTTAGGGCATATTCGGATGTCATGGGATTATACAGGATGCGATTTGATGGGGATGGGAACCTACTTTTAAAAAAGAAGGAATCCATGAGTGCGGATACGCATATGATTAATTATGGGAATGTGTTGAAATGAGTATTCAGTTAAACAGTGGAATTAATGGTGGAAAATCCTATTTTTCTTTCTAAATTATTTTAATATTACACAATTTTCTTTATTAATAAAATATCAACAATGTAATTATATATATATATATATATATATATATATATATATATATATATATAGAGAGAGAGAGAGAGAGAGAGAGAGAGAGATTGACTAATATGCTTTCGGTAGCATATGAATCGAAGTGCTACCGGTTCAAATTTGAAATTTCAAAATTCAAAAAGTCGATCTGAACCGTTCATCTTGTTCTCCATATTAATATGTGCTTGGAAACCAAATTTTATATTTTTCTGAATTTTTTTACTATTTATTAAGCCACTTTGAAAATCGCAGATCCAATGGTAGCACTGTTTTGTTAAGCCACCGTTGGATCAGCGATTTTCAAAGTGACTTAATATATAGTAAAAAAATTCAGCAAAATACAAAATTTGGTCTCCAAGCATATATTAATATAGAGAACAAGATGAACGGTTCAGATTGACTTTTTGAATTTTAAAATTTCAAATTTGGACCGGTAGCACTTCGGCTGAAGTGCTACCGAAAGTATATTAGTCAATCTCTCTCTTTCTATATATATTGGTCTATATCTTTGAATAAGTGACATTAGTTCTACAAGAAGTTATATAAAGTGTAGCTCTTTATATATATAATGTGTCGTATGTTTGTGTTTGAGGAAATTAAAAGAGAGAGAGAATATAGGACCCACCCACATGGAAGAAATTGGGAGTTGGGAAAAAAATTATTCACTTCGACATCTTGTTTTTCCCCATGAATTTGACAGTTGGTGGGTGCGTCATAGAAATAAAGTTAGGAACAAATTGAAATATTACCAGGCCTCCGGATAACTCTAGGAAATTAAACAACTCCCATTGAGTGTGAATTCCTACGTAAAACCATACATCCGAACAGGGTCTTAATATTGCTATTGTTTTGATAAAAATATATTACCCGTTGTGCTTCTGAGACAGTCAGACTGAGAGAGCTCCATAGGTGCCCCATCCTCAACAAATACATTCGTATGAGGGAGAGGTTGGTTATTGTTCAATCCCAGAAACTGCACCAAATCGCTGATGTTGTTCTCAATAGCTGCCTTGTGGAGCCTGTATGGCATCAGCGGAGAACTAGGTACCTCGATAGCCATTATTTCTGGCGCAAAATATATATATTGTCTGATATGAGAGATTGATGAAGAAATGTACAGAGGAGTGGTCTTATATAATTAGAAAATAGGAAATTTTTGCCTCCATAACGCTGTAGTAGGGTGCGAAGTCGTATTAATATTAATATATATATATATATTTTATTTTCCTTGGTACAGTTGACGACGACTGGATGCGGCGATCAGTGTGAAGATACAAGATACAACTAAAACAAGCCAGTTAGGCAGAGAACCGATCAGTTGAAACAAATCCTTTTATTGTTCCAATCAGAACATCATTAATTAATTCCTGATTTCAAATGTCGAAGCATATATAGCTGCATTAAATTAAAGATATGTTGCAAACTTCCCTGTCATGCATGTTACTTAGTTTCTCATAAACAACCATATAATCAAATTGTCACGTGATAAATGTTATTGTCTCATCAAATGTACCTAATTAAATACGAAGATTAACTGAGAAATTTTAACAAAATTAGTAGTTATGCATCATATGTTATCTAATACTTACATAAATAGTTATTAGATAAATTGCAGAAGTAATTATCAAATTTTTATGCAAAGAAAAGCTATAGTAATGCATTTAAAACAAATTACATACGTACATATTAGAATTTTTGTTTGATTCTAGAAACATTTAAAATGATGAAATCGTCAAAACTGACACTTGATCTTCAAAAATAATATCTAAAACATGTACAAATTATTATTAATGCAATTTTAAAAGGTCGATTGATAGTTTTTCAAATGAATACACTGTAATTGTCATTTTTAAATAATCTCTTCTACATCATTCTATGCAGCAATACCGTATTAATTTTTAGATAAAACTATTACTATGGTGATTCAAAGAGTGGAGTGTGAGTTGCTTTTGATAGGAATGCCTCGCTTTGTTTGGGTAGTGATAATTGAGATAAACTGTATTTCATAATATAATTTTGTGAAAATAAAAAAAAAGGTGAGAAAGATATCTTGACAAGTGTAGAAAGAGTAAAGAACAAAATGCAAATATGTGGGTAGAAATCTTTTCCTGGATTTATATTGTTAAGAGTAATTGAATTAATAAACAGCAACTAGATAACATTATATTATCAGTCAAGTAGTTAATTATTAAAAAAAATAATAACATACCTATGTGTAGAAGACAAGCAGGGAGAGGCTCAAGTACACTACTTTGAAAATCAGAAGTTTACTAGTAGCGAGTTTCGTACTAAATTAACTAGAACAGGAGAGGAAATTCGGCATTATATTTCAATTTATTTTTGGCAAAATCAGAAAAACCATAAAGCCTAAAATCATGATTCAGCCCAACATCATGACTTACAACATCTTTATTGATAGGCTGTGTAAGAAAGGTGAAGTTGAGAAGGCATTGGATTTTATAGATAGTCTATGGAAGAAAGGTTTAACTGAACAGGCATTGAATTTTCTAGAAGTCATGATTTTCAAGGGGCATGAGCCTAAAGGATATGAGTCTAATGCGTAGTTTTACATGGCATGTGCAAGAAAGATGAAATTTTATGACCTAATAAGCCTAGGTCACGATAAATTGAGTATGTATATCAGATTTCAGAATATAGTTTACCAAACTTAGAGAGAGATGATAGGAGCCGCTTACCCGGTACTGTTGCTTTTTCTGGACAAGAGGTTCGTTTTGATGCACTCAGCGCGAGAAGAGATAGGAAGGAGAGGGTAACTAATGGAAGGGGAGGAAGTATATATATATATATATATATAGGAGTAGATTGACACAGTTTTTCAGTGAGTGATGAGATACTTTGAATAATTTTAAGTTTAGGAATAAAGAAAGACCAACTTTTGAATTTTTGTATGTCCACATAAGAATAAAATGATAAGATACTTTGGATGGAATCAATTTTATTTAGGAATAAAGAAAGACCAACTTTTGAATTTTTGTATGTCCACGTAAGGATAAAATGATAAGATACTTTGGATGGAACAATTTTATTTAGGAATAAAGAAAGACCAACTTTTGAATTTTTGTATGTTCCTCACATGAGAATTAATAAAGAAGCTAGCTGGTCATGCGCTTCTCAACTACATTTAATATTGTTTTGCATTGGTGACCAAAGATGTCTTTCCATAGAAACGATTTTGATAGTATCTCTTGGCTTAGATCTCCAAATGCACTTTTTGTAGTTCTAAAAAAAACTTAAACTTAATAAAATGTATATGTAAATTATGAGCTTGACAAAAAAAAAAATCAATATTTTGCATTTCGATGCTAATTGTACAGAAAATACATTTATTTATTTTATTTATCGCTTTTCATTTTCTTGAGGGCCATGGGATGCCGACAATATGATCAAAATTGTATAAAAAAGGAATTGTATCCATGGAAAAAAAAAAAATTATGTTTAAATCATGTCCAACTCACTAGACTTATGAGAAGTACACGCACTTTCCAAAAATAAGCAGAGTGCAAACTTATATATATAGAGAGAGATGATATATAAGGATAGATCATCTCTCCCATATAGAAAAGGTTGAAATTAACAATTTTTTTCAGAATAATACCTAATAATTATGTTAATTTTAATTAAATTAATAAAACCAACATTTACTACATTAAATACATTTTATTAAAAACGTAGCAACAAAAAATTAAGATTGAGAATTAAATTATAAAATGAATAAGCAAGAAAAAAAATAGACTAAGTGCATGTTGTAAGTTTGCGATTCAAATTTGAATCATAAAATAATTGGAATTAATAATCATACAGGTTTCCAAACTAAGTATGTGAATTGAATAATGAAAACTAAGATATAAACTAATGCACTCATGACTGAACTCCGGCACAGCTAATTAGCCACTTCATTTGTTTCTATACTCAACACAAGAAGAAGAAACAACAAAGTAAAATAATATATATCTACTGCTGCAATTTTAGGTACCGTACCAGTTTCAATTCATATATATCTTTCTTTATTAACATATTAACAAAATTAAGAGTGGTCACCATACAAAATTAATTCTGTTTCAATAAAGACTTAATACAAAATTAATACAAACAAAATCGTATCCAATAGTGCTCCGTACTAGTTCCAATTTTAGACACTGTACCAGTATCGATTGAAACATATTTTTCATCTGCTCCAAAATCAACATGACACCAAATAAACTAGCCCGCATGCCAAATTGTTAAGTCTAAGATTTCATTTCACAGGTAGGCAAGAACGGAAATGAAATTGAGATGCTGAGAAAAATCATTTTTATTTTCATTAGTCAAGTTGTAGCGGATCCACTAAATATAATTGGATGGTGGGTCCACCATGCATATTTCAAAGTTGTGTGTTTCATTATGCGGCATCCTAAAAGCGGCAAATTAACAAAAAGGTTTACAAGCTATAATTAATACCAAGATCCATAACTGAAACCCTTGATTTGGTAGTTTACCATTATAGAGTATGGCTAATATAACATTTGTGTCATTTCAGTTTATATAACACCAACTCCAAAACCTATTAAATCGAGTTCAAATGGTGAATCTAAACCATTCAAACCGATCTACTTCATTAGTTGTACGTTTACATGTAAAATTTATAAGTTTCTGAGTTTATTTGATATCAAGTCAAGTGGTCAAATATTTGAGTTTTTAAGTTAATTTTAATACATTTAGTTTTCAATTTTTTTGCTGCTTGATTTGATACTAAAATAACTTGAAAATATAAAAAATTTGCATGTAATTAAACGCATCACTCATAAATTAAACTGGTTTGAATGGTTCGGGTTCACCATTTGAACTTGATTTGATAGATTTTGAAGTTGATATTATATAGACTGAAATGATCCTGATGTTATATTAGCCATACTTACCATTATATATATTCCTAATTCCTTATATAAAGGGTCAGAGAAGAGATAGAGACAGGCCTTAGGATGTAAAATCTGGATCCTCTACGTTACCTTACTGTTTGAGTTTAAATAGGACACCATCCAATTAGAATTTAGATCAATTCAACTAGAGGTGCAAATGGATTGGATATTATCTGCCTGTATTCGGATTCATATCCAAAAATTTAGATACGGATATTCGATATCTGAATATCCATGCGGATATGAATATATATATGGTTTTGAATTTTAATTATCTGTATCGGAATAGTTTAATATATATTATGAAAATATTAATGTGTATATCTATGGATATCTAATATCTGATCCGTATCCGTACGTATCCATTTAATATATTATCCTTATTTCAAAAATGAAAATAGATACATATATGATTTTACCATTATCTCGGATCAGTATGATCTGTTTGCACCCCTAAATCCAACCTAGTCCATAATGCAATGATCTTTAAGATTCGTACAATGAATGGACCGGATTCAAACTCAACATCTGAATTACCTCAGGTGATATGAATTCTTAGGATGTAACCCTTTAATATATAAAGGATTTATTTACAGTGCTTGTGGTAAATTCTGAATGTACATGTTGGAAAAATAGTGGAGACACTACGGTGTGTTCAATAATGAAAACAATCTGCAAACAGAGTACTTCCTCTGTCCTCTAAAGTAACTCGAAGTTTGAGTTTGAATACGGACAATCCAAAATCTGTATTCGGTAAATTCAAATTTAAGTCGGATTGGTCATTACTTTAGGAGATTTGGACACCTGGATAGGATGAATCCATATCCTCTAAGGTAACACAATATTTGAGATTGGATTCAGACTGTTTTTTTTTTGAGAGAAGTGGCATTACCACCGATTTTCATTAACATTAAAACCAAAGTTTTACAGAGTATCACCGGTACCGTAACCGGACAGACCACAAAATTCTTACAAAAATACCCTATCAGCGAATACCCACAGAGAGACCAATATTATATCAGAACCTACAAACAACAAAACAGAAAAGCACACAACAAAATATAACAGCAAACTATAAAAGTAGAAAATAGCAGTTAAGACTCTCCATTTTCCATAGACGCCCAAGGCACCAACTGCAATTCATAGTTATCATCCAAAGCTGTCCCGCCTCCATTCGTAAGGATTGTAACCTGTGAATCCCCCATGAAAATAGCCCGCGTTGTACCTAATAGGTCCTTCACATCACAAGGCATAATAAGTTTTAGTTGCGCAGTTAAATATGATTTCTGTTGGGAAGCCCAAAAGAAAGCAAGTGAAATAATCTTTGAACCTAAAGCTTGAATATTTAAAATATTTCCATTACGAAACACAATTTTGTTGCGATCCAACCAAAGAGACCATAGAACTGCTCCACGTATCATTTCTACAAGATTAGCATCCTTCAATGGTATACAGTAATCAAGTTCCCATAACTGACCTACAGTAGTACTATCAAACAAAAAATTATTAAAAGTAGCTATCCAAGACCAAATTGAGTGTGCCATCGGACATGTAACGAAAAGATGATCAACCGACTCCAACTCAGGACAATAAACACATCGCTGATCACCTTGCCAACCACGATTACCTAAATTAACCTTGGTCAAAACTCTGTTCTGCTTGAGAAGCCACAAAAAGATTTTTATTTTTAAAGGAATATGAGCTTTCCAAATACCATCAAAACTATCACAAAATACCCCACCAAATTCTAACCATCTGTATAATGAATTGACAGTAAACTGACCATGCGAAGTCCATCGCCACCTAATCTGATCCAAATTATCTCCTAAAGAAAAATTATGAAATTGATTTACTAAGGAAACCCATTCCGTAAGAGATGAACCATTCAATTGTCTACAAAAGGAATAAAGATCCCATTATTACGAAACACCTGAGAAACCAAAATATTTCGATCATACACAAGCTGAAATAAATGAGGATAAGTATCAGCTAAAGAAATGTCACCTACCCATCGATCCAACCAAAATTGCACAACAGTACCTGATCCTATATTCCAATCAGAACTTACTCTCATAATTGGTATAAGTGTAAGAACAGCTTTCCATAAGGCGGACTTAATTCCTACCTCACCTGTTAACGAATGTTTATCAATTAAAATCCTTTTCCAAGTACCCTGTTCCTGAGACTCATAGAATCTTCACAACCATTTGGCAATCAAAGCCAAATTCATTTTATAGAGATCTAAAACACCAAGACCCCCCTGTTTCTTACTACAGCATACTCGATCCCATGCTATAAGGGAATATTTTTTCCGAACAGTATTCCCTCCATACCATAAAAATTTACGACGAAGCCTATCAATTCTGTATCTAATTTTACTAGGCATCTTATACAAGGACAGCCAATACAAAGGTATAGTAGATACTACAACATTCAAAAGAGTAACCTTCCCCCCCATAGACAATAGTTTACCCTTCCAAGTTTGTAACCTTTTTTCAATTTTCTCAACCAAAGATAACCAATCGCTAACCTGTAATTTTTTCCAGTGTAAAGGAACCCCTAAATAAGTAATAGGTAACTTGACAAGTTTACATCCTAATTCATTGGCCAATAAATGTCCCACTGCCTCACTAATATGTAATGGGACCATCTCACTTTTATCAAAGTTCACCTTCAAACCTGACAAATTTTCAAAGCAAAGCAACATCCACTTTAAAGTAATAATCATTTTCCTGTCAGCACGTAAAAACAAAAGCGTATCATCAACGAATTGTAAATTTAATATCTGACCAACACTTGTAAAATCCCCCAAACCTTGTAAAAGACCTGCTGTTTGAAGATTTTGTAACATTCTATTTAATACGTCAGCCACTAAATTAAAAAGGAGTGGTGAAAGTGGATCCCCTTGTCGTAACCCCCGTTTGAAGGGAAAATATGCACCCAGGTCCCCATTAATATTAATGCAAGTCTTACTACTAACAAGTAATGCCTTAATCCAGGAGATAAATCTCTCCCCAAAACCCCTTAAGTGTAACACCTCCAACAAAAAGTCCCAATTGACCATGTCATAGGCCTTCTCAAAATCAAGTTTGAAAAGAACCCCTTGCACTTTAGCAATCTTAACCGAATGTAAAACCTCATTGGCAACCAGAATATTATCCATAATTAACCTACCTTTGATAAATGCAGTTTGAGTACAATCAATTAAGTCATCCATACATAAAGCCAACCTGTCAGTCAAACATTTAGTGATAATCTTCAAACTACAATTAATTAAACTTATCAGCCTAAAATTCTTAATCTCAGATGCATTTTCCTTTTTTGGAATCAGGCAGATTGATGCCATGTACAACCTAGTTAGATCTAACGAATTATTATAAAACGCATGAACAAGTTGCATAAAATCATCCTTGATAATTTCCCAAATTTTTTGATAAAACAGGAAAGAAAACCCATCTGGCCCTGGTGCCTTAGAAGGGTTACAAGAAAAAACTGTTTTTCTAACTTCATCTATAGTAAAAGGCCTCTCTAAGGCGATTCTCTGTTCCAAACTCAAATTTCTGGAGTTATCCCATAATGAAGCCTGAATGCCAACCATCCTAGAAGTAGAAGTACCTAACAACTGTTTATAGAAATTAGTCACGTGATCCTTAATGACACTCATATCCTGAACTAGCACCCCATTAACAATCATAGAAAAAATAGAATTCTTTTTCTTCCTAACAGATGCTTGAATATGAAAAAATTTCGTATTAGCATCACCTTCTACAAACCATTTAGCTTTTGTCCTAGCTTGCCAATAAGCCTCCTCATCTTTAAATATTTGTTTCAAATTCATTTGACAATTGAGCCACTGTTGTTGATCATGATCATCTAATTCATCCAATTCAACTAACCGTTCAAACCTATCTAATTTATGTAATAAATCCTTTTTAACCCTTTTCTGTTCAGCCTGAAAATTGTTATTCCACCCTCTCAGTTTTTGTCGCAAAAACTGCAATTTTAATCTCCAACTATTACCTAAGTCACCTTGTAATTCAAAAGCACACCACCATGTAATTAATAATTCAGAAAAATCAGGTTGACTAAGCCACACTTTCTCAAACTTAATCGGTTTTGGACCAGTGAAAGACACAGCCATAGTATTTAAAACAATAGGGTTGTGATCAGATTGAATCCTAGGCAAAGAATAGACCCCTGAATTTCGAAAATGAGAGTTCCACGAAGTTGAACAAGATTGGATTCAGACTGTATCCAGGCCACTTCGATCCAAGACGAAATGCACAAATTCTTTTAATATTACTATTCCAAATCATTTGTCGACAGTTTAAGATTTCAGATTAAGTTATAACAAACATATGTCGGCGTTTCTATATATGTGGTACCATCGCATCAAGTGACTGGTATTAGCAAAGCAAAGAAAAACACCAAACAAAAGAAAGGGGATCGTCAATTTCAGAAAAGCACCATCTCGTGTTATATTACACTTTGCTTCCTGTTCACAATTTTTAACCCAAGAAACAATATTTTTTTTTTTTATAAGGAGCAAAGGTGTGTTGATTTTGAAATGTGTCGATATCATTTTCAATCACAAGCATTAATTAATCTCTTGAGGTTATTACGCTGTGTTATACTGTGTATAATGTATGTACTGACAAGTGAAGAATAATGTGTTTTTTTTTTCTCTTTTATAAATTGTTCAAGGAATCAAGCTTCTTATCCTGACGTGAGAGGTGGGCTGGGAGGTGGTAAATTAGACGTGAGAGGTGCAGGAGTTGAAGTGGGCTATTGAAGGCCTGGTGACAGAGTTGGGCTTGATAAGTTTTAAGCTCAATTTTTAGTAACAATACAAAATAATAAAATCACAGTGATGTCATTGTTTGTTTTTTCAGATAGTTGTATGATAAAAAATGGAGCAAAGTTAGGGTGTGATGTAGGGGTGGCAACGAACCGAACCGAACCGAACTTACCTTAGGTTTGGGTTTGGTTTGAATTAATTTCGAATCGAATATGGTTTGATTCGTTTCGAACCAAATCCATTTCGAACTACACATTTTTTGAATCGAACCTGAACCGAACCACGAACTAAATTATTTTTTAGCAGTCCTAGTTATACCAGTAATTTATATATTAATTTTTTTCTCAATATGACAATTCACATGACTTTCTTTTACTGGTATGAATTATGAATTATGAAAAGAGTGTTTTTAAGTTGAAAAATTGTTCATGAAAAAATACATCAGAGATGGCTTTCCTGGTATGAACTAAGAGAGACAACCGAAGAGAGAGGAGAGACAGTTATCCAGGCCGGAGAGAGGAGTGACAGCCGGAGAGACAGCCAGTCGCTAAAAGCATCAGCTAGATTTTAGAGCTAGAGGAAGAGTGAGTTAGGAAGAGGTGGAGAGAAAACTAGATTATTAAAATTTGAGAGCGAGAGAGTGTCAGCTAAGTTAAATTATAACTCTCTATCTTGAATTTTAATTTCATCAGGTAAATGGACGGCCGATGTTATTATGAGATTCGAACCATAAAAATGATCGAACCCATTTCGATCGAACCAGGCTAGGTTTGGGTTTGGTTTGAATTAATTCCGAACCGAACCTGGTTTGGTTCGTTTCAATTCGAACCTATTTCGAATCGAACTAAATTCGAATCAAACCCGAATCAAATCTGAATCGAATCACGAACCTCGAATTTTTTTGCTAGCCCTAGTGTGATGTGCTCACCAAGAAGATTTGGTGAGCACAACTCCAAAAGTATATCAGATTGACTTTAAATGTCGAATTCAAACCGTTGAAATCCTTGTACTTCGTGAGTGATGCATGTACATGAAATTTTTTAAAAGTTTCGAGTTTATTTTTACAAAGTCAAGCGGTCAAAGAAAGAAACTTTTTATAACTTAATTTATAAGTTATTTTATATATTCAATTTTTATCATTTCTTTGACTGCTTGACCATATAACAAATAAACTCAAAACTTTCAAAATTTTATATGTACATACATCACTCATGGAATACATGGATTTCAACGGTTTGGATTTGGAGTTTAAAGTCGATCCAATATACTTTTAGAGTTATACTCACCAAACCCTCTTGATGAGCACATCACACCCTAGCTTTACTCTAAAAAATGAATGAATTAATTAATTATCAATGTAGCCAGGATAAGAAGTTTGCTTCCCTAGACATAGTTATAAAAGAGAAAAAAGGGACATTATTCTTGTCACTTATCGCTACCTACATTATATATACATAGTATATAATATTTTGCATAGAAGCTGGTTTGGTTATATGATTGAGTAATAAATGAAAATTTAATGTTGGGCAGATTTTAGGGGTTGAAAAAGTCATTGGAATTATATTGTCAAATTTGAAGCGTTTATACAACAAATAAATCTCAACCTTATTTAATTTTTTACCATTATTGTGTACATAAAAAAAAAAAAATACTATTTAGCAACATCTCCTTATTAATTATCACACATTCTTTTTTCTTTTAATTTTTTACCATCATTAGGAGTACAGACTTTAAGAAAACACCTCGTAGAGGTGTTCACAAAAATAGTATGAATCGGTAAGTGAAAATCATGAAACGCATGCACATATTTAATTTGTGTGATCAGGTAGGCCAGCGATGAATGCAAGATGTAGATCTTTGTATATTAGCTAATTTTTATGTAATCTATATTCAACGAAACAATAGTATGTATAATACCGGAGTTATTTATGCATTCTTTAAGCAAATAATAAAACAAAAGAAAATTACAAACTAACAATACCATTCAAATCAGAGATATTTAACAACAGTAACTATATTCAAGTTTAATAAGGTAAATTATTGTTACAAAGATCCAAATACACAAATGATGAAGGCTTACAACCCTGCTATTTTGAATAGTAGCATGTGCTATTCAATATTATCATTAAAGCTTCTTGCATTCTTTCACATGAAATTCAATATTTTCTAAGATATATATAACATGGCAAGAAAAATTACAATGAAAAAGAACCTTCTTACAGAGAATACAGAAATCCTGACTAGTTGGATTATTATAAAATGTATGCACAAGATACTACTACAGGCATGAATAGAATAACCATATTTCATCTAATTTAACAAGGAAAAATGTTAATATATTGTTAATGGTCCAGTGCAACACATAAGGGAAAAATGTAACAGCTTAAGTACTTTGAATTAAGAAGACAAACAGGTCGGTGTATGTGAAAAATAATTGGGACTAATCCAGAGTTTGAAAAATAATGAGATATGTTATCATACTTTGAAAAGTAAAGATTGTGTTTTACTTCCTGCTAATATCTCTATTTTTAAAGTTCAAACAGTCGATTCGAATTTATTATTATTATTATTATTATTATTATTATTATTATTATTATTATTTTTGAAATATTTTCATATTAATATGTACTTAATTAGAGACCAAATTTTACATTTTTTGAAAAAAAATTTACTTATTTTTTTATAATTTTTTTAAATCGGTATTTTTCTGAATTTATTATTATTATTATTTTAATGAAAAGTTATGATTTTCAAAAAAATTAAAAAAATAGTAAAAATATTCCAAAAATGTAAAATTTGGCCTCTAAGCACATTTCAATATAAATAGAATGTTGAAAAGTTTGGATTGGCTATTTGAATTTTGAAAATGAAGATCTCTGAAAGCCATGTCAAATTTTCCACATCAACTCAAAGTTTGAAATAGCTCAGAGGATGCGAATTCTAGTTACCTTGCTCGATCCCAAGTTAAAATTATAAAATAAAATGAAGAAAATCACTCTATTTACTCTTCAACGTTTATTCCATCCCAATTCGGAGGATAACCATCTCAACCCCGAACCCCTCTTCATTTCCGTTTAATGTTTGTATGAGAAATTTTTAAAGGATGTTTGTATGAGATATATAGTACAGCGTTTGTATGAGAAATATGAAACAATATCCAGCTTTTCTGTCCAGCATCATACACATTCATTTAAGTAATGAAAATCTGTAGCAATAACATAATACCAGTGAGTTTCATCAAACTGCACAGCAAGTGATCCTAATATATATCGTTAAATGAAACAAAAAATTTCGAACCAACACATAGAGAGGTACTGAGCCACAAATCGAGCTGACTTGATATATAATTACAATCGGAGCAAAATAAACCCACTTCCCTTTCAAAAACCTCGACATTTTACGGGAGGAGGGGAGTGGAATTCAATAAGGATCCGTATCCTCCCAGGTACCTGACTCAACACAATTGAAACGGATGGCTCAGATTTACTCTCAGCCAGTACTTGCTTGGGATGGCGCAGGGGCAGTATTATTTATGCTTTGAGATTCGTACCAAATTGAAAAGAACAATTTTGGGCCGTCCAATTCAATTGTACTCAGTCCAGTGACCTCTGGGAAGTAAATTTGGTGAGAGAGAGAGAGAGATACATCGAGAAAGGGGAGGTAGCACAATTGGCTAGAAAAATATTCTATAGTTGTTGTATTAAAAGGTCAAGAGTTTGATTCCTTCTCACGACTTCGCAGCTTCTGCGAAAGTTTAAAAAAAAAGAAAAAAGAGAGAGAGATACATCGTGAGTTGTCAGTATTGCTCTAGCTTTTAAAAAAAAAACTAATATTTGTTTATTTCCACACTTTGAGGTAATTTTACACACAACTTTATTCAAGATATCAGAAAAAGAAATTTGTAAAAAATGATTTAGTACAGTTTTTGTTGAATATGCAACTCCAGGCTAGACTTCTGATTCAGAGATCATATAAAAAAATGAATTCAGAAAAAGGGGCAAGTTCAGTGCTTTCTGCATTACAAAAAGGTATAGATGAAATTTTAGCTAATGGTGAACTTCATAGAATATGGAATCATACAACTTGTACTTTTAAACTGTCAAAAATTAACAAGAGAAATTTAAGCTGAGATTGTTGAAGTCCCAAAATAGCCAATCATAGCAAGCCAAAATTTCCTTTAACGCTTCAAAATTAATTTTAATTTTTAAGTAATAAATGAATTAACCTCTCCTCTCTCTCCCCAATTTTTTATTTTTTATTTTTTATGGGCTGCACTCTTCAGGTAATTTGGATATCTCTCATTGTCCTTGCAATTGAAATCCTTGTAGGAGGAGACAAAAGGGAGCAATTGTCCAGTCAGTCCAGTTGGTCTTTTCTAAGCCACCTCTTGTGGGCTGTGGCCCAATCATCAGCGTTCCACGAAATTGTTTGGTTTTACATTGTTCTTGTACACTCTGATGGGTACCCGATTCACAAAAAACCTGGAAATAAAACAAATATTACCAAAACAAATCAAACCCATAACAAAAAATAATCACCTGTAACTCTAAGGATAACAATTCAAATCCACACAAGTATCAAAATATTACCAAAACATTAAACCAATAGAAATAAAATTGAGACCAAAATCTCTAGATTCAGGAGTTAAAATAGTGCCATTTTTCTAACTATATACTGGCTAATTGATATATAACATTGGCATCAGCTGTGATACAGTAAAAAAAAAAGAAAAAAAAAAAGGGAAAAATAATAGAATATGAGATGTTGGTTCCATAGGATAGAGTAAGTATGAAAATCCTCAGTGGACGGTGGGGTCGAACCAGAGCTGGTGGCGCATCTCTCTGCCCCCAACACCTCCCTTGTACCTGTTGGTTTGTATGGTGTACAGTTGACCTGATCTATTATCCAAAACTCGAAATCTAAATAAATTTATGTGTATGTGAGACATGACATAAATTTGTATCTCAGCATAACGTGAAAAATTGAATTGATTAGCTCAGTTATAATTTTTCTTTTTTTAATTGCTTAGTAGTAGCTATCAAGTTCACAAAAAGTAAATTTGTTTACAACATTCAAATCTAAACAACAATAAAAGAAAAAAAACAGCGAAATAAAAAAAAATCAAAACTATATCCGATTTCTCCTTCCATAACAATGCATCCGCAATGTTATCTCCTCCCGTATCTTACTTGCTAGCAACCATGTAGGTACCGATTTCAAAGAAAAAAAAAGCAACCATGTGGGTATTCTTTTATTCCTGAATATGGCCCAATTAATTCATTGAATGTTTTATTTGTGGAAAATTGTAAATAAATAAAAGAAAAAAAAAATAGGTCAATGTTAGAACCATTGACATATGGATTAAGTCCATAAATTTGTCCATTGGCCCATTGAACCAAAAATACTACTCTTAAAAGTAACCCTAACTTTTGAGTATAAAACCACCTCAACTAAGACAATTGAGGCAGCCGCCATCTCTCTTTCATCCTCTCATGTGTTGAAAAAAAACTTTAATAGTTAGCTTGAAGAAGTAGAATCTCTAGCAAGGAAAAATTGGATTCTCTTCTCGAATCCTTAGTCGATGTTAGTGGAGACTTTCTTGTTTGGAGGCAACAATTCTATATCTCAAGTTTCTACTTCTTAATTTAGAAACTAAGTTTTCAGGTATAAACTTTAAACAAGTTAAATTGCTAAATAAGATTTATCGTTAGTCAAATAAATAGATTTATGTATATTTTTTTGAGTTAAATTTTTAAAATTTGCTCTTGTATGAAACCTATACTCTTTGATGAAGTTCATTTTAATCTCAATCTTTTTTTAGCTTTTATTTATACCTTGTTCAATTATGAGTCGTCATAACTCTAATATGAATTACAAGACTTGAAAGAATTAGAAAAAAATATGTAAATTAATAGTTTAAATTTCACTCAAAGTTGTATTTTTTTTCATTGATATATAATTTCTGCATTTGAAACAATACTACCTTCAATCATAGTCTTTCGGTAAGGCATTGAGCATAATTGTGGGTAAAATTTGGGGCTTTGTAACTTTGTCGTTTTTTTAAAATTAAACGACAAATTGAGCTCTAAAAGTGATTCCAGTCGGTTCTTCTATGCACAAAACTCATGTAATTATTCGTGCAAACTATAGCCACCGACCCAATCAAACAAACAAAATATTGCAAAGCTATTATATAGGTAATAAAATGTAAGGTGCGTTTTGGTATGATCAGATACTTATGTTAAATATGAAATAAAATAAGTAGAGAACTCATATCACTTTGTTGACATTTTGAAATTGGAAGAATTTTAGGTATACTCTTCAAAAACGTCAAAATTAATAATTTTTCCCTCTAAAATTCATATATCACATTTATTCTTCTAAAATTTGAAAAACTCAAAATATTATAAATTGATTGACTTTTCTATTGCTCATTTCAAATTTATAAAGTACTCATTATATTATTTATTAAACAATAAAAATATGTAGTCTTTGTATAAAAAAAAAAACTCATGCTTTCTAACGGATCGAATCTCAATAATAAGTGATTAAATGATTTATTTCTCTTTTTGCGACACATCCACAGTGATATTTAGATATATGCTTGTGTGAGTGTTACAAACAAGAAATAAATATTTTGCTCTCAAAACAGACTAATTAGAAGACTAAGCATGATACATTTTTTTTTTTTTCAATAAAGAGTAAACTAGGTATTTTATAAGTTTAAAATGAGTTTTAATTAAAAAAAAGTAAATATATTGGATAAATTTGTGAGTTTTTAAAATTTAAAAGTGTAAATATGGTATCATGAATTTTAGAGAGAGAAATACGTAATTTCAATTTTTTTGAGTATACACGCCTTTGAAATTTATATAAGTATCCAATATAATTATCCAATTTAAACTAAAAATATATATAATTTATATCTGAAAAGAACAAAATCTGAAAAGCATCAACGTTTCTAATTAGAATTACTTATTAGTAAAATATCTCATAGATTGTCAAATGAAAAATATGAAACCACATTTTTTTTACACTTGAAAAAAAACTCTAAATGGTGAATACATCATAACTTCTTATCTAAAATTACCTATCATACAATATATTCTCTCTTTATTATTTCTCTATGTAATTAATTATTTCATATCATGCACAATTGCTATTATTTATATCGGTTTTTCGTTAATATATTCAGAAAGTTATTTAGTTTTCAAATTGTAAGTGAAAACTAAATGCCTAAGAATTATATTAATCTTTCTGCAAGTTATAAATTGCATGGAATTTAGTTATCAGGATTAAAATTGGTGAATTAATTAATCCTACTTTCTGTTCATATTAGTTGAGATATCTAGAAATAAGCTATCAATATAAAATATTAATAGGGTTAAAATTTTATGTTATTTATGTGCTCCAATCATATCTCAAATCCTTATGTTCATTCTCATAATTTAAACAGCCAATTCAAACCACTTAATATGATGTCCCATTGTGAGACTAACTAAATGATTCGAATCTGGACAATATTTTCTTATTTAACAAATCACATAGATTATTTTTCAGCACAATTAATAGATGAGAAATTACAAATTAGATAATTATAAAATACATAATTATTTAATTTTTTTCTTATTTAAATAGGTGAGAAATTTAAATAGAAATACATATTATTCACAACTAAATTCTACGGTACAATTAAATATTCACTCCAAAACATTCTCGTAATTAATACTCTGCATATTTATATTTATGGATGACAAAAATAAGTTTTCATTCCGTCAAATTCAATCTCATGCAATCTCGTCACAAAATAGGAATCACTTTGCTTTTCGTTCTAAATGAATTGAAGTTTTAAAGTTGTACTCATCAAAAATTATCATTGGCAGGAAGGACTACACTGAAGAATTACCAAACCTCAATAATATCTAAAAAGGAAGAAGAGAAAACCTCAAAAATATCTTTTTTTCACACAAAAGAAACTTCCAAAGCCACCACACAAAACCCTTCAAAGATATCTCTTCTCAGAACCTTTCTTATACTCCTCCACTCTTTCTCCTTCCAATTCATCCCTTGATCTCTAAATTTATCTTAAAACCCTTCAAAGAAACCCAAAATCATGGCAGCCATGGCTACTTCCTCCCTCCTCTCCATCTCAACCAAGCCTATTCAAAACCACCGCCTTGTATCTCCATTCCGTGCATATGTGCAGAGAACCTCAGTCTCTGCTTCTTTCTCCACCCCAAAATACAACCTCAGCTCCTTCAAATTTGACCCGATCAAGGAGTCAATCGTGTCCCGTGAAATGACGCGGCGCTACATGACTGACATGATCACATATGCAGACACTGATGTGGTCATTGTCGGAGCCGGTTCTGCAGGCTTGTCATGTGCCTATGAGTTGTCAAAGGACCCATCAATCAATATTGCGATAATTGAGCAGTCGGTTTCCCCTGGAGGTGGGGCCTGGCTTGGCGGTCAACTGTTCTCCGCTATGGTGGTGCGTAAGCCAGCGCATGTATTTCTTGATGAAATCGGTGTGCCATATGACGAGCAAGACAACTATGTTGTCATCAAACATGCCGCTCTCTTCACTTCTACCATCATGAGCAGATTATATTTATTGACAACATATTGATCCAATAACTTCACATGATTAATTTTTAGCAATGTTTAATTGGTAAAATAAATTAATAAATAAAGCAGAGAGAGAACAGGGGACTATCATTTTTTTTTAGTGTTTGCTCTCAATAATCAAATTGAAGAACAGTTGCACTGGAAATGTTTCAACTTTTAGGGGACTATCATAATTTTCTGCCTCAATTAATTAAAATATGATGTTATTATTTTTGACGACAACCAATTTAACACTTGCATTTGGATAGGCACATACTTAAAAGTCTAAAATGAAAATAAAAGACCCAAAAAGATGGAAGAAATAGAACTAACAATAACTCATCATTCTAGGTTGCTTGCCCAGCCCAATGTGAAGTTGTTTAACGCAGTGGCAGCTGAGGACTTGATAGTGAATGAAAACCGTGTGGCGGGTGTGGTAACAAATTGGGCTCTGGTTTCGATGAACCACAACACACAGTCATGCATGGACCCGAATGTGATGGAGTCCAAGGTAGTTGTTAGCTCTTGCGGTCATGATGGCCCATTCGGAGCCACTGGTGTGAAGCGGTTGAAGGACATTGGTATGATTGACAGCGTGCCAGGGATGAAGGCGCTTGACATGAACACAGCTGAGGATGCTATTGTTAGGTTGACCAGGGAGGTTGTACCAGGGATGATCGTTACTGGTATGGAAGTCGCTGAGATTGACGGTGCTCCCAGAATGGTATTAGTTTTGTTCCTTTTTTCTTTTCTTTTGTTTAATTTTTACTGGGCATGTATATGTACTTATATAGGAGCAATTTTATTTTTACATTTAAATAAGCGTGCCAGTAAATCTGATCGTTCTGAGCTTCCACTACAGTTATGTCAAAAAAAAAAAAAAGAAAATGACGGGTTATTTAGTTTGTAAATTAGCCATGCAATTTAAATTATTAGATAGACAATACAGTGTATGATATCAGAGAATTTGAGACCAGCAAATGTGCTAAAGTTTATCAAACAAACAAAATTCATTTTGTGATAGATTGACTGATTTTGGCGCTTAAAATTCAGGGACCCACATTTGGAGCAATGATGATCTCCGGACAGAAGGTGGCCCACCTGGCATTGAGGGCTCTTGGAAGACCGAATGCATTGGACGGTACCATCCAGTCAGCAATACCCGAGGCCGAGCTTGTACTGGCCTCATCTGAGGGTGGCGAAATCGTGGTGGGTTGATTGGTTGATTGAGCTTGTGCTGTTTTCTGTGTTTGGTGTAGATTAGCAATAAATAATAGAAAGGGATAGAGGGTTTGAACTTTGAGGTGCCACCGTGCCAGTGATGTTGAAGGGTTAATTAATTTGGTGCGTTGATTTGATTCAAAGGATTTGTTGGCATGAAAACAGCAGCATTCCCTTTCTTGGGTTACTTTTGAATAAAATTGAACATTTAACCCTCTTGGTTGAGTTGATAATTTTTTTAAGTAGTTTAAATTTTTTAATATTTTTACTTTATTTTGATTAAGATGGAAAACAGGCTTCACATGTTGGCCCAACAAAGCTTCATTACACTGTTGGGTCCAAGCAACTTATTTTATTTTTAAATTTAAGGATGATGAAAAACCTAATTTTGCATTCAATCATTAGTATCAATATTAGTAATATACTAATAAGAGCAGAATTGTTCTTAAGATCATTATTAACGTAACTCTAAAATTTATCAGAATAATTTCAAATAATTAATTCAAATCGTTGACATTAATCTACTTCGAGTTGAGTATTTAATTATATGTTAAATATATAAAATTTTGAATTAAATTTGAGTATAAAATTTAGTAAGAAAAAATAAGATTTATAAGTTAATTTTAAGAATAATTATTTTAATCCCTACACTCCCATATCTATATTGTACTTGCAGCAACAATAAAGGAAGATTATACTATTGTCCCCACTAATTATAGTCTCTATTTTTCAGTCTCCGCACTCATATCCACGTCAATCTTTATAGATATAAATACTTAAAACATAAGATATTAATACTTATTTATAAGATATTAATATTTGCATATGCACCATGATATGATCATCATCTTTTTCAGTCTTCTAATCATCCTCACGTCAACCTTTTTTTAATGAAGGTGTAGGTTATCTCATATCCCCGCATCAATATTCTCTAATTGTCTTAGCGTTAACCTTTCTCTAACAATAATAATTAACTTCACAGATATAAATACTTAGTGCATAGGTATAAATATTTGCAATATTTGATATTAATAATTTCAGATGTAATACTTGCACGATATGGCATAAATACTTGCGTAACGAAGAGCCTAAAAGTACATTATTATGAATCTCATAAAATTGTGTAAAAGATGTTTGTGGTTTTAGATTCACAAAATCTTCACAGATCAACAGAAACATGAACGAAGAAACAATTATAACAGTTAATATGCAGATACAATGCGAATACTAGAATGCTGGTACTCATATCAGCTCCCTAATTATATTTTCATCATTTTTTTACCATTTAAATTTTATACTAAATTTATAAATTTAACATGTAAACAAATTACATATAAAATAGAATGATTTCAACCGTTTATCCTCATCCTAAATTTAACTTGTACAAAAATCTTATTAAACTTAAGTACACTCTAGTTCTATTATACTAATAAAACCAACTATATAATAAGGACGGTAATAAATACAACTCAACAAAAAAAATCTGGAGTCAGATTCATAAAAAAAAAAAAAAAAAATGAGAGCAGAGAGCCAGAGAAAAAATATTTATTGAGCTGGATCCGAACTCAAAATTTATCTGTCGCTGGAATTATGCTTTGGGAATATACTTTGTTATGGCTGCCTGGAATCAAAAGCCTAAGACTCAGTACACATTAATTTCTTCTTTCTTATCAAAATAATACAGGTTGTCTGGAATTAAAACCCAATTTCCATATTTCATCAATCAATAAAAGCGAACAAATCCTTTGAACGTTCAAAAAACTATCAACACAACCAGGAGGGTTAAATGTTCAATTTTATTCAAAAGTAACCCAAGAAAGGGAATGCTGATATTTTCACATGCCAACAAATCCTTTGAATCAAACCAACGCACCAAATTAAAAAGCCTTTCAACATCACTGGCACCTCAAACCCTCTATCCCTTCCTTTTATTTATTGCTAATCTACACCAAACACAGAAAACAGCATAAGCTCAATCAACCAATCAACCCTCCACAATTTCACCACCCTCAGATGAGGCCAGTACAAGCTCAGCCTCGGGTATTGCTGACCCGATGGAACCGTCCAATGCATTCGGCCTTCCAAGAGCCCTCAATGCCAGGTGGGCCGCCTTCTGTCCTGATATCATCATTGCTCCAAATGTGGGTCCCTGAATTTTAAGTGCCACAATCAGTCAATCCATCACAAAATGAATTTTGTTTTGTTTGATGAAATTTAGTACATTTTCTGGTCTCAAATTCTCTTTATATCATGTAATATATTGTCTATCAAATAATGTAAATTGCATGGCTAATTTACAAACTAAATAGCCTGTCATTTTTTTTTGTCACAACTGCTGTGGAAGCTCAGAATGATCAGATTTACTGGCACACTTATTTAAATGTTATAATAAAAATGTTCCTACATAAGTACATATACATGTCCAGCAAAAATTAAACAAAAGAAAAGAAAAAAGTAACAAAATTAATACCATTCTGGGAGCACCGTCAATCTCAGCGACTTCCATACCAGTAACAATCATTCCTGGTACAACCTCCCTGGTCAACCTAACAATAGCATCCTCAGCCGTGTTCATGTCAAGCGCCTTCATCCCTGGCACGCTGTCAATCATACCAATGTCCTTCAACCGCTTCACACCAGTGGCACCGAATGGGCCGTCATGACCGCAAGAGCTAACAACCACCTTCGACTCCATCACATTTGGGTCCATGCACGACTGTGTGTCGTGGTTCATGGAGACCAGAGCCCAATTTGTTACCACACCTGCCACACGGTTTTCCTTCACTATCAAGTCCTCAGCTGCCACTGCGTTGAACAGCTTCACATTGGGGCGGGCAAGCAACCTAGAATGATGGGCTATTGTTAGTTCTGTTTCATCCATCTTTTTGGGTCTTTTATTTTCATTTTAGACTTTCAGTATGTGCCTATCCAAATGCAAGTGTTTAATTGGTTGTCGTCAAAAATAATAACATCATATTTTAATTAAATTGAGGCAGAAAATTATG
Source organism: Carex pumila (assembly GCA_033356055.1). Taxonomy (NCBI): domain Eukaryota; kingdom Viridiplantae; phylum Streptophyta; class Magnoliopsida; order Poales; family Cyperaceae; genus Carex; species Carex pumila. The sequence continues at coordinate 27,492 of JARJHM010000659.1, read as the reverse complement.
ATAGTCCCCTACAAATTGAAACATTTTCAATGCAACTGTTCTTCAATTTGATTATTGAGAGCAAACACTAAAAAAAAATGATAGTCCCCTGTTCTCTCTCTGCTTTATTTATTAATTTATTTTACTAATTAAACATGGCTAAAAATTAATCATGTGAAGTTATTAGAACAATATGTTGTGAATATAACCTGCTCATGATGGTAGAAGTGAAGAGAGCGGCATGTTTGATGACGACGTAGTTGTCTTGCTCGTCATATGGCACGCCGATTTCATCAAGAAATACATGTGCCGGCTTACGCACCACCATAGCCGAGAACAGTTGACCTCCAAGCCAGGCCCCACCTCCAGGCGAAACCGACTGCTCGATTATTGCAATATTGATCGACGGGTCCTTTGACAACTCGTAGGCACATGACAAGCCAGCAGAACCAGCTCCGACAATGACCACATCGGTGTCTGCATATGTGATCATGTCAGTCATGTAGCGCCGCGTCATTTCACGGGACACGATTGATTCCTTAATCGGGTCAAATTTGAAGGAGCTAAGGTTGTATTTTGTGGTGGAGAGAGAGGCAGAGACTGAGGTTCTCTGCACATATGCACGGAATGGAGATACAAGGCGGTGGTTTTGGATAGGCTTGGTTGAACTGGAGAGGAGAGAGGAAGTAGCCATGGCTGCCATGATTTTGGGTTTCTCTGAAGGGTTTTAAGGTAAATTTTAAAGATTAAAGAATGAATTGGAAGGGGAAAGAGTGACAGAGTATAAGAAGGGGTTCTGAGAAGAAATATCTCAAGCAAAGGGATCACACGGGGAAGCAGGAAGATAGAAAATGTGAGATGTGTAGAAGCTCTGGAGATTTCTCTAGTGTGAAAAGAAATTCGTGAGATTTTTTCCTAGTGCTGTATCTTTTTGGACCTTGACAATGACACCTGTTTCGGAACCGCTTGAGGCAGATATTTTTTGAGTCAGTATCCGCCCAGGTACCTGAGGTGCAATTTATAAAAATGGACGGTTAAGATTAATTCTATCAGGCTAAACTCTATATGGGACTTGCTTTGAGATTTGTGCCAAGTGAAATGAATGGTCCATATTCAGCACTTGCACCTCAGGTACCTGGGGTGATGTGGATTCATATTTTTGATGCTTTTAACTTCACATGATTAGAAGTCGCTTTAGATCTAAAGGTCGGATCCTCTCCAGCAGTGCGGAAATCATTAGAAATGTTTATTCAGATCTGACAATCCAATCTGAACCGCGTATTCTGTCAGATCTAATGAAAACCGTCTTAGATCAGATACATCCAACCAGGCATGTATGCTTTGTTTGAGGCCTTGAGGCTCGGAAACAAATATGCTGTGATACTTGAGAATCACATGACCCTGCTTTTCCAAATCTATCCATTCATTTATTTTGAGATTTGTGTATATAAAACAACAGATTTTGAAATTTGTGCATTTAAAAAAAATAGAGGGGTGGATTTGAAAAGGCAGGGCCCTGTGATTCTTTTGAGAATCGCAGCAGATTTATTTCCCTTGAGGCAGCAAGATCATCTCCTTCTTTTTCATAAAAAAAAAAAAAATCATCTATTGTTCAACTGGACTTTTAAGTGGATCTGATTAGCATTACTGTATCTGTATGTATGAGTGTATTATGATTTTTATTCCGACTCAGCTCTTTTTTAGGATTTATTTTTTTGTTTTTGGAAAATTTAATCAATCAAGTTACCATTTCAAATTCAAAATTAATTCTGAAATTCAAAGAAAAATGAAGAGTTAAGCTCCGGCAAAATTTTAAAAGTTAGATTAATTTTACACACAGACTTTTACTCAAATAAAAAATAGTTTATCATAAATATCGTCTGATATTTAAAAAACTGATTTTTTTTTTTTTTGCTAAATTTTTCATTTCTAATTGGGCAATTTTGTATTTCCAAACACAATTGTTCCATCTTTTTAGAATGTGGTAAACCAAAATTCATGTTCACCAATCCAAAAAAAGAAATAATTGGTCTTAGCAAAACCACAAATTTTTCTTTTGTTTTTTTCAAAAAGAAACCTCAATTTGGTGGACCCGTATCAATAACCCGTGACACTGGGACCCACCAAATAGATTTTCCTGGTTTATCGGTTCCAGCAATATGTCATTTCAATAGATATACTGGGCCCGCTAGGTCTTTGACAAGTTCCAGTCCCTCTATTTGTACAAATCCTACATTGCAATCAACAAATTATCCAGGCCCGGCCCAATGAAATTTGGGCCTGATATTTTACATCTACGAAACCTTCTTGAGCCTCGTACAAAATTTTTTTGTGCAGAATTTCAATCGTTGCGTAGGTATCATACTCCAATTGCAGTTGGCTGTAGAAGGCACTAGCATTTTCATCATAGCTGTCACGTGCAGCCAACTGTAATTGATCACTGCATTAGTTAGATGTTAAGAACACTTTTTTGCATGGAGATTTTATCACTTTGCAATACCTACTTGGTACCTTGAACAAATAGAATCCGTATCACCCTAGGAAACTGAGGTGGAAGTGATAAATTCCAACCGTTCTTTTAACTTAGCACGAATCCCAAAGCATACCTCCAAAAATTACAATAGGAACCAGATTGAATTTAGAGTTTACAATACTCAACATTTTACTCTAAATTCTATAGAACTCATATACAAATACATAAATTTTGAAAATAAATATGAGTTAATCAGACTTTTATTTTATCTCCTTAATAAAGGAGAATCGTGGATAGTCTGATGGACATCGAACCAAATTTAATCTAATGCTAGATCAGAACCGTTCGATCTGCATCAAGATTCATACAAATCAAGTGCGTGTGAATCTTGATATGAATCAAACAGTTACTATTGGACCGAATTTCGATTCGATGCCCATTGGATCAGATTACCCATCTAACAAAGGATGCAAAGATGATGGCCCCGGGCTGAATGACCATACTTGGTTCCCTTTTGGATCCAGCAAAAGAAAAAACAAGGCATGCAAAAGATAAGTGTCTATTTCACCCCAATTAACAAATAGAGATCCAATAGATACTGTACATGCTGGCCCACCTCTTTTGTTTGTTTCGGTATGGAATTTGTCCCAAAAATTCATTAAAAAATAACTGTAGTAACTTTTTACCTGCTGGCCCTCCTCTTTTGTTTGTTTTGATATGGAATTTGTTCCAAAAATTCATTAAAAATCACTGTAGTAACTTTTCTTGGGTAAGGCTAAGGTGGTATGGATTGCATAGAGGGCTACAATGCTACATCTCAATATTTGAGATTTTAAAATTCAAATGGTCGATCCGAACCGTTCATCTTGTTCTCCATATTAATATGTCTTTAGAGACTAAATTTTACATTTTTTGGAAATTTTTGCTATTTTTTAGATAGGTAGAAAATCACTTGATCTAATAAATTATGCACCATTCAGATATTTTATTTTCTACTTATCTAAAAAAATAATAAAAAAATTTCAAAAAATATAAAATTTAGTCTCCAAACACATATTAATATAGAGAACAAGATGAACGGTTCGGATCGACCATTTGAGTTTTGAAAACTCAAATATTAAACCGTAACACCGTAGCCCTCTATGCAACCCATAGCACCTTAGCTTTACCCTTTATTGAATCAACAGTATCCTCAATTTTGCTGGTTGGTCATCATTTGAAACTTGAAAGTATTCTCTTTTAACTTTTTCTTATATACTTTTTGTCTTTCATTGATTTCTTTTAGTTAGCGAAAATGCACTACGAATTATCTTATTCATACCGTTCTTTTGTCATTTAAAATAAATAAAAATAAAATGAAATAAACCTTAAAATATTTATTTAGAATCTATATTTTTATTTTGAACATGTAACCTTCCACGTTAAATACATTATCTTATTTACTAGATTAAGTTTGTTTTTTCAATTTATTGTTGCAAGAAATTGTATTAAATTACAATGACAAAATGGTACTTTCATTTATATTTTGCATTTACATGAAGTGATTAAAAAAAAATATTAATTGGAAAGCTAGAGTAGGAGACAAATTCAGCCAAGAGAAAAAAAAAAATTGTTATATAACAATGGTGGCTGGTGTTAGCAAACTTTTATAGAAATAAATATATATGGTTTTGTTTTTCTATTTTTTTTTAATTATAAATTACTTTGCGCTAACATCCAAGTTGGTATTACTATAAATTAAACTACGCACAAAAATAAAAAGAGTAATTAATTATCTGCCTTTTACATATAAAGATATTTCATAGTATTTTTTTTTCTCCTAAATAAAAACCTTTTTACATATAGATGAATATATTTGTCTCTAAAGTTGTCTATAATTGTAAATATCTTATTCCAAATACAAAATAGAAAAGTTGATTTTATGAGTTCTCATCACATATTTTTCTGAGCTATCATTTTTGTAATATTACTCTAGTAATTTATTATTATTTTTATTTCATAAAATGTTACATACTTGTGTATTTTTTAACATAATGGGTGAGGGTCCGAGAGATCAAAAACAGAAGACAGAGAGTTTTTAATGTTGCTTTCTATTATTACATGGTAATTTACTTCAAATTTTAAGATATATATTTTTTTGTTTAATTTATATCTTGTTCAAACAAAATTTCTTGTTCTATTGCTAACATATGTTTAGGATGCTATAAACTATGGGGATAACAAAGTTGTCGATTAAAAATTAATTATTTAGATGAAAATGTAATGGAGGAGTTGGTTATCTTATTGGATGAACAGTTCAAATTGTCCTTCCTGCCAAAAGTTCCATTTCCATTAGGCTTGAAGTAATCAACGCCTCCAACAGCCAGAATGCTATAAGAGTTCGATATCACACAAAGATTAAGTAAGTAATATTGGTTTTCTCTAATATCTTATAAGAGCACTGTAATAAATTAGATATTTTCATAAATAAGTTGTAGTTGAGAAAAACAAAATGTAGATTTCTTAAATTTATAATTAAGTATGTTTCTCACATATTTAGTGGTTTTCAACCATCGGTTCACACAAAGTAAATGTGTACATGCGTTTGATGTTTTTTACTTACCGGTTCACACTAGCTAATTTTGTCATATTGTGAAGCCCTCTTTGTATGAGAGTGAAAAAAGAGATGGATGACAAAAAGAATAATACAATAGTAGAAGGTGTTTAATTTGTTGAAGTCTGTTCATAACAATAATGAAAAAGCTTAAACAAGAAAGAAAAAATATGCATGATAAGGATATATCGTTATCAATAGTATTTTTGTATATGTTCACAATGATGGTAAAATCTAACCAACATTCAAAATTTTCTTTACTCAATCATATAATCAAACCAGCCTCTCTGCAAAATCGATCATGATTTATCTTAATTATATATCATTTTCAATCACAAGCATTAATTAATCTTTTTGAGCTTATTACGCTGTGTTATACTGTGTACGTATAATGTATGTAGTGACAAGTGACGAGAATAATGTATTTTTTTTTCTTTTATAAATTGTCTTAGGAAGCAAGCTTCTTTTTCTGACTACAATGATAATTAATTAATTCATTTTCTTAAGCTAAGCATCAACCACGATTTTATTATTTTTGTTATTCCTCAATATCGAGCTTAAAAATTACTAATTTGTTGAAAATCATTTTAATGGCTTATTTTTCATCTAACCGAGAGTAGTCGTGCTTATAATAAAATATTTTTAAACTTTTCTTTCAAAGTTTGCCATTTGTTCAACATAATTTTTAACTATATCTGGATATCTGGATGAAAACAAGAAAACGAAAAATTAATTATATAATATAGGGAGTACGTATGGACAAAAACATATTCATTCCGCACACTACAAATTTGGGAAGAAAATATTACTTGAACATTTTGTTATAAACATTGATTTACTAGAAAAATATACTTCAATACATAACATAATCACAAAAAAAAGTTATATTTTAATTAATTCATGTTGTTCAATCATTCAAGTAAATATAAAATAATAAAAATAAACAATTTTTTTTCTCTTACTACTCTAGGCAACAGCAAGAGGTCATACATAAATAATTATCCTTTGTTATATAAATATTTATATTTTAAGAGAGGAAAAATAGAGAAGATGGTTGGATTTAATGGGGTGTGGGGGTCTGCTTGGAAGAGAAAAAAAGAAAGAAGAGGGTGGGTGGGGGCGGGGGGGGGGGGGGGGGGGGGGGGGGGGGGGGCGCATTTATGAGAGAGGAAAATAAAGGAAACCATTCTTGTAACAAGGATCTGTGTGTGGCTCGGTTCAATTCATTTACAAAATTTTATTCTGTTAATCTTGATTTAGGATTTTCTTTTAGATTAAGAAATCCTCAATTCATTTTCGTTATATTCTATTTTAATCAAGAGTTTTCATTTAGATTTTGCAATTTTCAATTCGGTTTTGTTATATTCTATTTTGCTTTGTATATTTTGATTGCAAATTAAATTTAAGGTTTTATATCATGGCAAATTTAATTATTTATTTAAATTAAAATTTTAATTTGTCATAATTTATGGTTTATGTTTAATTAATAATTTTTAAAATTTTAGATATAACTCTTGTTATCATATTTCTAAATAAAAAATGGTAAAAAAAAGGGTCAACAAAAAACATTGTCGAAAATACATTATCATGCAGCTTTTGCATATTTATATTTGCAATCCCACCAGAACTTGCCTAAAACTACATAAGATGTCAAAAGATGTGACATCTGAATTGCAGAGAAGTCTACACAATGTATTGGTGCAACTGCATATAAAAGAAGAATGTGTTAGTAACCATTTAAGTATTTTCATAGACCACAATCTACATATATAATGTCAAAAATAAACAATTTTTCTACAAAGATCTATGCATTTTTAATGTACAAATCAAGATTGTAGTAGTGCTTCTTTGTCACTCATAGGAAAGAGGGAGTGCATAAATTTCTGAATAACATGTGAAGAATAATTTTATTTTATCTACTAATACCTTATAAATGCACAAATGAAGAAATCATTATTTCTTCTTTGATAAACGACTTCTGTTTCAACAACAATTCCTGTCAGGAAGTAAATATTAAGTAAAATGCAAAAAAAAAAATTAACTGAACAACAATGGTAAAACAAAGGAAAAAAAATATTTAATAAGAATTTTGATTTTGTTCTAACTTAACTGATTAATATTGAATAATATTGATATTCTCTGATATCTTATAAGGGTACACTATGAAATTAGACTTTTTCATTATTAAACTTTGGTTGAGAGAAAATCGAACAATTTGAACTTTAAATATATATTATATTTCTCACAAATTTTGTAGTTTTCAACAAATTAGATTTCTTTCATGATAAATCTTTAGTTGGGAAAAAAAAAAGAATGGGACTTCTTAAATATATAGTATGTTTTTTTTTACTAATTTGGTGTTTTTGACTTACTAGTTCACACAAAGTAAATGTGTGCATGCGTTTGATGAGAGTGAGAAAATAGATGCATGACAAACGTTTTTTTCTCTCTAAAGAATTTACAATTCCAGGCAATAGAAATAGGTCATACATAAATAATGAGATGGTAGAAAAATATGAAAACTAGCATAAAATATATTCTACTAATTAAACTAGCTACTACCAAGTTTTAAAAAAAAAGACAAAAAACAAAAAATCGTACCAGTACCACCCATATTTGACTGGTACCCCTGATACCCATTTTCTAAGGGCCTGTTCGGTTGCACTAGTGGGAATAGGAATGGATACGGGAATCAAAAATTTTGAACTGAAAATTACTATTCACGCGGGAAAAAAAAATTCAGTTTGAGTGAATTTTCATTTTTCCACGTGAACAGTAATTTTCACGGTACAGCCGAATAGGCCCTAATAGTCCTAAATAATGGGCAGTACATTCCTCATAAGAAATATTATTAGTCCGTGCCAAATTTGCGAGAACATGGGCTTGATTATTTTTTTCTCTACGGATATATTCACATCGATACAGGGGATGTCTTTTTATCACAGATTATTTTTTCCAGAATGTGATCCGATTACCATTCAACCACCTGTGCCGCCTTCAAATTTTGCCTTCCTTCAATTGTCTTGACCGAAACCTGGTAATCTGATAAGAAGGTGCATTCTCCGAGCAAAGCCTCAGCCTCCGCTTGGAAAGGGGAAATAGGATTATGTAGATGCGTAATCTGGTACCAAAGTAACTGATTATCGGAGATTGCTTGAGGCCACAAGGTAATTTTGAAACAAAGCAAACATAATTGGGCCGAGAAGTAGCATCAACAAAGCCTGTAGTTTGGGCCTGTCAAGAGGAATGTGGAGAAGAGCTGGGCTGGGAGTTGAAGGGGGCTGTTGAAGACCTGGAGGGAGTTGATGCGCAAGACTGGGCTGAAGTAGTGAGTAGCGACAGTAGTTGGGCTTGATAAGTTTTAAGCTCAATTTTTAGTAGGAACAAAAATAATAAAATCACAGTGATGTCATTGTTTGGAGAACAGCTTGGGGTCCAATGGCCATTGGATCTAAAGTGGTTTTAATGGATTCGCTCACTATTAGATCTGCTTTAGGATTCGTGCCCGTACTTTTGCATATGCTTTAAAATTCGTGTGCACAAATCTTAAGACAAATCCGATAGTGAGCGAACTCATTGAAACCACTTTGAGTCTCATGGCCATCGGACCCAAGCTAAAGTCCATTGTTTGTTTTCCTTTTCTATGATGATAACGAAATAACGGTAGATGATCACTGTCTAGCTTAAGAAATGAATTAATTAACTAATTATTACTACACTGAGGACAAGAAGTTTGCTTCCTTGGACAAGTTATAAAAGAAAAAGAAAAAAGACATTATTCTTGTCACTTATCTCTACATACATTATACATAATATAATACATAGAAGCTGGTTTGATTATATGATTGAGTAATAAAAAATAAAATAACTTGAATGTTGGGCAGATTATAAATACAGTCCAATTCTAAAATGTAACTGATAATTTGAAAAGTGGCCTAATCAATACATTGTTTTAAAAACAAATAAATAAATGAATAGAAGTTTTCGATCGAGTTCTTATTGCATATATATTATTTTTCTGAGCTACTAAACAATAATATTACTCTAGTAATTTATAATCAATTTTATTTCATAAAATTTTACATACTTGTGTATCTTTCAACATAATAAGTGAGGGACCAAAGACAGAAGACTCGAAGTGAATTTAAATCACTAAATGTTAATTTCTAATATTGTTTTTGATCAGGGTAATTTATCTCAAATTTTAATATATTTTTATTTTATTTATATTTTTATTCAAACAAAAAGTTTAATTTGACTCATTGCTAACTTATGTTTAGGATATATAAACTATGATATTAACAGAGTTGTGAATTACAATTAGACTAAATGAAAAAATATATATATATAAAAGTTAGTCGAGATATATAACTCAGATATTGAGAGACAGAAAAAATATTTATGAAAGTTACCAGTATTGTTTCTTTATTCTGCCTTAATTAGGATAATTTTGATTTTAAGTTGATATTGAAAGAGGTTTTACACAAAACAAAACTGGTAAAATTGAAAAAGTTATTCAAAATATTTATAAGAATTATTGGCAAAATTTTTCTAAATTCTATTGTTATGAGACAAAAAAAATTAACGTGCAGCACAACCATGACGTTTTGAGAGTCTTCAATATCACACAAATCTTAATTGAATAATATTGATTTTCTCTAATATCTTATAAAAGAATATCATAAATTAGACATTTTCACGATTAAATTGTAGTTGAGAAAAACAAGAATGAGATTAAATATATAGTATATTTCTCACAAATTTAGTGGTTTTCTTCACACAAAGTAAATGTGTACATACATTGGTTGATTTCCACATACCAGTTCACACTATTTTTGGTACATATGTTGTGAACGCCTTTCTGAATGAGAGCGGAGAAAAACATATGCATGACAAAAGGAATAACCAGTATTGTAAAAAACATGTTTAGGCTAATTAATTGATCAATTAGTTGTTGGCAGTGATCAAACTGTCACAATTTTTATTTTTGAATAATCAACTAATTATTTCCGATTATATCTTATTATTCCCTACAATTTTCAAATAATCACTTAGCGGTACCCTATTCGTTCGACGAGTGCATACCGTTATTTACAACACTGGGAATAACACAATAACAGGAGGTGTTTTGTTTAAGTATGTTCATAACAATAATAAATAGCTAATTATTAACAAAACAAAAAGTAAGAAAAAGCTGGAAAAAAAGAAAGAAAGAAATGCATGATAATTAAGGAGACATCGATATCAATAGTATTTTTGTCTTTATGTTCACAAAGATTGTAAAATCTGACCAACATTCAAAATTTAACAATATATTTCACATTACTTTTTCAACACCAAAAATCTTGTAAAACTGACACCATTCGTGTCTGATATATAGAATATGGAAGCTTGACTCCTATATTTCTCATTAAAAAAAAGCACCTAAAATCTGACTAACATTGAATTTTTTTTACTCAATCATATAATCAAACCAGCTTAATTCTATGCAAATCGGTCATGAGTTCTCTTAATTCCATATCATTTTCCATCACAAGCATTTGTGTATAATGTATGTTGTGACAAGAATATATTTTTTTTCTTTTATAAATTGTCCAAGGAAGCAAGCTTCTTATCCTGATTACAGTGATAATTAATTAATTCATTTTCTTAAGCTAAGCATCGACCGAGATTTTATTATTTTTGTTCTTCCTAAATATCGAGCTTAAACTTAGTAATTTGTTGTGAATCATTTTAATTTCTTGCATGTATTTCATTAAACCTGGATCTAATTTGCGATTGAGAGTAGTCGTGCTTATAATCAAATATTTTAAACCTTTCTTTCAAATTTTGCTAATTTATTAAACAATATAGAGAGTACAGATGGAAAAAAAAAAAAAAATTCATTCCACACTCTACAAATTTGGGAAAAAAATATTACATGAAGTTTTTTAATATAAACATTGATTTATTGAAAGAAGGGAAAAACAGGGGTGGATTTTAATTGGGTGTGGGGCTGATTGAAAGAGAAAGAAAGAGAGAGGAGAGTTTGGTGGGGGCCGCAAATATGAGAAAGAGGAAAATAAAGGAAAGAGGGGTGAGGATGGTGTGGCTATCCGTGTGGTAAGGATCTGTGTGGCTCCGTTCAATTCATTTAATTTTTTTTTATTTTGTTAAAATCTTGTTTTAGGATTTTTCTTTTAGATTTTGAAATCTCCAATTCATTTTTATATATTATATTTTGCTTTGTAAATTTCCATTGGAAATTAAATATAAGGTTTTATATAGTTGTAAGTTTAATTATTTATTTAAATTTAAATTAAATTCGTCATAATTCATGGTTTATAGTTAATTAATAAATTTAAAAATTTCAGATATAACACTTGTTATCATATTTCAAAACCAAAAATAGTAAAAAAAAAAAAAGGTCAACGAAAAAAAATATTATCTGAGATACATTGTTATGTAACTTTCGCAGATCCAAATTAGCAATTCTACCATCACTTGTCTACAAAAGACGTGACATTTGATTTGCAACCAAGTCTGCATAGTGTATAGATGCAACTGCATATAAAAGAAGAGTGAATTATTAACTATTTATGTATCTTCATATAACAGAATCTGCATGCATGCATAATGTTAAAAATGAACATTTTTTTTACAATTCAATTTTATTTTACCAATAGAAGAGGAAGTGCAAAGATTTCTAAATAACATATGTTTGAGAATTTAATATCACCAGTTAGCACCTTATAGTGAATTGGTATCGTAATACTTTTCAAAGAGTTAGTACAAATACAAAAAGTAAATATAATGTTTACAAAAGTCACCTATAATGATTCAAATTTTTGTAATACTAATATTGGAAGTTAAAAGAACATATAGCTATTTCTTTTAATGCACAAATAAATAAATCATTATTTCTTAGATAAACGACTACTGTATCTAAGAAAACAGTGCATATCAAATATTAAGTAAACTGAGAAAAAAATAACATTAATTGAATAACAATAGCAAAGCAAAAAAATAAAAAATGCACAGTAATTTTATTAATTTCATTCTAATTTACATTCTAATTTAACTGAATAATATTGATATTCTCTAATATCTTATAAGGGCACTAATAAATTATACTTTTTCATTATTAAACTTTGGTTGAGAGAAGAAGAATGTGAGCTTCATAAATATATATTATGTTTCTCACAAATTTTGTGGTTTTCAACAAATTATATATTTTTTCATGATAAAACTTTAGTTGAGAAAAGAAAGAAGGAATGGAATTTCTTAAATATATAGTATGTTTCTTATTAATTTGGTGATTTTGACTTACTGGTTCACATAAAATAAATGTGTTCATGCGTTTGATGAGAGTAAGAAAATAGATGCATGACAAACGTTTTTTTTTTTTTTTTTTTCTCTCTCTTAAGAATTTACAATTCCAGGCAACACATAAATAACGAAATGGTAGAAAATATGAAAACTAGCATAAAATATATTCATACTAATTAAACTAACTTTCATCTAATTCGAATTAGAGGAACATTCTAAAAATAAAACAAATGCAACAAAATATTTACAGAAATAATTTCTCTTAAACTTAGTTTTTTTTTTTTTTTTTTTTTCACTAAATGCTTTAACCCTTCCACTGCGGGATATCCGAAAAAATCAAAATGAAGTAAAAAGTTATTTGCATAATAGCCCAATAAATATACACTATTTTCCTTTTATTTTTGTCTTGATGTTATGTTTTAAGGGGTCTCATTTAGCATCAACAAAGCGGGCTGTTGAAGGCCTGAAGAGAGTTGATGCACAAGATTGGGCTGCAGTAGTGAGTGGTAACAGTAGTTGGGCTTTTATAAGTTTAAGCTCAAATTTTAGGAAAATTTTTTATAGGTAGAAAATAGAAACTAATCGAAAAGAAGAGAGAGAAAATATAATTCTTAAAATATAAAAGAGTTTAGAACGGTATACCTGACACCGATCCTAAAGGGATGGAAAAACTTTGAATTCTGTACAGGAGAAATCAATGTAATATTTAATTAAAATATTACTGTTAACCTTTTTTTTGGTATCGGTATGGTTTATACCGATAAAAAATTGAATCAGATCAATATAATATTTAACTAATATTTTAAGAAGGAGAGTAGAGAGAATCAGGGAAGGCACGGGACCCCAAAAGAAATATCAAGTTAGGATTGGTAGTAGCTGTACCATTTCAAAGTTTGAGATTTTTAAAATTGATACAATTTGTACCAATTTTATTACCAATAAAAATACAACTGTACTCTTTTTATTTTTCTCTCTTCTTTTCTATTAATTTTTACTTATAAAAAATTTCCAATTTTTAGTAAGAACAAAATTAAAAAATCACAGTGATGTCATTGTTTGTTTTCCTTTTATATGATAATGAAATAAGTACCATGATCACTGTCTAGCTTAAGAAATGAATGAATTAACTAATTATTACTATACTGAGGACAAGAAGTTTGCTTCCTTGGACAAGTTATAACAAAAAAAAGAAAAAAAGAAGACATTATTCTTGTCACTTATCACTACATACATTAATTATATATAGTATTAACGAAATGATTTTGCATAGAAGCTGGCTTGATTATATGATTGAGTAATAAAATAAAATAAATTGAATGTTGGACAGATTTTTGGAGTTCAAAAGTCATTAAAATTATATTGTCAAATTTGAGGTGTTTATACAACTATAATAAGTCGCAACCTTATTCTTTTATCATTATTTTGTACATAAAAACAAATATTATTGATATCAATGTCTCCTTATTGTCACGCATTTTTTATAATTTTATTTTTATTACAATTGTTATGAACAAACTTTAACAAAACACCTCCTTTGACTACTAAACTAGCCCGTTTGTTATGCATCTATATATCTCCTCACTTTTATTAATGGAGGTGTTCACAACATGGGTGACAAAAATAGTGTGAACTAGTAAATGAAAATATAATAAGAATAGAGTTATCGATACATACTGCATCAGCATTGCTGCTACTGATCACCTCCTGGCATCGTAAAATTGTCAGGAAGAGATCAAATAATGCGGTTGTTAGTAGCAAATGCTTGCAAATTGTCATGTCTTTACATATGTGATACTTATTTTAGTCTTAATTGAGAATTTATATTGAGTATGGATCACAATTGTTGCTCTAAACTCTTAGAATTACTTGTTCTTATTTTTCTCTTTCTTTTTTCTGATATATTTTGTTCTTTCTTCTAGAATTATTGTTTATGGAATAAGAAAACAATCTAAAATACTGATAATGATTTCCATTTAGATTCCCTGTAAAAGTTTGCCACACAGTAAGAGAGTTTAATGCTAATGATTGCATAAGATGCATGCAGTTGTTAACATCATCACTTGATTTACAATTTGACTACCTGCCTTGTTTATTAATTCTTTTAATGTAATCTGCAACAAAACATGTATAGTTTGAAGGATGTGCTAGAATCTCCAAATGTAATGAATCTAATAAAAGATACAAATTAAGGCAACCCAAGAGGTATACTTGTTTAAAAAAGGCAAACACACACTTTTAGTTTTTGAAGTTTATTTTATTTGATCAAAATTTGTATTTTAATTTTGAAACATGTTGACATTCTTTTTGTTCGGTTATAGTTAATTGGTTTCACAATTACAGGTTCGAGCCTTGAAAGACTTCTTATGCTGTCCTATCTAAGAACTGTTTTCCTTTAACCGTGACAAAAGTCTTTTATTCTGTCAATTTTTAGTACCAAAAAATCCTCATACTTTTTTTTTTTGCGCGCGCTTCTATTGCATAATTATAGAATTCTTCACGTGCTTGTTATGGGCCTAGGCATGTTGAGTTTGCAAATGATAGGATGGCAGTCGAGACTCTTCTAATAACTGATAATCTCTTTCGGTATTACATTCTTTTCTATAATTAATTACAGAATTTTGTACTATTGTTGGGCAATGTGATAGTCTTGTTTTACCAGCAAAAATGGACTCCCAAATTTTAAAGCAGAAAGGCATTCTCGATCAGCACATGCTATGATATGTGATATTCTTTTATTATGCAAAAACTAAATTTTCGTTAGTGTTTTTGAAAACTTGTTTACTTTGCAACTGTACCATTTAGTTATAGCAGCTATATGCAAATTCTTACAGAATACAATAGAATATTGCCATGTCATTTTCATCAATTCTTTTTCTATACTTGTACATATTAAAAGTTATTTATGTGTTTTCTAATTGTTAATCAACTTTTTACAGTAATGCTGATATATATAGCTGAGAGGCAAAGGTATGTGCGTTTGGTGGAGTCTGTCAAAGATTCAGGTGGAACTGTGCACAATTTCTCTTCCATGCATGTCTCTGGAGAGCGTAAGTATACGTACATTTATGATTTACCTCACCAACTTAAATGAGGTTTACTAGCTGTTGAGTATGTAGATAACTTTCATTGCCTCTTAAATTTAAGTTACATATTTTTATTAAATTATGGGTTTTCTTTTCCAGAGCTGGCAAAATTAACTGGAATTGCAGCTCTACTACGTACGGTTTCCTTTGCCAGAATTAGAGGATTTAGAGATGTAACCACTTGATGCAAATATCTTTCTCTTAGTTCTATTTCGAGGTAGTCCATAGATTTAATAATTTATGTAATAGCCAGAGATGTAGGAACAAGAAGGCATATAAGACTATAAAAGGAAATAATTGATATATATATATATATATATATATGAGAAGGGAACAAGTTACAACAAGCATTTTCTACATTTTCAAAGTTCAAATTGTCAATCCAAACTATTAAATGTGATCTCTACAATAAAATGTGCTTCGAGACCAAATTTTACATTTTTTTGGAATTTATTTACTATTTATTAAGATGGGTACAAAAACTAGTCAAATTCAGACCATTGAATTTTGTACCCATCTTAATAAATGGTAAAAAAATTCCAAATAATATAAAATTTGGTCTCCAAGCACATTTTATTGTAGAGATCACATGTAACGGTTTGGATCAATGATTTGGACTTTGAAAATGTAGAAAAATACTTGTTGTAACTTGTTGTAGCTCAAAAATTGTTGTAACTTGATCCCTCCTCTATATATATAGAGAGAGAGAGAGAGAGAGATGGGCTATGGTGCATTGCAATGCATGAACCCCCTTATGCATTGCACTATAAATCACGGATTTGAAATTCAAACGACCAATCTGAACCGTTCATCTTGTTCTTCATATTAATATGTGCTTGAGGACCAAATTTTACATTTTTTGGAATTTTTTTACTATTTATTAAGCAATTTTGAAAGTCGCTGATCTGATGGTCCAGAAAATTTTACTGTTTTTTACTGTTCACAGCAAAACAGCAATTTTTAAAAAATGCTTAATAAATAGTAAAATAATTTCAGAAAATATAAAATTTGGTCTCCAAGTACATTTCAATATGGATTAAATATCTAACGATTCGGATCGGTCGTTTGGACTTTAAATCTGTGATTTATAGTGCAATGCATAAGGGGGTTCATGCATTGCAATGCACCATAGTCCATCTCTCTTTCTATATATATATTTTCTAATTTTATTGTTGTTCCGTGCTATATTAGTTTTTTTTTTTTTTTCCTCTGAAAAATGATAATGAATTCATTATGAAATCCAGAAGAATCAGGCATCAAGGGTGCGTTGGATGAAAAATTCGGGTTAGTGGAAATAGTTGCCAACCTCAAATTGCTAATTCAACAGAATGTTGGAAATAGGTGCATGTTTCTTCATTTCAATCGCTTTCAATTTTTAGTTTTGGATTTATCTTTTTCCTTTTGGGTGTGAAACGTTATCAAATGTACAATTTTATTTTATTTTTTCTATATTGATTTATTGGTTAGACTTACAGTACTAGCTATGAATCATGAACCATTACATAATATTGGGTTTGGATCGATCGTCATTTACTATGATATCAATCAACAACTAAACTATTTGGAACTCAATTTTATTATTTGTGCCAGTGATGATTTGGCCATCATTTCATCTACTATTTGTGTACATCTATGTTTATTTAATTTTCTTTCCAGGTGACTTTATTTTCTTCTATAAATGTAGGATCTACTTATTTGCTTTCAACAATCCTCAAAATTCAGATCAAAGATTTGGGATCCATTGCTTAGAAAAAGTGAACACAATCTACAAGAATGACATGAAATTAATGATCAAATTTTATCAATATTTTGCAAAGTAATACATTGTTTATAGTTTTCACTTAGCATTTAGCAATATTGTTAGGTCTTAAGTCTTAAGCTCATATCATGGAGAAGTGTACCATGAGATAAACTCTGTGATTTGGTATTAAATACAATAGTGTTAGGTAATAAGGTTTAAGCTCAACCTCTATTGTCACATTAATTCTATGAGTTGCTTGTACTTATATTTCGCACAATTTCAATTTCAATTAGAGAAGAATGTGTTATATTAATGACAACAAAAGCAGCGAACACATTGTTTTACACAAATACACATCCAAAAACAGTTGCGGCAATGCCACAACAAAACACTTAGTTGGAAATTAAAAAACATATTCTTTTAGTGCACACATAAATAAATAATAAGTTTTTTGGATGGAAACACTGTGTATCTAGAACAATACCTATCAACAAGTGAATAATAAGTACAGTGAAAAAACTATCATTAATTGAATAACAATAGTAAAAAATTTATGTTATAAGAATTTTTATTTTGCTTTAATCGAATAATATTGATATTCTCCAATATCTTATAAGGGCACAATAAAAAATTAGACTTTTTCATTATTAAACTTTGGTTTAGAGAAAAAAGAATGTGAACTTCATAAATATATATTATGTTTCTCACAAATTTTGTAGTTTTCACCAAATTAGATTATTTTTCATGACTAAACTTTAATTGAGAGAAAATAAAGAATGAGACTTCTTAAATATATAGTATGTTTTTGTTTTACAAATTTGGTGTTTTTGACTTGCTTGTTCACACAAATTAAATGTGTGCATGCATTTGATGATTTTCATTTACCAGTTCACACTATTTTTGTCACCTATTTTGAATGAGAGTGAGAAAATAGATGCATGACAGACGGACTAGTACAGTAGTCAAAGAATGTGTGATAAGGGTGCAAATAGATCAAATACTGGTAAAATTATATCCGTGTCTGCTTTTATTTTTGGATATAGATCGGATATTAGTCGCATATGTATGGATACAGATTAGATATCGGATATCAGTAGATATATACTAAATATTTTCATAATATATATATTATTTGAATATGGATAATTAAAATTTAAAATTATATCTGGATCCATATCTAATATTTTCATAATATATATATTATTTGAATATGGATAATTAAAATTTAAAATTATATCTGGATCCATATCTAATTTTCAATAATATCCGACCCGTTTGCACCCCTAATAAGGAGACACTGATTTCAATAATATTTTCTTATGTTAACAATGATGATGAAATAAGAAGGTTGAGATTTATTAATTGTATATAATACATAAACTTCAAATTTGACAGTACAATTATAGTGACTTCTTTAACCCTAAAATATGACCAACGTTCAAATTTTTTTAGCTCAATCATATAGTTAAACCAGCTTGTATGCAAAATCAGTCATGAGTCATCTTAATTGGATATCATTTTCAATCACAAGCATTAATTAATTTTTTGAGCTGATTATGCTGTGTTATCATGTGTATAATGTATGTAGTAATAAGTGACAAGAACAATGTCTTTTTTTGGGCTGTGAAGAGGAATGGGAGATCAGACGTGAGACGTGCAGGAGTTGAAGTGCGCTGTTGAGGGCCTAGTGACAGTAGTTGGGCTTGATAAGTTTTAAGCTCAATTTTTAGTAAGAATATAAAATAATAAAATCACAGGGATGTCAGTGTTTATTTTCCAGATAGTTCTATAATAATAAAATAAATGTCTAGCTTAAGAAAATGAATGAATTAATTATCATTGTAGTCAGGATAAGAAGTTTGCTTCCCTAGCTAGAAAGTTATATAAGAAAAAAAAAATATTATTGTCACTTATCACTCATACTTTCCTTTTTTATTTGAACTTATCACTACATACATTATACATAGTATAATAACACATGACTGATTTTGTATATAATCTGGTTTAATTATATAATTGAGTAAAAAAAAAAAATGAATGTTGGGCAGATTTTAAGGGTTGAAAAATCATTAAATTACATTGTTAAATATGAAGTGTTTATACAACTATTAAATCTTAACCTTATTATGTTATCATCATTATGTACATAAAAATCATCAAATACATGCACACATTTCTTTTGTGTGAACCGTTATGTGAAAACCACTCAATTTGTGAGAAACATACTGTATATTTGAGAAGTTCACATTTTTTTTTTCTCAACTAATATTTAATTATGAAAGAGTCTAATTTAATGAATGTAAGAAACATAATATATATTTAAGAAATTCAAATTCTTTTTTTTCTCAACTAAATTTTGAAATCTCTAGATATCATATAAAATCAATATTATTCAGCTAAGTAAAAATAGAAAACTTGAATCTTAAAAAAGCACGACCAAATCCTTAGTTAGGACTGGTACCATAATATTTATTTGATGCAAAAAATTATATTGTTTTTGATAATAAGTATGTTATTTATTATTTTAGAAGAAAAATATATAATTTTTATAATTTTTGAAGAATATACATGAAATATCTTTAATAATATAGAAGATACTCACTAATGATGATGCATAATCATCTTACAATCACGGATCGGGATAAAATATGTTGTTGACAATTTCACCTTCTATATAAGGTCGCTTTGTGTTGTCCGACAAATAAATATTTTGTGTTGGGCCGAATTGTTATTTTTGTTCCAGTCGTTTTTACATGTTTCGAGAAAAAAATTACGTTAAAATTTGTAAAATAATTTGTGACCAATTACCATTGTCGTCCCAAAAAAATAATAAATAAAATTTCAGGACCAAAATGACATTTTGGGACCGAAATGACATTTCGGTTCTTATGGTTTTTGTCAAAAAAAATTAATCATATCGGTTTCATCAAAATATTTTTTCTAATTATGGTTTATAAAAATAATTCCAAATAGAGGTAAGCATTTAACAGCCCGGCAAAAAATCATTTTCAAGAAAGAATGATTAATATATTGTGGTTTCATCAAAACCTTGGATTCTCTTACTTTGATTAATATATTGTGGTTTAGTCGACTGTCAAGCTCTACTAAGATATTGTATGCAATTGTACGGAAAATGGTAGTTGTAGGGGTGTTAGTAATTGCAGAACGGTGCAATTAATTTTGTACAATTAGATGAAAATGATGGGTGGTTAGTCGTTAGTGGTTAATGTATGGCCATTATTTGATGAAAATTACGTATTGAGGTTATTCAAATGGCACATTTAGTACCAATTAAGTGTGTTACATATATTTGCGTTATTCAAATGGCACATTTATTACTAATTAAGTGTGTTACATATATTTGCGTCCCTATGATATTGCTCTATTTAAAGGAGGGGTGCTTCTCTGCTTCTATTTGGGGAAATAACAATTTAAAAGAAAAAGAAAGAGAGAAAATGGCAACACTGAAGCCTTCTCTTCTCCTCTGCATGCTTTTCTTTTGCATGTCTCCTTTCGTTCCTGCTCAAGGCGCGGTTGAGTCGGACTTCTTTTATTTGAACCTTCTGGTACATTTATAACTTCTACATTTTATCTAAGATACTAAGCTAAACTTGTAACAAAGTAACAAAGTATTTTTCATAATTCTTTCATTAACTTTTTATTTTGAGAACACACTTGTGGGGTCAATCCTACAAACTTGATGTACATTTTTTTGTTAAAATTTACACTATATATAAGAAGTTGCATTAAGTATATCTTGTATATAAATAAATATGAGTGCAGTGGCCAGGGTCATACTGCAATTCCGGCCTTTTTTGGGAAAAATGCTGCATGCCAACAACAGGGGAACCAGCATTGGACTTCTTTGTGGAGTCGATGGAGACATACGATAGCTACTCCGGCAATGTCGTCACCGACTGCAACTCCACATGCAATTTCTATGTCAATCAGGTAATTTTTGTACCAATGTTTTCTCTGGTAGATTCTTTTGGACCACAAAAAATATACCATCTAGCTTCAGTAGGAGATCATCTGACTATTTTTTATTTTAACAATTTTGATAATTTAAAAAAATAAAGCTTAGATTGTTTAGAATCCAATATTATAAACATGATCTGTATTATCCATATATATATCATGTTTATAATATATGTAGAATATGATGAGATTTAAAAATTTCAACAGTACTTAAATTGCATAAAATTTGATTGTTACACTACTTGTATGTCTAATAATATATATAACTGTAAATTTATTTTCTAACTTTTAATTTATTTGAATATTTATTAAAATATATTGCCAACAATATTAATTTTTTTAAAATAACTTTTGTCAAGCGTCCCTCACTGCATGTGCATGTCCAGCGAATTTTTCTCTTGTCCCTTTTTTTCCCAAATCTCTACATATTTGCTAGAGACATGGTTTATTTCTTGTTTGTTTTATTATTATTATATTTTAGTTGAGTGATGGAGAAGCCTGATGAAAATCGCACTCAAGATCTCTTCAAGTTATCCAGTAGCTTATATCACTTGATCAGTCATTAATTCGGTTCTGTTAGGCGAGAACCAGCCTTTGATTGATCTAGTGAAAAAGGCAATGCCTTTTAGGCAGGAAATTGCATGTCAGATGGAGAATTTATTGTGAAAATTAAATAGTTGGGTGGCTTAATCTCTAAACTTTATTAAAAAAATATTAAAAGTAGGTGTTTAAAGTGATATAAACGCTAGGTCAGAAGACGAGACATAAATTGGTCCCATTCTTATCACATTGTAGACATGTGGTCCAACTTCAATATGTTAAAACTTGAGAAGCTTAACTTGTAACTTCTTACACTACTAACACTGGGAAATTGAAAATGTGCAGCTCAGGAAGTTAATACCAGATATGTACTCATACTGGCCTAATGTGAAATGCCCAAGCAACAATGGACTAACCATGTGGAAATCCACATTCTGTAAATATGGCCCCTGTTCTAGCCTCAACGAGACCTATTATTTCCAGCAGGCCCTCAATTTTCGGAAGCATCTCAACCTCCAGAACTTACTTGCCTCTCAAGGTTACTAAGTTTCTCTTTAATTAGCACTCTAATTAATTCAGGGGCAGAGCTAAACTTTCAAGCTATGAACATGAAACACACATTGAGAGTCAATCATGTAAAATTTTCATGTTGAGTATGAGAATCAAGTTTACGGTATCCATATATTTTACTTTAAACTGAATAATAACTTATGTATAAGCACATGAATTTTAAAAATTAATACGGGTTAATTGACACCATGTAGTGCAGATATATTTGTCCATGCTTTCACTGGTCTCTGTCTTTTTCTATTCCAACCAAATGCACAAGTAATCACAAAAAATATAAACCCTAGTATGATCTTAACCCAAATCCCACATCTAACATTTCTTATCTTTTTGTGTGCTTTTTTGTTATGCTACGAAGGTATTTTTCCATCAAATACTAAACAGTATTATCTGGAGGACATTGAGTTGGCATTAAGTACCAAGTTATCATTAATCTCGTTTGTGGTCGAGTGCAACCGCAATTTTTTGCGGTTCGGCGAGTCCCAACTGTTGAGAATAAAAATCTGCATATCAGCCAATGGTAATAACATTATCAACTGTCCAATCAACAAGAATACCAACTGCGATGCCAAGGTCAAGTTTCCGCCGTTCACTTATGACATGCTAGAGCATGATGCTGTAGATAAGAGCAACCCTATTCAGATGCCTTTTGAGAAAGATCAGGTTATCTAGCTAATTAATTAAGGAGTTTAATAATGGTATCACAATCTAGAAGTTTATTAAGGAGTTTAATAATGGTTATGTTGTGCTTTGCTAGCTATCGTAATACTTTTAAGTGCTGTGTTTTTTCATGGCATGGAGAAGCCATATATGGAGCTATGGAACTTGTCTTTTGTACCTTATTTTGAATAAGCGAGCTTGTTAGTTGAGTGGATGTTTTCTTGTGTGATGCTAGAATTGTTATTCCTTTTTATCTGTTATAGATATATTGAAACATATGTGAGCTATTGACAATGTCAAAGAAAAATCATAAATATTACAAGTTTGTTATCAATATATGTATACGTACGCTTACTTGAAATGAACAACATAATTCAATGTACATATGTGATCAAGAGACATATATGATAGTTCTAAGAAAGTTTGAACTCAAATGAAAATAAATAATAAGTACAAGCATAAGAATAAACAAGAGTGCTCAAATTATAGACGATCTAAATGTGCCACACACACTAAATATAAGAATAGGGATAGCTTGAGGAGTTTTATAATTAATACCCCTGTAAATATTTATATATATTTTTTGTCAATACATTTGTTGCTGGCGTTAAGCCACCAACCTTATAAGATTATGAATCTAGCAACTTTTCAGATGCAAAATTGAACTAACAAAATTCAAGCACTTGTGCAAGCAAAGGGAAATATCTTGAACAATTTCTGTCATTGTTGGTCTGTACCCTGTACCAGGGTTCAAATTGAACGCATTGCACAGCAAGTTCTGTCATCTGTTAACAGTCCATCCTCCGTTTCGCCTGTTTTCTTTTCTTCACATTGTCACTTGGCCTTCTCTCCCATGCTTGCTCTCTCCCTCTCCCTCTCCCAATTGCCACCCCCATTTAATTTCCCGATTCTCCTTTATTTTGTACTCTCAGCTGATTGGACGAAACGCCTCCTCTCTTCTGCCGCTTCACCTGCCCTCCTCTCTCTTTTCCCAGAAATGGAATCTCTAGCTAGGTAGGGGTAATTAAATGGGTTGGAATTTGGCGCCTTGTTACTTTGCATAATTTACCATTAGACGATATATCTAGCTAGCCTAGAAGGAATGGTAAAGTGCCCAAAAATTTGACCCATATAAGGTTTCATATCCAGTGCAATACCTGACGATTGATCGTATAATTAGTATAATTAGATCTGAGTCGTCAGTTTTTACTTGACACGAATCTCAAAACATTAATGAGGCTAAAAGTAAAAGATCTACTTTTCGAAAATATGGAGAGCGTTTATATTTACCATGTCTGCGTACCTCATACATCCAAAGAAAAACAAGAAAAAATTTCTGCATAATTTGTGTATTTATTATTGGATTCATAGTTAGGGTTAAAAAAACAGTCCCAATTTTCATATTTTGCTGCATTTTAGTTTTATATATTTACCTTTGGTCAAGAGATTGAATACTACATAATTTGTTTATGTAGTGCAAATTTAGAGCAAATGAATTAATGCAATGAACAAAATACCAAAATAATATCAATAAGATACCATCATAACATGAACCAAGCATGAACGAATCATTTGAAGATCATATATATGAAACTTCTTAATTTCTAAATTACCAAAAGAAAATAGAGAATGATGAAAAGCAAACAGCTCTAACATATCACATGAAGAGGTTGGGGCGGGAAGCCTTGTAGGTTGACTTGAGAACCCTAGATGGTGGGTGAACATTCTTGCAATAAATCAATGGGAACCGAATCTTGTCATCATGAAACTGTATTGTTTGTTCTCTCTTACACATATCATCTGGAACTGTTGCTGTCTTGATGATTTGAATGCTTGAGGAACGCACACGATGACGAGATGCCATCTCATCGTACATCTGCTCCACAGCGCCGTTTAGAGTCGTGTCGCGGAATTCCTTGTACATGTTAACGTAGCCCGTACGGCTTTCGTACCTTACCCATATCCCGTAGTTCTTCACCACCGTTGGCTGCCTCTCAAAGATCTGTAATAAATTAATTCATTAATTACTTTATAAATTTAGTACTTTACATCATTTAATTACTTGATAAATATTAAATACTGACATATAGTTGAAACGGGCACAATGTTACCGAAATTTTATTTTTACCATAAAAAAAAGATAAACCAAATAATCACAAAATCTGAGAAATTTTATTTTTGGTTTATCTTTTTTCCCATCAACTTTGACTAAAACCTTGTTTTCATCAACGTGTTTTGATTGGTTTAAAAAAATTGGGGGTCCCACAAAATCTGAGAAATAGCGGCTGTGAGTAGAAAATAAAAATTGTTGCCCGCAAAGTGAAGATGCGGACACTCAATTTCTGTCCGCAATTTCATGTTGTGGCTGTGTCAAAAATGAAAATCTGGCCAAATCGTGGTATATTTAAAAATTTACGGCCAATGTAATTTACTGACATGTGTAAACAAGAGAATATCTTGTAAATATATAGTCAGATGTGATTTACTGGAACATAAGCAAAACAAAATATCCCTTAGTTTGTTAGTACAATGTAACAGGACTAATTTTGTACATTGCACTAACTAGGATGAAATTTTCTTACAACTTTTCTTACCCATATGAGTTTCCATGTCAATAGAATACAATTGCCTATAGTTAGTTGCAAGGCAAGAATAAAGAGATATCCTGAGCAGTTATAAGAACAAATAATAAATGGTTAAATACACTAACCTGGCTCTGCTTGAAAACAAAATCTCAATAGCAACATTACTTAAGTTACTTAATATTTATGTCTCAGTAATCAAATAATTCTATAAACTCATCAAGGAAATAAAACCTTAGAAATATTAACATTATAAAATATTATACAAACCTCGTTAAGGGCCAAAATTTGGCCATTGTTCTTCTTAACCTTCTTCAGCTTCCTCAAGAAGTACCTATCGAACAAATTCAACACCACATCTTTACAATCCGGAACTCAAATCAAACCTCAAAACAAATCAAACAATGATGGATCTCAGGATCTAAAATATTCTTACCACGCCCTAGATGTGGCGCGAACTTCATTGGTTTCCCACAGCTTCATCCTGTAGATTTTAGGATGCTCATCGCCGGGAGTAGAGAGAGCTCTAGCGACTACCTGGTACTGATGAAACTACACAACAATGAAAAGATAAAAATTAAGTGAAAACATCAGCGATCGAGAATGAATCAAGCGTGGATGTTAGATCTAAAGAGGTTTATGTTGCTTCACTTACCCTGAAAGCCACCATTTTTGAAACAGCAGATAGGAGCTCTCAAATGGCGGCAGTGATGGAGAGAGAACAGAGCGAGGGGAAATCGTAAATGTCAAGCTCTCGTTTATATAATTTGTGGGGCAGGCTTTATTAATAAAGATTCAGAAATTTGTGTAATTATGAACAATATTTTATAGAAGATTCAAATATTTGTGTAATTATGAACAATATTTTATGTAGAAGATTCAAATATTTGAGTAATTAAGAACAATATCTCGTAGAATATATATATAAAGAAGATTCATATATTTATGTAATTAATTAGAAACGATATTCTAGCTGGATATTGTTATCGCACTGTCATAATTAAAAATCGTTATATTATTTTATTTATTTTATTTTGTGAATAGATTATATCATAAAATATAAGATATATATATATATATATACTAAGTCCAGTAAGTGTTGTATTAGTAGATTCTTTTCTTTTTGGATGGTCCATAATTCCTGATTTTGTATAGTGATCATATTGATATATGGTTTGAATCAACGGTTTGGATCTTGAAAATATACATAAGGATGTGCGTCGTGCGTGGTTGGAGCACAAAAATAATGAGCATTTCTGAGGTAATGCAATTTCGTTAAAAAATGTAGCAAATCCTATTGGACTTTTTCTTTTTAAAAAAGAAAACATAAATAATATTTTATTTGTTATTATTATTATTATTATTATTATTATTATTTATAAAAGCCTGTAGGTACGTACATAAATTATATTTATCTCTTATATATAGCTTCATTAATTCAATTAATAGGATGTATAAGTTGATTATATACACGTAATGACTGTTTTGCTTCTGGCACATGAATGTTTTATCTTTTATGTATGCTACAAGGAGTCAAAATTCTATGAGGTAACTCAAATTTTGAGTTTGGATTCAAAGCATCCAATGAGAATTCGAGTAAATCCAATTCAAGATGGAATGTACAAATTTCTTTAATATTTGTGTCAAATTAAAGCAGATCAAACGATCCGGATTTAAATTTAAAATTTGAAGTACCTCATGTGATATTAATTCTTCTTGCTAATATTCTTTCACTTGAACATCTTAATTTTTATTTAACCCCAGGAAACTTAATCAAAATGTTTCACAAATTCATCGTTTTATTTTCTACAAATAAATTTTTTGGCAATTTGTGACGACAGTGTGGCCTTTTTTTTTTTTGTTAAACTTATTCTGTGATTTTGTTATGTATAGAAGTCTATTTTTTTTTTCATTTGTATACCTCTATGTTGTAGAATGAGTAGTGCACCGTTTTTTTTTTTTTTTTTTTTTGTAAGTCACGAATAATG